>JANEHK010000099.1:905652-971143 GCA_025960845.1 Tachycineta bicolor
TGATGGGCATGGGTTGGAGGTACCATTGGTTAAACTGAGTTATGATAAACAGAAACTTGTAGAGTGAAAATAAATGAAGATTTATGCTATTTCCTTAATCTGTTTTTCTGTGGGTTTTGTTTTGTTTTGTTGTTTGTTTGTTTGTTTGTTTGTTTCCCCAATGAGGATAAGGTCCAAAAATAAGTGCCAGTATCTTGCTACAAATACTGGAAATTTAATTTTATCAAAAGCATTAATTTGTGAATTATCTCTTAAAGGTCTCAAAACCAGGAGTCTGTAGGAGCAGTGGAAATCATTGAGGGTTTGCCTGGGTGACACCGTCGTGGTACAAACCTGTCCCTGCAGCCCCACCTGTTCCTCCAGATTCTGGGTTTGGTTCTGAGCAGAGGAGTCTGTGGGACATTTATTTGTAGTCCTGTGTTTTACCAACTCCCATGCTGATATTAATAACTTATTCCAGTATCTTAGGCAAGGATTTTAGAAAAATTGAGAAGTACAAGGAAAAAAGTCATTGTGCAGCCTAAGAATTTAATTGGTTCAACTTCTGTTTTCAGAAAAAAAAAAAAGTTTTATGTCATTTGTAGTTAGTATTTTAGTGTGAGACCTGTGCCACATAAAGGTAGAGATGCTGAACAAATAATACGTACATAAGTTAGCAGTTATTACTAGCAAAATCCACAGTGGCATTCACCCATTTTTGTCAGGTATTTCCAGTTCTTAATGAATGCTTTGCATGTCTGAACAGAGCATGTCCTTCATATTTGTAGGGTTTGGTATTTTTTTATTTATTTTCAGCACTGAATTATTTGTGACTTAGAGAGTGCTTAAATTAAGTTTTGAATTTTTTTTACTTTTACTGCAGCTGTGGACTTGGTATTTTCAAAAGGGCTTGGAATCACTTTTGCATCTTTTCTCTTTAAACTACAAATTAATTTTCCTTAGAAGACTCTAGGTTTCTGAAAAGCATCTGCAGCATAAGTTTTGTGCATAACTGAGGAATTCTGCATTAGTGTCATCCTGTAGGGGTGGTATCTGTAGCTTTTAAAGGAGTTTTAAATTAATCCCAATTAAATAACACTGGCATAATAATAATAATGATGGCATTTACAAAGGGAGATGCTAAATGATACATAAGGGAGATGCTAAATATAACTAGAGTAGTAGTGTTTGTTTGAAACTACAGCTTTAAATTGAAGCAACCCCACCACCAGTTTTAACTTGTGTGCTCTGAAATGTAAATTGGTCGAATTTAGAACTCTTATTAATTTGAAATTGCTGGGTCTTAATGATGTTTTTGCTTTTCTTTCTATTTTTTTGTTTTGGTTTGTTTTGTTTTGTTTTGTTTTTTTTCCCTGCATTCGCCTCTCCAGCTAAATGGCCTTAAAATGGCAGATGAGCCTATGGAAGAAGGTGAACCGTATTCCTACCACGTAAGTGTTTGATTCCTGCTCACTTCAGCCACTCATTAGCATGTCCTCCTGTTGAGGCAAAGTCTGTGCATTCCCTGCTCTTCAGTAAGTTCTGAACCCATCATTTCATTTGAACAATATCTGAGGAGACTCTAAGTCTCAAAGATGGGTTTGAAAATTAGTACCTTGGTAGGGAGTGTAAATGCATTGTTTGGGAAAATCTGATACAAGAGGTAGAGCTTTATGGAAAGATTCCCGGTGCTGGAGGGAGCATTTGCTGATCCCTCAGCCTCAGAAATGCTCAGGCCAACCTGGAACCTTTCATACAGAGTGCTTAATGCTGCTCTTGTACAATTATTTGTTCTGCCTTTGTGGTTTTTAGTGTAGCTGCTGTACCTTCAAGTCAAAGGTACTTAATTCTGTTTTTTCAGAATAGAATTGATATGTACACCACTATGTTAATTTTGCTTTTATGTAGAAATATCTCAGGTAGGCCCCTCTTGAGCGTGGGGTTTTTTTTCCAGTGCCTGTTTAGGAGATGCTGAGGGTAATTGTTCTGTGTGCTAGCTAAACCTTGGGCTAAACTTGAGGATCATCCTGGGTGTGGTGAAGTGCTCGATTTCCCATGGAAATATTGGCCAGCATTCCTCAACACACTCACCCTTGTATTTTTGAGCAGGGTCACAAAGGTATCTGTTGCCTAGAGAGTCCCTGGCAGTGTCCAAGGCTAGGTTGGATGGGGTTTGGAGCACCCTGGGACAGTGGAAGGTGTCCCCCTGCCTGTGACAGGAGGTGGCACTGGATGAGCTTTAAGGTCCCTCCAATCCAAACCAGTCTGGGATTCTGGGATAAATAGATCTTGTCACCAGCTGTAACCACTGCTTTGTGTTACAGTTACAACATGTATAAGGACAGGATTTGGAGAATGAAGTCCTGGGCATAGATCCACATGCTGCCTGGACATTTCCTGGTGTGGAGTGGGTAAATAAAATGTCAGCGTGGTCTCACATGTAGCAAGGAAAGGAGCAGTGGATTGTCCGAGTTTTCTACTGCACTTGAAGAAGAAGGAGGAGAGTGCTTAGAGCCACATTCCATGGAACTTGGACAAATTATGGCTGATCCCAGAGTTTCCTTTGGCTCCTTGGCTCCTGGTGAACCTGCTGGGAGCAGGGAAGAGTTCCCTCTTGTGCTAGGCCACTGGGTAGGAGCTGGTGCTTCAGCTTGGAAAAAAATTTGCTGCTCAAGCAGCACAACACAAAATGAGATAACCAAATTTGCAGTTCGTGTAGGCCAAAGTAGAAATGAAAATGAAAGTGGCTTGGAGCAGCTGAGCTCTGTGTGCTCATTCCTTGGCGGTGATGAAGTCTCTCTATACCTCACTCATGCCAATTTTTAGTACCTTAATGATAGTTCAGTAAGTGAAATTATATAGACACCTTTTCTGAAGATAAAGCACTTAATTAAAAAAAAAAAAAAAACACACCCTCATTTCATCCATCTCAAGTTAGTCTTTATTTGCATGGAAAACATTTCTCTCCTGAGTTCACATTTAGAAATCCTCTCAGTCTCCTCAGCAACCACGTGTGATGTCACAGGCTAATGGCTCGAGGTGGGTGATAAACACAGGAGAGGCTGAACTCTTAAAGAGCTTTTCTCATGCAAAGTTTCACGGTGTTAAGGAATACAAATTAGGATGGTGAAGAAAAAAGGCTTCTAAATAGAGTATTTACATATTTCATAGGAAGAAGCAGCCATTAAGTCTGTTGTACAACTTGGTGTGTAATTAGACAACTTGCTGCTTTCATCTGTCATCAGATGACTTTGAAATGCTGCTGTCCTTACCTTAAATTAGTCATGTGTTTAAAAAGTCTATGAAAATGAAAAGATAGGTGTATCTTTCCTCTGAGTGCATAAATGCACAGTCACCAAGGGGGATGGATGAGGGGAAATTGGGATGTTTACAGTGTCATCTGTGTGATGGGGGTTTGTGACCAAAGAGGGAAATAAAGTAGCTTGGTTGTGAATTATAGAATTAACTCTGTTTTCCAACAGTATCTGGTGTTAATACCCACCTTTGTGTGGGAAGCAGGCAGAACAAACAGGCCTTTCCCAGAAGGAGGATGAAATAAGAGAGGGGAGGGGAAAGGACTCGTGCAGTAACAGCTGGACTACAGTTTGGGAATATACCAAGATGTTTGGACTTTTTCTTTCCCCCTCTGGACAAACAAAGCAATTAAGGCAGAAGCAATTGTGGTGGTGTGCTCTTCTTTATGCATATTTTTGTAAACCCTTTTGAATGGTTTGATCCTGTTGCCCCCCGATATGTTTGGTTTTACCCCAAGTTTTCTCCTCCCTTGCCCAGTTGTCATTCACTCCCTAGACCTACCTGTTACCTCATTTACATAATGTCAATCCTCCCTATTCCCTACTCCTTGTTCCAGTTCCCTGTCAGTCCTTGTCCCAACCCCCTGCCTAAACGCCTCCTGGGAATTCTCTTAATCCACAAAGCCCCATTGGTCCATGTGACCCTTTCCACTCCCATTGTCTTTCCTATAGGTTGTAATATTATTTTGAGCCCCTCTATAATCTCCTCCCAGTTGTATCCCTGATTGGTTGAAAAATTGTGTCCTCTCCCATTTAAAAGACTGTTCAAGATGCAGGTTGTGGGTTTTTTCATCACTGCCCCCCCTCAGGGAATAAAATCCTTTGAGAAGCACACGAAAGACCCTTCCCTGGTCTTTACTCCAATCCTCGGTGCTTCACAACTGGTGCTGTAGAGAGCAGCCCTGCTGCTGCCAGAATCAGCAGCCCTGCTCTACTGCCACCTGAGCCCAATTCGGCCGGGGGGCAGCATGATCTGGCAAGGAGCTATCTTCGGGGATTTCTCTGGCATTGCATCAAGCAATGAATGCAGTGTGATGATTGCTTCTTTTTTTTCTTTAATTACTGCAGTATATACAAATTCAGATGAGCAGATTTCTACTCTGAATTTCTGTGTTGTCCTGGTTTAGGACAAATTTGTGAGAAAACCCCTGAATGGGGTCCCTCTGGGAAGCAAACCCAAATGGCCCCTCCCCTAACCAGGCCAGGGAAGAACTTCCTCAGAGAAAAGTGGAAAAAACTATTTATTAAACAAAGTGCCCACAAGCATAAAGAATGAGTAATATGAAACAATAAAACCTTTTGTTGTTCTGAAGTGAGATGGTAAATTCAGAAAGTTCTTGTTGTGGGTAGCTCAACTCAGTCTCTTATCAGTCCCTCTGGAGGTTCAGGCCCCGGTGGGCCCCAGGTGCGAGCTCCTGGTGCTCCTCTGGGTTTTTCAGTTCAGAGCAGGTTTAAACAGTCCCAAGAAAAAGGAAAAAAAAGCAGTCCATGGAGCTTCTCTGCCTCAGCTAGCTAAAACTAACTAAAAGCAAAGAGATCTGTCCCATTGCTGGTCTGTGCTTCAGATGGACCACAGTCCTTGAGAAGAAATGTGGAGGAGTGAATGCTGTTTTATCAAAACAAACTGCGTGCTTCTTCTTTCCCTGCTCTCTCAGAACTAGTCTTAAAGGCACAGAACTTAACATACAGCACAAACAGAACAAACAATTGGGGATACAAGCATCATAAAGTCACCCTAGGACATGTGTAAAACCGGAATTTCATCCAGGTACTTCTGTATGAACTGTGATAAAGCTGATTAGAAGTTTTAATTCACAGTCTGGGGCAGTACGTTCACCTGCAGAGAGATCTGGAACAGTTGGATGGATGGGCAGAGTCTAACAAGATGAAGTTTAATAAGTCCAAATGCCAAGTCCTGCACTTTGGCCACAATAACCCCCTGCAGTGTTATAGGCTTGGGAAGGTGTGGTTGGACAGTGCCCAGGAAGAAAGGGACCTGGGGGTACTGGTCAGCAGCCGGCTGAACATGAGCCAGCAGTGTGCCTGGGTGGCCAAGAGAGCCAATGGCATCCTGGCCTGTGTCAGGAATAGTGTCGCCAGCAGGAGCAGGGAGGTCATTCTTCCCCTGTACTCTGCACTGGTCAGGCCACACCTTGAGTATTGTGTCCAGTTCTGGGCCCCTCAGTTTAGGAAGGACGTTGAGATGCTTGAGCGCGTCCAGAGGAGGACAACAAGGCTGGTGAAGGGCTTGGAACACAAGCCATATGAAGAATGACTGAGGGAGCTGGGATTGTTTAGCCTGGAGAAAAGGAGGCTCAGAGGTGACCTTATCACTCTCAACAACTTCCTGAAGGGTGGTTGTAGACAGCTGGGGGTTGGTCTCTTTCTCCAGGCAGCAACTGACAGAACAAGAGGACAGTCTCAGGCTGCATCAAGGGAAATATAGGTTGGACATTAGGAAAAAGTTTTTCACGGAAAGAGTGATAAGGTACTGGAATGGCTTGCCTGGGGAGGTGGTGGAGTCACCATCCCTGGACGTGTTTAAAAAAAGACTGGATGTGGCACTTGGTGTCATGGTCTAGTTGAGGTGTTAGGGCATGGGTTGGACTCAATGATCTTGAAGGTCTCTTCCAACCTACACATTCTGTGATTCTGTGGCTATAGAACAATGTTATTTCCAAAACCTAGCTGTTTCATCCAGTGCTCAGGTCCTTTCCTGGTGCTGCTTGCACTTCTCATCGAGGGGCTGTAACTCACAGGAGGTTGGTGGGATGTTTTTCTGATCTCTGCTAAGAGAAGCTTTCAAAATGAAGGCCTGAAGATGAGGATAGGAGACAGCTGATAATAATTTGATGCCCCCAAAGTGAGGTACTGCAAATCAGATGGGATTTTCACTTGTGATTTTGTTGTGTACAAGAACTTTATTGATATTCTTGATAGGGCTGAGGGTGCTGCTCCTTTTCCACCTGCAAGCTGAGGGTGCTTATTTTGACACCTTGCTTGTTTTGGCTCTCAGAAACTTCTCTTACACCATAAAAACTGCAATCCATCATGGGATTTGTTGTCATCAGAAACGTTTGTCTTTACACAACTGGGGCTGCTGTGCCCTGCTTCGCTAAAGATGAGAGGGACATGAGAAAGTCAAGAGAACATTAAATCACTCACCTAGCTCAGTTTTACCCTCAGCTGTCTGAAGGAGGTCCTCACACAGGATAATCTTCTCAGGAGCTCTGTACCCCAGAGCTGTTTCTTCTCTTGGATGCAAGAATTCTCAGAGTTCTTAAGATGACTCATCTCTTATTTATGGTCTTCAAATGCTGCCTGTTCCTCCAGCTACAAATGGATGACCAGAGTTATTATTTGCTGCTGTGAAAAGCAATAATTACCCCAAATGATGAAATTCAATTTGGCTTTCATTAAGATATTTCAGGAAGGGGGAAAGATGAGAAGAGTAATCACTGAGAAAACTAAAGCTGCTAAGCAGAGGTGAAGCACAGAAGTCTTGGTTTAAAAATCTGTGCATTTATTCCTTTCATGTAAAATAATCCAGCTTTTCTGTAGTTGAAATATTTATGGCAAAGGGAAATGAGCATTGGGAATTTTCCTTCAGTTTAGAAATTTTAGATGCACCTATTTAAGAAAAGATTGGTGGGAAAACTCTTCATTTGACCAGTTTTCTTTGAAGCCTTATTAGAATTTCAAATATTTTGCTAAAATAAAACTAAACAAAGAAAAGTCCAGGTATTTACATGCACTTTTAGCAAGACTTAGTTACTGCAGGCCTGTTCACTGTTGTATTTTGTTTGCTTTGAAATCACAGGATGAAGGAAGTGTGAAAGAAATTCCTATTACACACCATGTGAAAGAAGGATGTGAGAAAGCAGATCCAGCACAGTTTGAACTACTTAAGGTCCTTGGACAGGGATCATTTGGAAAGGTAAGATGATAAACTTGTTCCATAGACCTGTCCAGACATTCCAGGGAAATAGTGGCCAGCAGAGTTGCTGGGAACATTTGAAAATGAATCATTTTCCAGCCTTGTTCCAGTGCCATGGACAGAACCTTCTGAAGGAAATGGTGGTTTGTCTTTTAGTGATGGCACTTGACATGCTGGGAATGTTTGGCTTTTTTCAAGACACAAAATCTGTATTTATGTATCTGCAGAAGAGTTGATTGTGGCAGTTTGGAACTTAAAGTAAATAACCTGGGAAATGTATTTCAGGTTTTTTAGTTTTCTGTATTTATCAAGTGATCTACAGCTAAAAGACACTAATTATTCAAATGGCACAGAGAAGAAATATGGCAGGGATTTTGTTACAATATTTTCCTTTTGTAATGTGCCACTGGGTGTCACTTTGCAGAAATGAAGTTGAAAATCTGATCTCTTCAGTCCCTGTGTCGAATCACAGTAGTTGAAATATTAATCTTAGTGTATGGGAAGGTAATTAATTTTTTTAAACCAGACTCAAACTAAATCTTTTGCAACATCTAAAGTAGTTAGTCAGCTTTACATTTGTTCTCATTTTCCTGTTCTTCTGCTGTTTCTATGTGTGTCTCTAATCAGGAACAAACCTCTGCAATGAGAGAGGAAGAAATTGACATTAGGAAGACATTTTGTGCATAAGTGATAGTGTAGAGAACAGACTTTAAATATTGCTTAATATTTTGAGGTTTCAGAAACATTCCTTTACCTGGTAATGTTGATTGCCAATTCCCTCACACGCTTCTCACTGTAGGAGCCTGAAAGGCTCCATATATTTATTATTCCTGACTTGAGATGTCTGAAGCTCCCTCAGGGTTTGGCACAGCCAGCCCTGACTCAGATTTGGCTTCCCAGAGCTCAGGGTTCTGCCAGCCTGAGGAGTGCTCCTGCTTGGAATCCCAGCAGCTTGGCCAGACATGCTCTGGAGCTTTGGAATCCCGGCAGTGCCTCTTCAGGAGCTGCATGGTGCCTGTTGCACACCTGAGCTCAGAGCTCTTTACCTCTGTTCTTTCCATTGAAAAGAGAAAACAAACCAGGAGGATCAGTGGCTGTTGCCTTCATGGTGTTTTCCCAGTTTCTACTCCCAGGGTCCTTCCTTTGGGCTTGGCAAACACAAGGGTGGTTTCCTGGAGCCTGGTTTTGACATCAGTGCAGGATATAACACCTCCACAGAAATAAAGGGTTAAACCTCCTGGATTACTGAATTTCTCGCTTCATTCTTTGAGGAATGATGTGCCTTCTAATGCAGACGTGGAGTTATGGAGGATTTGTCTGCAAATTAAATAGATAAGTGGTGCTTCAGTAGTTTTCAGCTATTTTGGGTCTTATTAGCTAAAATTTGTAACTTGTGCATGATTTCCTTATGTTCTCACAAGTTGTTGGTTATTAAGACTAAAATATTCCTATGTGTTTATTATGAATATTTTATTATTGTGATTGTATTAATCTACAGCTATTTTCTTAGTTGCTGGTGTTCAAATTATTCCCTTTACTATCACCTTGGCCTATAGGAGAGCACTGTTGTAGGTCAGTTATTGGACAAAACTTATTAAAACAAAAACCCAGACAGCCTTGAAACATGATGACATTTTTCTTCTAACCAGAGCTTCAAATAAAAACAACCCCTCTCCCAACCTTGCACAACTTAGTCATGACAGTCCTTGAATTTCTGATTCTAGAATGGAAAATTTGACAAAATCATTGAAAATATATATATATAACTTGTAGATGTAAATAAATTAATTGTAAATGAAAGTCTGGATAAGGTGAGATCAGAGAGGTAATTTTGGGGAGCTCTTGGCTTTCTCTTGTGACTTGTATATTGTTTTTTACAGCAAAGCCTAAGAATTCATAACTAATAATTGCTATTACAAGAACAGCAATTTGGAAGTTTGTACTTTGTAGAAGCACAAACCATTTTGTAAATTGGAAGATCTGGTGCTTAAAAATTAGTGTAGCTCCATGTCTTTGTACTGCAGTATTTTATCTAATATGCTTTTCTCGGTGTCAGGTTATATCCTATCTATCTTTGAAATTCTTCTGGAGAGAAAAAAGTAGAAAAATCTATTTGAGTTGCTATTCCAGAGGGAAAGGGTGCTTTGATCTTAAATGGTGAAGTTTCCTTGCTTTCATCTCACCACTTGTACAGAATTCATTAATAAAAATGAATGTTTCATATTTGAGACTTGGGTCTTAAACCTCTTGGGAGGTGGCAGACCAGGCAGAATTGTCATCCTCTTAAGAAAGTGAGAGAAAGAAACATCTTTCTGTAAGAACTTGTTTGATAAATGAGGAAAGAATCCAAAGTTTATGGCCAGTGTCACGCTTCAGGGAGCTTGGTGCTTTGCAGCTCTGATCTGATCAAGGAATGTGGTTTTGCTCTTCCTTTAAAGGTGTGTGCTTGGTACAGAGCACTGGAAGCTGCCTGGCATTAATGGGAGTTTTGCAAATGCTTTTGAGAGTTTGGGTTTGATTACCAAGCTTGCAGTGATTTAAAAATGGGCTTTATATTGCCAGGTCTTCCTCGTGAGGAAGATAATTGGGCCTGATGCTGGGCAGCTTTATGCAATGAAAGTGTTGAAAAAAGCTTCTTTAAAAGGTAGGTTTGTCTTTCAACTGAGACTTTGGACCATGAGGTTTAGTGCACCTGTATTTAAATGCTTTTTTTAATCTTAGATATTTGTCAGTGTGTTCATAACTCTTCTCTGACAAGAGGTTTTTTTTTAGAGTAACTTGTAAATTCATGTTTAAGTATTATTTCAAATCTGGCCAGATAGCTTTAATTATGTGGTCAGAAATGTTCTTTCATAGTTTAAAATTGGATTATTTAATTCTTGTTAGACTTTTCATTATATGAAAACAAGTTAATTTCATAAACAGTTTTCCTTTTGTCTTTTGTTAGGTCAGAACTCTGCTGTGGTTAAAATTTAGTCATTCCCTTGTTCTAGGAGCCAGAACAATTTAATTCAGTGTTTTGGATTTCAGGAGACACTTGAATGGGTGCGAGTCCACTGTGTGTAAATAGGACTATTACTGTTAAAGGGGAAAAAGTAATCTTAAAAATATTTTCTATTCAGGACAGAGTTAATTCAAAAGTTGAAGTTGGGAACGTAGATGGGAGCTTTTTTCTTGAAAGCAATATGGGTTATCACAGAAGATGGGAATTTGCTGGAAATATAATGAAGCAAAGAAGAAAGTTAGGGCAGGCAAGAAGCAAACCAGAGTTTCGCTGTCTGAAAGGAGGAATTTTGTGGGAGACTTGAACATTAAAAACAAATAAGGTGGTGAGGGAAGAGATTCTTTTAGCCAGAAAAGCCTTTCTGCTGAGTTTGTGTTGTAGCGAATGCATTTGTTTCACACTTGTTTTTTCCTGTCTCCCCTCAGTTCGGGACAGAGTCCGTACCAAAATGGAGCGAGACATCTTGGTAGAAGTAAATCACCCATTCATTGTCAAACTGCACTATGGTTGGTACAGATTCCTTTTCTTTGCCTACACTTTCTTTCCTTGCTTGAAGACACAGCTGCTCTTGTTCTATCTCACTTTCAGAGGGTCCACATTAGGTTCTAGCAACTTGGGAAAAAAAGGAATGTAAATACATATCTGTATAAAAGTTTTAGGTTGAGCCCTCCTTGTAGGAACATTCTGAATCTTTACATTCAGGTTCTGCAGAGATTTAGTACTTTTCATTGATTTAAACCAAACCAGAGTAATCGACATCATTGCCGTTTCCTTGTTTGACAAAGGGGAATTAAAAGAACATTATTCTAATCATCTCCCATGACTAAGATTTTCTTCTGTGAAGAAGCAAGGAATCATTCAGTAAATTACCTTGTGTGCTGCTGAATTATTTCAGTTCCACAACAAAAGTATTGCCTGTGACTGAAAATTCCTGGTTGTAAAAGCATTCAGATCTGTTTTGTAGCTCTGTCATACAACTATTGATTTTTATTTACTTTTTAAATTTTTTTAAGCCTTTCAGACTGAAGGGAAGCTCTATTTAATATTGGATTTTCTCAGGGGAGGAGATGTATTCACACGATTATCCAAAGAGGTAAGTACCTAAAATTTTATCTCTACTCACTTTTAGACAGGGATTGGGTTTTGTTGGTACAGGATTGGCTTCTAAACCTGTTTCCCCCCATATTTCTTGTCATAGTGAAGTTTTTAATAACTTTTGGGCTTTCCTTACATATTATAGATTTTGTTCTATCCTTAAGAAACCCAAGTGTGTATTGATGAGTAGCCCAAGTTTTAATTTGGCATCTGCTAAGTACAGTTCTTTTGTCTAAAAATGTTTTGTTGCTTGGAAACACAACTGAAGTAAATGAATATTTAGCACTGAAGGAAGGGGATGTGTAGTTCTCATGCTCTTAGTCAGCTTAGGTGCTCCTGGAATCCTGCAGCCCTGAGAGCTTTCTGCTGTGCTGTAAAATTGCCTCGTGCTGCAATCCAAATGCTCATCCTGAATCCCACAAAGTGGGAACCCAGAGTTCTTTTGAGCCCACTCCCCTCCATCCAACCCTGGCACACAACCGGACCTTGAATTTTTCATTTCTATTTTTGTCTCCTGGAGGGAGAGCTCCAGAGGAGGGAATGGGATACAGCTACAGGCTGTTGTTTTGTGGTTTTTTTTTTAATATTTGCCATCAAATATTTATTACATGCTACCTTAAGTATTATGAACATGTTTAGAAGACTTTTATTTTCTTTTGGCAAACCTTTTATAAAGGTCTAAATTTTTAATGGCAATTTCTCAACAGCTTCACAGCAAGAGAGGTTTTCAGTGTTTTCACCACTGTAAATCTATTTATCTTGCCAAAGCACAGGAAAAGCCACTTTCTTAAATGAGAAAACTGTTATTTGATTTTTTTCATTGCACGGAGGAGGATGTTTATTCCCAGTATGTAAGGCCAGGAGAGAGTTTTTTCCCCTTATACTTCTCATAAAATAAAGGTTTTACTTTAGGAACAGGCAAAAGGGAAAGAATTTAACGGTGTTTTTGTTAAAAGCTGAGCTTGGTAAGACAGTGATTATGTCTAAGAATTGAGCTCAAAATTAATTAATCTGGAAGCTAAAATGGCTGTTACAAACTTCAAGTGACTGACTTGTCCTGGGTTACTGGAGCAGGAGGCAGGAAAAGGGTCAGGCTCTGCTTTGATATGGAGTGTCTAATTCCAGAGGGAATTCTGGAATAGCAGGAAGAGCTGTTCTCTTGCACTAACCCAGCTGGGATTATCCCTTATGGAACATTCTTAAATAAGGGATGTAAGGCTATCCATAAGAACTCTTGCTGGGGGTTGAAAGGAGGATGTGTTCCCTGTAGGAATCAAGAAGTCGTAATTCTCAAGTTTTCTTACTGCTAAGACTCTACCTCTTTTTTTGGAACACTTCAGTTACCTTTTATACTGGTTTTTATGTATATAGATATATTAAAAAAAAAATCAGGTTTTTATTTTCTGGTGGGAATGTGAGGTAGTTTCAAAAGTCCATAGTAAAACACAGTTTATGGACAACGCACATGAGAATAAATTCCCTGTGGCATTCCATACTTTGCACACAAGGCTTATTTAAAATTGATTTGGTTTAGTATAAAGTTATTAAAATACTTTTGTTGGTCTTTAAATTCTAAAGTGGGTATGAGAGTTTCAGCTGTGGCAGTGAGATGAGTGTGTAATGAAGTTTTTATTGGTAATATTTAATGAAGCTGACTTGCATCATGTTTAACTCGACCCAGAGAACAGCTTTAGATGTCATTATGGGGAGATGGTAGATTAGCATTTAGCATCACTATATTCTGAGATTTGCATTTTGGCTGCTCCAAGGAGTAATGAAATCCAAGGAGTAAATGAAATCCAAGGTTTCCCTTTGCTCTTTTTATTTAAAGAGATGAAACCCAGCATGAACATTGCTCTTTAAAGGTGTGAAGGTGACACTGTGTGGAGTCTAACAGCTTCATTGTTCACCTGAGATGAGCACCTGTCATGGAAATCAGGGAATATTCTGTGCCTGGAGAACAGATCACACCTGAGCAATTCAGAGCAGTGGCACTGAATCAGGGAGCCCAGTTATTTCCATTCCAGCCTTGCTCAGTGGTTGCACTCCTCATTCCTGCTGGATACAGTAAATGAGGGAATAGTTCCCTTAAAGCCCAAATTCAGTCCAGCCATTTAAAGATTCCAAGCTCCTCCAGCAATTTGTAGAACATGGCAAGAGCCAAAGCGGGCACAGTTTTTGTATATTAAATTAGAAGCAACCTGTGGAATGTTCAGGACAGAAATGCATTTCTGCTCTAGAAGTAACATCAATATTTCAGTGTCCTTTAATTTTTTTTTTTTTTCTAAGAGCAGAGTAGGTTCTTCAACTCCCAGGCTGCTTTTTTCCTAAATGATTTTTGCTTTTTTTTTTCTAAATCTTGGTAATGTGAAGTCACACTCACCCAATAGAGCAGCCATATATTAAATTTTATGATGCAGTGCAAAACTGTCTGGGATTGTGGCAGGAGGAGTGCTGGGTGTCAATTTCACCAAATATAACAATTAATTTATTATCTAAAAGTTAATTAATGCTCTGCAGTAATGCTCTGCTGATGGTTTTATTTAAGTATTGCAAGTAGTTCTTTGTGTACTTTATAATTAACAGATATTAGAAAATCATTTCTCTTGGCTGAACTCATGAATTATGAGTTCACAAGGGACTTTTAAAGCTAAGTTTGAAATTTAGGCAGACAGGACTATATTTTTTTTAGATTGCAGTTTTAAAAACTGAAGACAAGATCAGAAGGTAAATCTATACAGTTCTTATTAGGTTATGTTTACAGAGGAAGATGTGAAATTCTACCTCGCAGAACTGGCCCTTGCTTTGGATCACCTTCACAGCTTGGGAATTGTGTACAGGGACCTGAAGCCAGAAAAGTAAAGTAAAATGTATTTTACTACTATTATGTGTATTTTGCTTGTTGCTTTGCCTTTTCCACTGTAAAAAATTAAAACTATTCCTGTTAAGACTTTGTAAAGAAATACAAAATCTAAAATACGTATCTGTGGTTGAAATGAAATATTTGCTCATTAAAGTAATAACAGAATTGGATATCATAGTTTTTATCTTATATTTTAAATGTTTTATGTAAACATTGCTCTTTATGTGTTTTGTTGAATATGAATTTTAATTTTCAGCATTTTGCTTGATGAAGCAGGACATATCAAGTTAACAGGTAGGCACCACTCAATACAGCCCTTTGTAAATAAGTGTTTTTGAGTTTCTGTATTATCAATTTTAAATGCATATAAAATTGCAGGAAATAATTATGTGAGGAAAAATCCAAATACATCTATTCTAGAAAATGATGTATATAAAAGACTGACTATTTGGGAAACATTATTATAAATTTCTGAAAGCTTTAAATTACACTGAAAGTGATGATATTGTAGTAGAGATTTCATCATATATTTTAATCTAAGATGTTGGTGTTAGATTCCAAGAGAAAATGAAGTTTTTTAAACCCTCAAAGACTTGATAAAATAATGGTGATGGAAATCAGGTTAATAAAATGCATATCTTTTAAAAATTCTGCTGTATTTAAATGCAATTCAATCCTAAATTTGTCACTTCCTTCTGAAAGTGGAAATAATGGATGGGATCATTGATCAGCAATCATTTTCCTCTGTGAAAAAAAGGGTGTTTGAGAGCTGAACCAGTGTCAAGGACTTGTGTATTCACTGTATTCAAAACAGGGAAAAAAGTGTTCTGGGAATGAAATATTCTGGGAATACAGGGCTGTTCTGTACTGAACTTGAGGCAGGTTACAGAACCATGTTGCCTTACATAACAACAATAATTTTAGTGTGATTTTATTTATTCATCATTCAGTAAGACCAGACCATGCAGGCTGCATTCCCTTTGAAACTAATTTTTACTTTTATCCAGTTGTAGTGGTTTTAATTTAATAAAACTGGGTGGAAACAGCAATTAATGTAGGGGTTTTAGTATTTTTTTTTTTTTTTTTTTTTTTTTTTTTTTTTTTTTTTTGTGGGAGAGAGAGATTAGGAGAAAAATAAACAAAGCAGGCTTAAGCTTAAAAATGAACAAAAATATTTTATTAACATATATTAAAAGAATGATGAGGAAAGGAAAAAAAAAAGAGAAAAAAAGAAAACTTAAACTAAAACAGAATGATACTTTAAAACACGCTTCTTTCCTGTAACAAACTATTAACTTTTTTATTGAACAACATAGAAAGACACAACTTAGGATTTTCAGTCAGTTTCACTATTTAGACATAACCACTCATTATTTTAGGAGAAGAGTCCTTCTAAGATCTTTTATGAAGACGTTTGTCACAAGACAAAATAGTCCAGTGCTCCTAATGTCACACATCTGCTGCCGCCCGGAGTTTTTGCAGACTGTGATGTTCTATCAGCAAAGCTTCTCAGTGTATAAGGGGTACTATTTACGAATACTTCTTCTAGTCTAAAATCATCTTTCTCTCAAAGGCTGAGACCTCTTTTTTAACCTGAGAGCGGGGGCTTCAAAGTTCCCAAATAAATCTCTATTACACCAGTCCTTAATTTTGATTAGAATAGCATTCTACCCAACTAATACTAAGATGCTGCAAAGAACAGTTCATTTCTTCATAATTTACCTTAGAAAAGTCCGGGTAAAAATGTCCACTTCTTCAATCCTATTCCAATATTATTAGTTCTTTCACTTCTAATCTAACTGACTTCATTCGGTGTCTATTCTATGTACCCTTATGTTTTCTCTCTTCTTTCTCTCAAGGAAGAATTGTGCTATAAAAGTTCTATGTTGTTAGAAAAAGGGTTAAATCTGTTCGGGTTTGCAAAAACCACACAAGGCTGCAGGATCTGAAGAAAATACAAAGCTGTGCTGATGGAAGAAAACTGGTAGATGTCCTTTTTTCCACCCCTTGGTCTCATCTAAGGCGGTCCAGCTCAGAGTTGTTATGAAGCTGCAGGCTTTCTTTCTCTGCTGCCAGCGGTGATTAAGCTGGGCCCTGGCTTGGCCCTTTCTGCCGTGGTCTGAGCACATGGCCCCGCACTGCCGAGCTGCAGCCACCCCTCTCCTCTGCCGGCAGCAGGGGAAAGGGGCTCAGCCAGCTCAGGCCTTCCTTGTGCAGGCAGCGGCCCTCAGAAGCCTGGCTAGGCCTGGCCCGGCTGCCCAGAGAGGCAGTGGGGCCCGACCCGGCCCGGCCCAGCCCGACCACAATGTTATCTCATGGCTGATCTCTGAAGAGACAGAGAGACTGATCTCCTGCAGTTAGTTTTTAAATGTCCCCTCCAAAGTCGCATCGACATTTCCCATTGGTCAACTTAGCTGCCAATATCCTGGCTAGCTTTTTTGATAGGTCCTTGTTCTCTTCCCCAAACCACTCTACGGTTAGGGCAGGGAAAAAAAAATCTCACATTTTCCTATAACTAGAAAACAAAATTATGCCAACCCATGATACCAATTTTTTTGTGTGAATAAAGCAGGCAGTAAACAGAGAAAATGAGAACTTCTAGGTATCTTAGAGCTCTAAATGTGTAGGATTTCAAATGCTGAGTTATTTCAGTGATAATTTTGATGGCTAATCATGAATTTAATGACTTTTAGAATGGTTTTGAAGGTGTGTAGTAAACTAAATGTGCTATCTCCAGATATTTGCAGTCTCTTGTTTCACAGAGAGCTGTGCTAATCATATTTCTGAAAATAACCGGCCCAAACCTCTCAAAACTTGCATTTTGAATTACCATATATTGATTGATTTTTTTTCTCCTGAAGTTCTTTACTGGCTGTGTTCTTGTGATGCTGTTGTTGTAGACTTTGGACTCAGCAAGGAATCAGTAGACCAAGAGAAGAAGGCCTATTCTTTCTGTGGTACTGTAGAGTACATGGCTCCTGAAGTGGTAAACAGGCGAGGGCACAACCAGAGTGCTGACTGGTGGTCCTTTGGAGTCCTCATGGTACTGTATTTGCTTCTTGCTTCCCTTGCTAAGCTCACACAAATGCACTTAGAATAAGTTTGTCCAGTTCTGATTAGGGATGGTTGGATAAGGGGGGCAATTCTATGACTGAATTGCTACTGGGTGGAATAAAACTGACTTTTTACCTCTAAGGAATGTTTATCAGGCACCTGAAAAATCCTGTCGTCTGTTAGTAGTTAAAACCAGTTGTAGTCAGTGTGAGTTTGTATATTTATTTTGCATGTTACTTGATAGTTAAATTTAAAAACAGACTTGAAGACTTGGTTTGAAGGAATATTAATGGCATTTCTGTGAGAGTGAGCCTGTGGAAGGAATGCTGGAGTTGAATAGTGAAATAAGTCAGTAACTGCTGCCACTTCTGTGCTTGCTGGGATGTGTTAGAGCATCAGCCTGACATGCAGATGGACTTGAAAAGTAAACTACTGCTCTAGAATTTACCATTCTTGCAGTTTTGGAATATGGCAACATCTAAAACCTGGTTGTGGATGAGATTTTTTTTTTTTTTTAATTTTCAAGCAGCTTCTTGATGTATAATATTCCTCCATCATCATCATGCTACACTTGCCACTGTTATGTAAACTGCAAGTGAGAGCAGAATTTTAGATTTGGGAACACTTCCATAATCTTTTCAAAGTTCAACCAGTGTGATGTAGAGGTAGGAAAGAGTGCAGTGCTTAACACTTTGTTTCAGCAATTGGGGGAAGAAGTGTTGATTTAGATTAACATTTGTTCTTTCCAGTTTGAAATGCTTACTGGTACCCTGCCATTTCAAGGTAAAGATCGAAATGAGACTATGAATATGATACTGAAGTAAGTATATCTCCTTCCTTTTTCAGAAGTCTGAAACTAATTTTAAACATTTTAACAGCTTGTTATAACTCCTTGTGCAGCCTGGTCTTGTGGAAGGTGTCCCCATGGCAGGAGGTGGAACAAGACAAGTTTTAAGGTCCTCTCCAACCCAAACCATTTTATGATTCTAAGAGCACTGAGCTGCAACAGGAGCAAAAAGCAAAGCCCCTTGATAAGCTTTAGATCCCAGACTGTGAAGTACCATTAAGTATCCTCAGCAATTAAAATCTCAAGGATGAATCTGTACTTTGATTGTAGGCATATAATAAAGATAAGAACAGCACAGTGTTTGAAAGCAGCTTGATTTACACTCCTGTTGTTGTTACACTCCCTTGCTACTGTAACGGCACACCTTGTTTTGTAAGCAGCAGGTGATGAGGTGTTGCTTTGTGTACAGATGTGTAGAGAGCCCTTATGTGCTCAAATTCTCATCTTAAGTTACCCTAGTTACAACAGAAGCTGTTGGACTGGACAAACTGGGTGAGCTGGTGCTCAGTGAGTGGAGCTGTTGGGCAAATATGTTCTTGTCTGTCTGTGCTCAGCTAAGGGCTTCCTCCTGGCACAGGCAGAGTCTTGGGCCCTGTGAGGGGTGATGGAGAAGGGGAGGAGGGAGAAACTGTTCTTCCCAGCACAGGGCACTTGGGGCTTTCTCTGAGTGGGAGTTCATGGTGGTGCTGCCTGGGAAAGGATGGGTTAGACCATGAGCTGCCTCCCTTGCAGCTCCCAGTGATGCTGCAGTTCTGCACAAGAATTTCCTGCCTTAGCATTAGAGTTTCCATTAAATAAAATAAATGGTAAAGTCAGTAAGCTTCTATATGATGGCTCAATGAGTCCTGGAGGTGCAAGGTTTTTATCTTCTTTTCTTCCTGTTAGAGCTGGGATTAATGCATGGGAGACACAGTTTTTTGTGTTTGGACTCAGATTTTATTAATTCTTATCTATAGTACAGTCTCACAAGTTGAGAGCTCTAGTTAACAAGGTAGAAAATGGATTCCTCTCTAACTATTTCCATGGTCTTTTAAGTGCTAATTACCCTATAATGAGATGACACCTATATTATTTATACTTTTAACCCAATAACTGACCACCTGAGGTTCGCAATGCAGACCTCTTTCACCCAATTAGAAAAAAATACCCAAACCCCTGAAGAAGAAGGTGAAAGAAGAACTTAGCCTATGCCCTAAATCCTCCATATTGCCTTATATACATCACTATATACCAAAATCTTAAAATCTAAATTTCCAGGGTTTCAACATGGAGGAATAGTAGCAATCCCTTCAAGGGCAGGTAATTGGGGATTTGGTGAGTCTCTTCTGAGTTTCTGGTAGTTATTTTGGTAAAAACCTCCTGGTGACATGAAAATATCTTTGAAAATGCTTACATATTCCTGAGATAATTATTTTACTCTGTTTCAGCATAAAACTTGCTTTGGGGGCTTGGGTAGGGTTTGGTGGTTTTGGTCTGATGTGTTTGTTCTTTGTTGGGTTTTATTTTAAACCACTTCTATAATAGGAAACTTAAAAAGTTGGTGAGTTAAGTATTTGCACTCTACAAGGCTTTGGAATAGATCCTTGATACATCAAACTGTGCAGTGAAATCTATGTAGACAGTTTTTACTAAGATAAGTTTCTTCCTCTGACTTGTTCTCGGTTTTCTTTTAGAGCAAAGCTGGGAATGCCTCAATTCCTCAGCCCTGAAGCACAAAGTCTCTTGAGGATGTTGTTTAAAAGGAACCCATCAAATAGATTAGGTTGGTTAATTTATTTGGATTTTTAAATAATCAACTCAGCCTAACTTTTACTTAAAAAAAAAAAAAAAAAGTAGTTGCTAGAGGCTCTCAAGCTCTGGGTGATCAGTAACATTTGGGTACCATTTCCTGTTAGTTTGGATCATGACTTCCTGGGTTTGGCCAAGGAATAGTCAAAATGTGGGATCAGTGACTTAGGAGTGAACCAGAGCTCTTGACAGTGTCACAGCAAAGAATATTGACACTGTATTTATGGGCTTCTTGTGCTCTCTTTGCCTCCCTGAGTATTTTACATCCTTGGAATATTTCTGTATTCACATTTCCCTCAAATAACCATGTCTGTGCAAACTTTTTAGAAATTAACTAATTTTTAGTGCAGTCTTCAAAGACTTTATCCACAAGTGTGTTAAATACAATATTTCTTTTGTTCAGGAGCTGGTTCAGATGGAGTTGAAGAAATCAAGAGACATCCCTTTTTTTCTACTGTTGACTGGAATGTGAGTACAAAAGGACCTGAATGATAAAGCTGTTGTTAATTTTTATGTGTGTTGTAGCATTTGTATAAGTATTTACATCTGAATAGGGCACAGCAAACACTACATTGCTGCTGACTGGCACATCCTGGCTTCTCCTGTAATTCCTTGGCAACTGGAGCTGCAGTATTTACTGCAGATAGGGAGTATGAATTATAAATTGTGCATTTACTTTATAAATAATTAAGAGTTGCAGCATTATCAAGCTGAAATGGTCCATTAGAGCATTTGTAGTTGGGAGAGGCTGCTGGTGTTCCCAGGAATCCTTCAGGAAGTGTCTGTCCAGGGCTCCCTGCAGGGCACAACAGCTCCTTATGGCTGTAACTGTCCTGGACTTCCCTCTGCATCACTCCCATCCCAGCCACAGGTCAGGAATTAACTCAAGTGCTCCAAGATGATCCAAAGTCTACAAGATCACAACTCCTAGCTTCACTTCCTCATGAGCACTTTATGATTCTGCTCTGTGGTTCACTCATCCTCTGAGCTGTGTTTGCCAGAAATGTTCTCAAAGCCAAGATGCTGTGTGTGAAATAAATCCCCCCTTTGCTGTGATGCTACAGTGGTTGATGGAATAAGATGTGGCTGTGCTGATAGAACTGCAGCTACCCAGGGCAGTGCTGTGCTCACCTATTTCTTCAAAGCCCCTCATCATTATCTATTTATCGCCTGTATTTATTTCTGAAAAGTGATTTTCTAGCTGTATTCATGCAGCAGCTACTTCAGAGTCTATTCAGCAACAATTTTTTAGTAATGGCAAAACTTCACTGCTTTATGCGAATACACTTTAGTTGTTGTCTTGTTTGGCTTGATTATTTACTTTTTTTCCTTTTGAAGGGACTGATGTTGAAATAAATACCAGTAGGGAAGTTTGAAAGCTCAGCAGTTCTAGCTTTTTTTTTTTTTTCTAATTTGACAATAATTTATATTTATTTCACTCCGTTGATATTGATGACACTTCTGTATTTTACCTCTTTATTTCTTTAGGATGAATTTAAGTCCCCTTTCCTTGGTGTTGGTTGGTTTGGTTGTTTTGGTATTTTTAACTGAAATATACTGTAAGCTTTTGTGCAGGAAGGTTAAATTGAAAAAAAATGCACAAAATAGGTCTGAAAGGAGGAGAGAAATGGCAAGGAAATGCTCTTAGAACTTCCTGAATTTTGCAGGAAATGGGGAGTCAACATCTTTTGACATGAAGTTTTCTGTTCTTTAGCTGTAAATGCGATTTATTGCAGATTTGAAATCTTGCCTGATTTAGTTTGATGGATTAGGGAAAAACCTGGAATAGAGGTTTGAGGATGGGCAGTTCCTTGCCAAGAGGGATGTACCTGACACTGGTTGAGGTTTTTGTCCTTTACCCTTTATCTTGACGAAATAACAGCGCCCATGGAAGCTTCATTGACTCTTAAATCTTTGTCCTTCTCTTTCAGAAGCTGTTCAGAAGAGAAATTCAGCCTCCATTCAAACCTGCCTCTGGAAAGCCAGAAGATACTTTCTGTTTTGATCCAGAATTCACAGCAAAAACACCAAAAGGTAACTGGGCATGGCTATAAATGGGTGAGGTTTGTGGGACTGGAGGGTCAAATTAATGCTAAAACAACAAGCAGAAAAGGCGAGGACAAAGTTAAATGGAAAGGATGCACTAGGGTTCCAGTGCTTTCCAGGAGGATGTTCCCCTCACAGGTTTCTGTTTGAATATTTTGCTAATCTTTGACTCAGGAAGAAAAAAATAAATTGAATATTAAAAGCTGGACTATGGTTTCTAGTTATGATTAAAGTCAAGCATGCAGCGTTTGAGGGGAAGTATTTAATATTAAAGTAAACACAATTTGATTGCAGCAGTGATTCTTTATAGGGTCAGTATTTCATTGAGAATGCCTTGCTTTAAGCAACATTAACTGTTATTATTATTGCTTGGTCTGCTT
Organism: Tachycineta bicolor; assembly: GCA_025960845.1. Taxonomy (NCBI): domain Eukaryota; kingdom Metazoa; phylum Chordata; class Aves; order Passeriformes; family Hirundinidae; genus Tachycineta; species Tachycineta bicolor. The sequence continues at coordinate 927,960 of JANEHK010000099.1, forward strand.
CAAGTTTCACTTCAGGTTTTCTTTTGTGAATTTTTTTTTTTCCTGCTGCATCCAGCTTCTAAACCCTCTCCCCATGTTTGTTTTGAGAAGGTCTGTGCTCTTAATAGGCTACACAAAATTATTGAGCTGTGCTCACTGTGAGATTTCAGACAGTGAATTCAGAGCTGCACAGAATATAACCTGAGGAAAACTTAATTCTAATAATTCAGGGATCTTTTTTTCAGTGAAATTTACTAATTGGATATTCTTGTGTTGCCTCACTTGTGCCTTGCCAGCAGCTCATTCACCACTGAACCAGCAGTTCTGTTGTTGCTCTTCTGTGTTACAAAGCTGTTGAGCTTTGACAATGATCTTTATTTTATTTCCATAAGTAGTTTTCCTTCAGTAAACTTCCTTAAAACATGTATTCACACAAATTCCTGCAGTGCTTTGCATTTTTTATCTAAACCCTGGAATACTTGTTTGTGTTTGTTATTGAAGTAAGAGAGCACAGATAACAAACTAGAAGTTTTATTTATTATTTAAAATTTGTGTTCCTATTGTTTGTTTCCCTTCCCTCAAGATGGTTTTTATAACATACCTGTGATCGGGACACGCAAAGCAGTCACATGGAGACGAGAGATTTTGCAGGGCAGAGAGTTCCTCCCAGAGAGCTCAAGGCTGAGCCAAGGCCGAGAGCCCCTCTGCCTGTTTATTTCTTACTTTTTATACATTTGTGGGTCTGGCTGTGGATTGGCTTCTGGAGTTATCACCTCCCAGCTGAATGGCCAGACCAACTGTCAGTTACAATTGTTTTCAGGTTAGAAATATGCAAACAAAGGACAGAGAATGAAAAACAGGATTTGTTTATGTTACATGTGTGAGAAAAGGCAGAAACTGCTCAAATATTGTACAGTAGCTAAAAAGTCTGACTCCATCTTATGAACAATCAAAAGGCTTTAAAAAACTCAGAAAAACCAGGGTGACACATACCTCTCCTGAATGTTATGAAATGGCCTTGCTGGGATGTAGCCACACTAATCCTGTGTGTCTGTGTGCCTCCAGATTCTCCAGGGGTCCCACCCAGTGCAAACGCCCACCAGCTCTTCAAGGGATTTAGTTTTGTTGCAACTACTACTGTAGAAGATCATAAAATATCACCCCTCACCAATATCCTGCCCATAGTCCAGGTAATGCTTTGCTTTTTGGGAAACTTCTTTGACATGTCAAAGACTTAGCAATATTCAGTATTTCCAGTTGTTCTTGCTTTGTTGAGTGTTGCCTTGTGCTCTGTGTTATTTATTTTCATATTTTATTTTATGTTATGTATTTTCGTTGTAATAGTTTGTTCTGCACTCCCCTGTTCTCCTAAGAAATGTTATGTTCTGAGGTTTGTCCCTGTCCCCCTTCTCTGTCAATCCTCCCAGTCCCCTCCTACAGGCCCTGCCTGTCATTCGATTGTTCCTCCTGGCTTCTAGAGAGTTCGGGTAAGGACATCGAGTGATAGGGCAGGAGCCGAGGAGGTTCCTCCCTTTATGTTCTCATTGGTTTCTTTAAATGTCCCTCCAACCCTGTTCCACTCCCACCTTGTCCCTCATTGGATGTTGGTTTGTCTCCTCCCTTAGTCCCTCCCCTGTATTTAATCCTGGAGTTCATTGCCCCGGGCGGCTCAGCTGGAGCAGCTACCCTGAGGTTAGGATGTCCCCAGGTGGGACTGAATAAATACCTTGGACTTTGCCCTCCAACTGAGTCCGACTCCTGCCTCCGTCTTCAGCGAGGTCTCTCCCATGATCAGGGGAAAACCCCCTTAGCCGCTCCTCTGGTTCCCAAAATCCAGAGGAGTGTTCCCCGACTGGTCGCAGTGTCAGAGCTAGCTTGGGTGGATGGAGCCGCTGCTCCGAGAAGGACGCTGCGACAGGTTAGCGCACCAACATGAGGCCCATCAGGCTTGGCGCTCACTGTGGAGGCCCCAAGACACCGGACCCTACGGAGAGAGACTTCAGTTTTCCATTGGACTTAAAAAATTCCACTGGACTACTGCATCAAGTCTCCTGACTGGCAAGCTTCTCCCAGTGGGAGCAGACCCCTTTCTGGTGGGTGGCGCTCCTGGGAGGCAAAGGTGATAGCTCTTTTCGCACCAGAAGTGTCACCTTCAGGCGGAGGACAGCGACTGGGAAGTTTTTTACATTGCAATGCCGGATTTGCTGAGTATTCCCCACTAGGGAATCTCGGTAGAAAACCTTCCATAGGCTATAGGCCTTCGGGGAAAGGTTTTCTACCTTTGGGGAAGGTTTTAGTCTTCAGGTCTAGCCTTCAGGGCTCCTTAGGAGCAAAGGTTTGGCTGCGCAGCCCTGGGAGGGGGGAAAAGGGTGTTCTCTCCCGGTTTGGATCCTGGTTGTAGGTTTTTGTTTTATTTTCTCGTTTTTTTCCCAGTTGCTGGCAGTTGGTGACAGAATCTTAAGATCTAAGCTACAATGGGTGCATGGCTTTCTGCATCCCAGAAAGGAGTTTATTACCAAGTTGTGGGAACCCTTGAGGGTGGGGTGATTCATTGTTCAAAGGGTCAGTTATAGATTCATTAGGTGGTTGTTTCTTCGCTTCCCCCATGTGTCTCTAGAGGAGGTCTGCAGTACCCAATTTTGGGATGCTGTCGGAAGCAAATTAGCTGATCTGGGCAAGTCTGGAGACATATCCATCGCAAATTTCGCTTTTTAGAGCTTGAAGATTCAATCTGCCTTGCTAATGCAAAATGAAGTGAAGGAACTGCCAGCTCCTGGTGAATCTGCCCCAGTTTCCCCAGTTTCTGCCTCTCCTGACCCCAAAATAGCTTCCCCAAGCTCGGGAATTCTGAGGAGAGCAACATGCGAACAAGCGCAGGGCTGCTGCAGTCTCCCTGGCTCCCTATGAATTCCTGATTCTCCTCGCCCAAGCAGTCCCAGCCAGACTGCCTGGGGATCTCCTTCACCCCCAAACCTACCGACTCCCCCAGTTAATAAATCCCATGTTCGTTTTAGTTTTGTGGAGGGTTCAAATGCCCAAAGTCCCCAATTTAGTGATCCCCGAGTTAGTTTTAGTTTGGTGGGTGTGAAAAACGCCAATCACTTATTTTTAAAATTTTGAAAGTTTAACAGTAAATAAGATGGTTATAAAAATAGAATTAGAGTAAAAAAATGAACAGTTAGGGTTAGGACAATACGAGACAATAAAAACAAAGTTACAGACATCTGGGTGCCTCCCCAAGCAAAAAAGCTCCGGAGAAGGACCCCTGTTAACAAAGGATTATCTCTTAAAAGCAATAGCCTGTTGAATATTCATACATTTCATACATGATGCATAAATTCCATTCACACAAAGAATTGTCTCTGGTTAGTATCACTTTTTTCCTTTAATCTCTATAGTGTCTTCAGGGCTGAGCAAGGCAGGAGAAGTTGGTCTCTTCTGATAAGGAAGTAGTAAATTCTTTTTCTGTGAAAGATTTACGTTTTCCTGTGGTTGGTATATAAAAACTACATTTTAACTACAAAACTACCTTTACCATACTATCAAAATATAAATACAACATAATACATATAGTAAATATCTTGTGTAGAGCCATATAATATGCACTTTTCACAGCGGGGTATCCACAGGATGGTGGATGCTGCCGTGTGGCATCCTCCTCTTTTTATCCACAAGATGGCCGAAGCCATGTGAAGCCATCTTCATCTTGCCCTCCTTCTTCCCAGAATCCCTTTCCTAGCCCGACCAACCTCTTCCTCTTCCCAAACCCCTCCTTCCCTTTGGCGCCGCCTCTGGCACCGCCTCTGTCCTCAAATCTCCACCCTCCAACTCCACCCTTTGTTGATCATGCCTCCAGCCCCTCCCTGCTTTTGGTTCCCACAGTTTCCCTGCCTCTACCTCTGGTTCCCACGCTCCAGAACTGGGGGGGGCGGGGAGGGGGACCCGGAACCAGGATCCTATCCCTATTCTTTCTGCCGCACCGGTCACTTTCCAGCCGTCAAAAAGAGGAGGTGTTGTCTGTGGCAATTGGGATCCCTTCTCCCAACAAACAATTCAGGATCTATGCAAAGCTCACAAGGAGTTTGGATGCAAAAGTGAATACTTTCGCAGTCTTTTAAAAGCAAATTTAGCAGGAAGCGTGGTGGTCCTTTTGGATCTTCGGCAGCTTTTCTCATGCCTCACGTCCTCAACAGAGTTTTGGCTCTGGGAGGCGGCATGGAAGAAGCTGTTGAGAGAATTACTCCCTGAGCTTTGGCAAGATCCTGAAACGGTGGTTGATAACAACAACCTGCCAATCCGTTTTGACCATTTGTGCAGTGAGGGAGAAGGGGCCTTGGTGCCCAGGCAGGCTCAGGATGTTCCTTTAAAGGTTTTGGAGCGCATCAAAGATGCTGCTTCAAAGGAATTTTTCTCGCTGCAGCCTGACGGCCCTCTTGAACCTTACAGCAAAATAAAGCAATTACCATCGGAACCTTTCCTAAAATTTTTAGAGTGAGTAACGAAAGCTATCGAGTTACAGGTGAAAAAGGAGGGAGCCCGGGAGGAGGTGCTGGAAGAGATGGCTCTGGCCAATGCGAACGAGCTGTGTAAGTCGGCCATTCTCAGCCTTCCCATGGCACCTCCTCCAGCCCTGCAAGATATGCTCCAGGTGTGCGCCAAGAAGGTTCCCTTTATGACTGCCCACCAAAGCCAGAGTTCAAGAGATGCACACAAGCCACTGCAAAGGGCCACTGCTGCAGATGCCGTGCCTATGCTGCCACTACCACCCCAGGGAAATCCTCAGAGACCACCACCCAGGAGATCAACGTGTCTCCTGTGCGATCAGGCTGGACATTGGGCATCTCATTGCCCTCTAAAAAGACAATTTCAGGACTTTAGGGACCATGGGGGCAGGGGGCCTCAAAAGCCCAAAGGCAATCAGTCAAAAAACCGAGGGGGGAGCGCTGGCCTGCCCAGTGCGCCAACACAAAAGGGGCAGGTCCAAGGGGGGGAGAAAAACCCAAAAGGCACGAAAGTTGACCAAACTAAGCCTGCTTTGACCAGTTCTGCTTTTCAGCAGAAATCTCCGGATGTGACCTTTTCAAACCGTGACGTACGTAGACCCAATCTAACCACTGAATGTCTCCGGGAGCCTTTCAGGTTGCAGCTGACAGAGCCCTTGTACCTGAGTGACGCTGATTGGTATTTGGGTTCAATGGATCTAGAGAAACCAGGCTCTTGGCAATGGATTGACAGTAAGTATGTCGTCCTGGGGGACACTAAGCACACCCTGCAAGAGATCGAGATCCTTCCAGGTCTTGTCTCATCAGACCCTGAATGACTCGTTCTCTGGCTGCATTGTGTCTGCCCACCCTTGTTTCTGCCTGAGGGGCAGATAATATCTCAGGCAATTCCAGCACTGGATCTGTTCCTTGAGAAGGACATCATGAGGAACAGACACCCTGAGGTTTGCACCAAACAAATCATTGGGAGGGACAAACCTAAAATATGGTGTGAGGACCTTTGGGGTGGGGAAGTCAAAAACATCAAAGAACTTTTGGACACAGAGGCGGATGTGGCGATCATACCCAAAAGGATGTGGCTGTCACGTTGGGAACTGCAAAACGTGGCTGCGCACATACAAGGTGTAGGGGGAGTGCAATTGGCAAAACAGTCAAAGAGTGTCGTGCAAATTGAGGGGCCAAACAGACAATTGACTATGTTGCATCCGTATGTTTTGGATTATTCAGAACCCTTGTTGGGGAGAGACCTGATGGCCCAGTGGGAGGAATGACGATTGGCATCCCAGATGCCCCCTGGGTTTTTCGGATGACAGTCACTGAAAAGCGCCCTACCCAGAAGCTCAATTGGAAAACTGATTCACCAGTCTGGGTAGAGCAGTGGCCGCTCAGTAAAGAAAAATTGAAGGCGCTTCAGGAGCTCGTGGATGAGCAGCTGGCTAAAGGCCACATTGTGGAGACCACATCACCGTGGAACTCCCTGGTCTTTGTTATAAAAAAAGCAAACAAAGACAAGTGGCGGCTCCTCCATGACCTCCGTCAAATTAATAATGTCATGGAAGACATGGGCTCTCTCTAGCCAGGGATGCCGTCCCCAGTGATGCTCCCCCAAAATTGGAATTTGACAATTATTAATATCAAAGATTGTTTTTTCCGGATTCCTCTGCACCCTGACGATGCCCCACGTTTCACCTTCTCGATCCCTACCCTCAACCGAGAAGCCCCAAGGAAAAGATACCACTGGAAATTTCTTCCCCAAAGGATGAAAATCTCACCATCTGTTTGTCAGTGGTACCTCTTTTCCCTGCTGTCCCAAGTGCGTGCAGCTGCAGGAGAAGCCATCATCCTGCACTACATGGATGATGTGCTTGTGTGTGCCCCCAATGATGACTTACTGTCCCACGCGCTTGACCTGACAATCGATTCTTTGGTTGCTGCAGGGTTCGAGCTTCAGGCGGGAAAGATTCAAAGGATGCTGCCTTGGAAGTACCTGGGTCTGGAGATTGGTAAGCGGACCATTGTGCCGCAAAAATTGGTTGTCAAAAATAACATCAGGACTTTAGCAGATGTCCAGCAGCTCTATGGGTCTTTAAATTGGGTAAGGCCTTGGCTAGGTCTGACCACTGAGGACCTAGACCCCCTCTTTAATCTTTTAAAAGGGGGAGAGGAGCTAAGTTCTCCAAGGACCCTCACCCAAGAGGCAAGAGCAGCCCTAGAAAAGGTACAGGACTGTATGGCCACCAGACATGCCAACAGGTGCAAATCAGACCTGCCTTTTAAATTCATCATTTTAGGCAGGCTGCTACAACTCCACGGGGTGATTTCTCAGTGGGAAAGAGTGGAAAAATCAAAAAAGGACAAAGACTGTAGGGATCCCCTCTTCATAATAGAGTGGGTTTTCCTCAGTCACCACCGGTCCAAAAGAATGACCAGGCCACAGGAATTGGTAGCAGAATTGATCTGGAAAGCCAGGACCCGGATCAGGGAGTTGGCAGGATGTGATTTTGAGTGCATTCACATCCCAATTGAGGTAAACTCGGGCCAAATCACAAAAGCAATGTTGGAGCACCTGCTTCAAGAGAATGAAGCTCTGCAGTTTGCTCCAGATAGCTACACAGGTCAAATTTCAATTCATCGGCCTGCTCACAAGTTATTCAGAGAACAAATTCAGTTCAAATTGTCATTAAAAAGTGTTCAGAGCAGGAGGCCTTTAAAGGCTCTAACCGTTTTTACAGATGCATCTGGAACATCTCATAAATCAGTAATAACATGGAAAAATCCTCAAACTCAGCAGTGAGAAAAAGATATTGTCGAGGTAGAAGGATCACCTCAGGTAGCTGAGTTGGCTGCAGTTGTTAGAGCTTTTAAAAGGTGCCCTGAACCGTTCAATTTGGTCACAGATTCGGCCTATGTAGCAGGTGTAGTATCCAGAGCTGAGCAAGCTGTACTGAGTGAGGTCTCCAATGCTGCACTTTACAACTTGCTCTAAAAAGTAGTAAATCTGATCTCCCACCGAGAGCAACAATTTTATGTGATGCACATCAGATCACACACCGATTTACCAGGATTCATAGCCAAGGGCAACAGAAAGGCTGATGCTCTTGCTGCACCTGTGGAGATGGCCCCACTCCCAAACATCTTTGGACGAGCCAAAATCAGCTATCAGCTTTTTCACCAGAATGCACCAGGCCTATTCCGCCAGTTCCACCTAACTCGGGAACAGGCTCGGGCAATTGTGGCAATGTGTCCCTCGTGCCAGCAACACACACTCCCAGCCCTGAGTGCAGGAGCGAACTCCAGGGGATTGAACAGCTGTGAGGTATGGCAGAGGGACGTGACACACATCATGTCCTTTGGTAGGCAAAGGTATGTCCATGTATCTCTAGGCACCTTTTCTGGAGCTGTCTATGCCTCTGCCTACTCAGGGGAGAAGTCTGGTGATGCCATGAAACACCTAATACAGGCTTTCTTCTTCCTGGGCATCCCCAAATCAATAAAAACTGATAATGGACCCACGTACACATCCAAGGAGTTCAGAAGCTTCCTGCAGCAATGGGGAGTAGAGCACAAAACAGGCATCCCCTACTCCCCGACAGGTCAAGCCATCATGGAGAGGACCCACCAGAACATCAAAAGGGTCCTCAGCCAGCAACAACAGGCTTTAAAAAGAGAAACACCCTCAATCCGGTTTCCAAGGCCTTGTTCACCTTAAATTTCTTAAATTGTACATATGAAAATCTTAACCCACCAATCGTGCACCATTTCAGGGAGAACTGCCAGCTGCAGCTGAAAGCAAAGCCACCAGTGTTGTTTAAAGATCCAGCAACCTGGGAGACAAAGGGTCCTTACGATCTGGTCGCCTGGGGTCGTGGATACACCTGCGTGTCCACTCCCTCAGGTCTCAGGTGGGTGCCATCCAAGTGAGTGAAACCATTCATCCCTAAAAGTGTAAAACCACCAGCAGAGGCCCCACAAGTAGTCAACACCGCCTGGAGAAGGAGAAAGCGCCGTATCCTCTCCCTTTAAATATCCCCTCTTTTCCCTGACAGTGCTTTTTCTGGACATTCTGTTTACATTATTTATCATCCTTTTTATTTTCTCAGCTTTAGGGGTATCTCCCATGGACTGAGTTTTCCTCCTCCTAATTTGATAAAAAAGGGGGAAATGTTGCATTGTGCTCTGTGTTATTTATTTTCATATTGTATTTTATGTTATTTATTTTCGTTGTAATGGTTTGTTCTGCACTTCCCTGTTCTCCTAAGAAATGTTATGTTCTGAGGTTTGTCCCTGTCCCCCTTCTCTGTCAATCCTCCCAGTCCCCTCTTACAGGCCCTGCCTGTCATTCGATTGTTCCTCCCGGCTTCTAGAGAGTTCGGGTAAGGACATCGAGTGATAGGGCAGGAGCCGAGGAGGTTCCTCCCTTTATGTTCTCATTGGTTTCTTTAAATGTCCCTCCAACCCTGTTCCACTCCCACCTTGTCCCTCATTGGATGTTGGTTTGTCTCCTCCCTTAGTCCCTCCCCTGTATTTAATCCTGGAGTTCATTGCCCCGGGCGGCTCAGCTGGAGCAGCTACCCTGAGGTTAGGATGTCCCCAGGTGGGACTGAATAAATACCTTGGACTTTGCTCTCCAACTGAGTCCGACTCCTGCCTCTGTCTTCTGCGAGGTCTCTCCCATGATCAGGGGAAAACCCCCTTAGCCGCTCCTCTGGTTCCCAAAATCCAGAGGAGAGTTCCCCAACTGATCGCAGTGTCAGATCTAGCTTGGGTGGATGGAGCCGCTGCTCCGAGAAGGACACTGCAACAGTTGAGGAGACCGTTATAAAACGTTTCTTATTAAATACTTCCATTTTTTTGATTTTTAAAAGTGAGTTACTGTTGCTCTGGAGGCAGAATTTCAAAGAAAAATCATGAGCAAGCAGGAGAAACTTCTGCTGTTGGTAGCAGTGTAATGGCAAAGAGAATCCTGTTGCTTTAGATAACCATTAGCCTGTGTTTTTTTAAAGCAGCTTCATGGAAACAGTGCACAGTTCACTGATGTCTATGAACTGAAGGAAGATATTGGTGTGGGCTCCTACTCTGTTTGCAAGAGATGCATCCACATAGCTACAAACATGGAGTTTGCTGTGAAGGTATTGGCATAAATTCCACTCTGACATTCTGAAAATATTGACTAGTAGATTTGAAAACTCATATTTGTGAATTTTCCAATTATTGTGGCTGTTTATGTGCTTTACCTGGAGTATTGTGTCCAGTTCTGGGCCCCTCAGTTTAGGAAGGACGTTGAGATGCTTGAGTGCGTCCAGAGGAGGGCAACGAGGTTGGTGAGGGGCTTGGAGCACAAGCCATATGAAGAACGACTGAGGGAACTGGGATTGTTTAGCCTGGAGAAAAGGAGACTCAGAGGTGGCCTTATCACTCTCAACAACTTCCTGAAGGATGGCTGTGGTCAGCTGGGGGTTGGTCTCTTTCTTCAGGCAACAACAGACAGAACAAGAGGACACAGTCTCAAGCTGCGACAAGGGAGATATAGGCAGGATATTAGGAAAAAGTTTTTCATGGAAAGAGTGATAAAGTACTGGAATGGCTTGCCCGGGGAGGTGGTGGAGCCACCATCCCTAGATGTGTTTAAAAAAAGACTGGATGTGGCACTTGGTGTCATGGTCTAGTTAAGGTGTTAGGGCATGGGTTGGACTCAATGATTTTGAAGGTCTCTTCCAACCTACACATTCTGTGATTCTGTTATAAGTTAAAATCTTGAAAGCTGAAAATCCTGTACAACGATGGTAACACCAGAAATAAAATGGGATTCACAAGGGGGGAACTGGGCTGCAGGGAATTAGTGATGCTTCAGACCAGTGCATTTCCTTGTTCAGTGGAGCAGGATAGGCTGCATTAATGATAGTGTTTTAACAAGGATAGAGCAAGAAATGAATAAATGGGATTAGAAGCTAGAAGATTAATTACTTGTGACTAGTAAGAAGTAATGAACTCTAGAACTTTTTTATTCTGTTGTTTAAATGAGAATATAAATACAAAAAAACACCTTTGTTAAATAGACTTTGCTTATGCAAGTTGTTTTTCCTGTTATATTTTGCAGATAATTGATAAAAGCAAAAGGGATCCCTCAGAAGAAATCGAGATTCTCATGCGTTATGGGCAACATCCAAATATTATTACTTTAAAGGATGTATGTACCTCCTTTCCTGCTGCCTCTTATTAGACAGTGCTGAAAAAATAAATGCAGATATAGGCAGTTTATTGGTATTTATTAACTTTCTTTTATAGAAAAATCTACTGGGAGAGCAGTATGTAATAGTAGAGGGAGTGTTTCAAAATACAACCTTGTCCTGATACTAATTTTTTCTAAAGCCTGTTTAACCAGCCTGAAGTGATAAATGATGTAAAGGTTAGAAATGCCATATTTCTTCTTGTTTCAAAGGAGCAGCCAATGTGTAGAAAAGAAGAGAAAAGAAAAAGCAGTGGCCTGCATGTTGTCCTGTCTATGCCAGAATGACCCTAGAAGGGAGGAGCAGTAGGGAGTTGTAGGGCTGCTCTCCTCTTCCAACAGTTCTTACACTGAAAAATGTAACTCAGTGATGAATTAACAACTTGAATTGAGAGTGATGAATTAACAGTTTGAGTCATGAACTTCCAGGATGACACATGAGCTGCCTTGCACTCCCTGCTTTGGCAGTCCCTGCTGTTTGTGCTGCCCGCTCCTGTGGGAGGAGGGGAGTTCTGGGGATGTGTAACTGCAGATGTTGCCTTTTAATAGCTCGGAGTGTATTCTGTGTGAGTGCACCGTTCAACCTCTCCCCAGGTGTATGATGATGGCAGATTGATCTACCTGGTCACAGAGCTGATGAAGGGGGGGGAGTTGCTGGACCGGATCCTGAGGCAGAAATTCTTCTCGGAGCGGGAGGCCAGCGCTGTGCTCTTCACCATCGCCAAGACTGTGGACTACCTGCACTGCCAGGGGGTGAGTGAGCCCTCCCACCCCACACCCCTGTCACAGCTCTGAAATTGCCACTCCCTTGCCCTGTGTGCTTTGCTTGGCTTGTTCTCGTGCTATAAGGCTTTGTATTTTATCACAAAGGTGAATAATAGAAACAACTTATCCTGTTATCCTGGCAAAGCCTTTGGACTCTACACTTTATGAAAAAGCAGATTTTTGTCCTTGTTGCCTTGTTCTCCTTGTTGCCAAATGGTGATGTTGGTTCCAATTGCATTATGAACCAGGAGGTTTTTATTACATTACTTGAACTAGAATTTTTTGGTCCTTTAAAGTTATATAGTTGTTTAAAACTCTCATAAGTATATTCCTCTAGAGAATAGCTTTCATAAATTGTAAATTACAAACAAATGTACCTGCTTCTCCTAAATGATGGCTTTTCTAATGTCTTTGCTTAAAGGTGGTGCACCGAGACCTTAAACCCAGTAATATTTTATACACTGATGATTCAAACAATGCTGATTCCATCAGGATTTGTGATTTTGGATTTGCAAAACAACTTCGAGGAGAAAATGGACTACTTCTAACTCCCTGCTACACAGCAAACTTTGTGGCACCAGAGGTATTTCAAGCTTCTTTGTGTTTTCTTTATGCTGTTTTTGGTGCATCAAATGCTTAGACATTTCAGCAATGCTTTGAAAAAAATTCAACAGTTCTGCTACTTTTCTTTAAATATAATCACACATGCTTTTTAAACGCTGGGGCATGTGTTTATTATAAACCTGCTTTAAAAATAGCAGAGTCCACACTCAAAAATAAGATGTGAGCCTGTTGAAAATCTTAAGAGATGACCCGGGAACAAGAAATATTGTTGGTATTTACTGCAACCTGTATATTAGAAAATCAGTAATCAAATCTCTGACATGATCCAGGGATAGTCTTACCCTTCCTTAGGCTGTAGTGTTGTTTTGGTTTTTTTTTTTTTTTTTGTTTTTTTTTTAATATATGGTAAATCTTTAACTCTTTTTGTTTCATAGGTTCTCATGAGACAAGGATATGATGCTGCTTGTGACATATGGAGCTTGGGAGTTCTCCTTTACACAATGTTGGCAGGGTGAGAACATTTCTGAGCTGTTTTGTTTACCTAAAATCCCAGAATGTTGCCTGAATCCTTGCTTCCATAGAAATGGTGAGGCATTGGCTCATGGAATGACACAGACACTCAGGTGGGACAGGCAGCTCTGAGTCAAAGCCAAATAAACCACGTTTATCTCACAAGTAGGATCAAGGTTTCTCTTCCCATAGCGCAGGACTTGGGGGAGCCAAAGACTTCCCACCATTTTCAGGAGGGAACTGAGTCTGTGAAAATATGTGGTGGGTTTTTTTTTACCCTCCAGCCTCTTGTCCTCCCACCCCATCCCCTTTACTCACCTTGTGTCTCCTGCCCCTGCTGCATTCCTGTGTAAAACACTCTGGGTTGTGATCTCTGAAGTTTCCTGAACATTCAAACCTGATGAAGGTCTAGGAAGCATCTAGTGGCCAAATGAGAGATGTTTGCTGAATTCTGCTCTAACAGAAAAAGAACAAGTTTTTAGTCTTATGGCTAAATTCTGTCTATTGGAAATTATTCTCTTGATAAATCTGTACTTCCCATTTAATATTAGAAATATTAATATTTTATAGTATGTCTATATATTGTGATATATTTCTGTTGGCAGTGGGATATTGACTCTGATTAGCGAGATTTTACCAATTTCTTGCAGTTTTTATCTAACAAGGTGTTTTTGTTCTTTTTTTTTCTTTCACCAGCTATACTCCATTTGCCAATGGTCCCAATGATACTCCTGAGGAGATCCTAGTACGGATAGGCAGTGGAAAATTTTCTCTAAGCGGAGGCAACTGGGACACTGTTTCAGATGCAGCAAAGGTGAAAATGTGTTTTGGTTTTATATTTTTGTAGAATTCCAATGAAGTCTACTGAGCTTTATCAGCTAGACTGCTCCATAAGTGTGGTTTGTTATTATTATCTGCAGACTTTATTGCAGGGAAGGATATATGCGCCAACATTTTATTTAAAGATTCCGTCTGTAATCAATATGGATTCCCTGGAATGGTGTTGACCCATTCTGTGGGTATCTTAATCACCAGTGTTACCTTTTAAAAAGATCAGCATTAATATTTAATATTAATGTTTAAATATTTTTCCCAATCCTTTGGAAGTGCACTATTTGTTAATTTCAGTAGGAGCGATTCAGAATGCTTGTTGGCTGCTGCTGTCTTACACAGAAGTGAATTTCTCATGCTATTTAAGAATGCTTCACATTTTGTACCTAAAACAAAGGGAACATTCTGTCAGCTTGCTCATATTTTGGTTTTATTTCAAACTATTGCTATCTCTGTTCTGTGCCCTTCCCACCCACCTCTCCTTTGGGCCAACGTAATTAATCAGTAGCTTATTGCTAATGCTTCTAACAGGCAAAAACAAATGTCCATTGCTGTTGGCTTTATGCTTTATGTGGCTTCTTGAAGGAAAAATTCCTTGCTGGTGTCTCACTGTCTCTGAATTCAGTTGCAGTAAGGAGTCAGCAGAGCCTAAAGTGCAGAATGAACAAGGAGGGAGATTTGCAAATAATAGCTTTCCTCCATAAAATCTGCCTGCTACATTTGACTAGTATTTCTAGTCTTTTAAAGATTATATTCATAATAAACATGAAAGGCACAACAATGAGTTGCTTTGCAATCAAGGCTGGCTCTGTTGAACTGCTCCAATAGTACCACACATTGTTCTCAGCCTTCTGCAGTGTCAGGGCACAGATTGATCCTGTCTGCTGATCTCTGTGTGTTGGCATTGTGTTAATCCCTCTACATCGGGTGCTCCTCTCATTGCTGCCATCCCTGCTGCTTTAAAGGCCACCTAAGATGATTTGGACTGAGTAATCTTTGTGTTTCCCTTCCCTGCAGGACTTGTTGTCACACATGCTGCACGTGGATCCCCACCAGCGGTACACGGCCGAGCAGGTGCTGAAGCATTCCTGGATTGCCTGTAGGGATCAGCTGCCTCATTATCAGCTCAACAGGCAAGATGCCCCACATCTAGTAAAGGTAAACCCACCTGGGATGCTGCTTCAGCTGGGGGCTGTGCAAGGAGTTCAGTTGGTTTAGCGCTACAGACAGAAGTCTCATTTTTTCTATTTGTTTTCTATAGTACCAACACATTTAAGTTACATAGTGAGAAATTCGTGGAATGGTTTGAGTTGGGAGGGACCTTAAAGCTGGGCCATCCACCCCCTGCCATGTGCAGGGACACCTTTCACTGTCCTAGGCTGCTCCAAGCCCTGTCCAACCTGGGCTTGGACACTTCCAGGGATCCAGGGGCAGCTACAGCTTCTCTGGGCAGGGCCTCCCCATCCTCACAGGGAGGAATTCCTTCCCAATATCCCACCTAACCCTGCCCTCTGTAAGTGGGAAGCCATTCCCCTTGTCCTGGCACTTCAGGCCCTTGTATACAGTCCCTCTACAAATTAAATTAGTAAATAATTATTTTTAACCTCTGTAGAGGAAGAGATTTTTGTGTGTGTTTTCTGTAAGGTAGTTCTTGAGTTGTCTCCTAAGTCAGGACCTGAGTAGCCACTGAAGTGGCTGTATTTGAGAAATTGGTGCTAATCTGGCTTGAAAGATACAAATTCTTGTTTCTGCTCACCCAGAGACACCAGCTGTTGAGGGCTCCTTGCAGGAGTTTAAATTCCCCGGCATTCAGGTGGTTTTAGAGTCTTTTTTGCCCTCTGCAAAGCTCTGAGCCAAATGCAGGAAAAGACGGAGTCTTCAAGGTTGCATGCTTCGTGTTTATTAGTTCTTATCTTACAATTTTCTCAGTGTCCAGCAAGATGTTTGCTGCGGCTCGGACATCTGACGACTCCTCCCAAACTGGGCAGTCGTTATCTTTTATACTAATTGCTACGTATTCGATATTTACTATTTATTGCCAATGTCTATCACTATTACTAAAAAGGTCATCTTTACTTTGACCCAATCCTCACAAACTACTCTGTGCCAACGTCACTGCAGAAATGGAGTGAGGGAACAAGAAGGAAGAAGAAGGAGACAACGTCCCAAATTCTCCATCTTGCCCCCATTCACTTCAATGTCAAAAATCCCAAACCCACTGTTTTTTCACCCTGTGATATACTAAACTACAATCTTTCACACTCTTGTGGCCTGCAATGCTTCCTGCAGTGCAAGAAGCCTCTCCCATGGACTGAAATCAAATCCAGTGTCTCTCTGAGCTCTGGGCTGTGGTCCCAGACCCCCCTGCCCAGGTCCCTGACCCTCCAGGGCAACCAAAGGAATGCCCTGGACTCCAACAAATTCTGACCTACATTAACAGGTCACTCCTACATCTAAGGGATACAAAAGAAATATAAAAGAAAGAGAAAGAAGTCTCAGGCACCCATGCTTAGACATTGGAAGGATTCAACAACTGATTTTTTTTTCCTAAAAAACTTTAGAGAATTCACATGATCTGGCATAAGTCTTGTTTGGTTTTAATGGAGTTAGTTGAGTATTTAATGTTTACTTGCTTTATTTTCTGATTAAAACATATATACATATGAATTATTATTATGTATTTCTTTTTTCTCTAGGGAGCCATGGCTGCTACATATTCTGCACTGAATCACAAGACATTTCAGCCAGTGCTGGAGCCTGTGGCAGCCTCCAGTTTAGCTCAGCGACGGAGCATGAAAAAGCTCACATCCACAGACTTATAGATCCACTGGGACACCTGAGCAGACACAAGCAAGGGGGAAACCCAGCAAGTGGCTCTATTTTGCCTGACCTGTGATCAAAAGGCATCTATGGTTTCTTGCTACACTACTTGAATTCTGTAAAAGTCCTTTTTTTAAAAAGAAAAAAAAAAAATCCATAGGTTTACACTGTGCTTATTTTACATGCCGTATCTGTTAAGTTAATTTAAACATCAGGTACACCATAATGAATTTCTCTACACTGTCCTTTGAGATCTGTTGCAAATATTCTTTCACATTCTGTATAATTTTGCTGGGTTCAGTTTAAAAAAATGGTTTAGAGGACCATTGCCAATGACCAAGTTGTACATAAAGTGTCAGTGTGAGTTTTCTTGCTTCACACCTTTAGACCCTGCTGTGAAGGGCAAATTCTTCATTTTATAGTTGGGCACTTCATTGATTCAACTCAATTCCTTTCCCTTGTCCATGACTATTATGCAGAGTTGAGCAATGTGATGTGCCAGAATTAATTCATCACTGTTGATTTGGTAGGTCTGTGTTTTCATGATGCCAGTAACTGAGGAGTTTCTGTGGAAATACAAACCAAAGGGATGTACAAGATCCTGCACTTCAATTTGATCTCTTGTGACCCAAAATAAATGCTTGCTATGGCATCTAACAGGAAAATTAACAGTGGTTGTTACCACAAATTGTGTCCTGCACTGAGCTGGAGAAAGTCAATATGTGCATAAACTGTCAAAATTCAGGCTCTCAGAAACATTGGTGCCACTTCAAAACAACATCATGCAGCTCAATCTTTGTTATTTATTTTTCCCGTCTATTAGAACAACTACTGTGTTATTTTCCTCAGCAGTCTTTCCACTAAATATACCCAATATTAGGTTTGTTTGGCATATGAGACAAACTGACACTTTATTATAACCAGCTTAGCACTTGGGGTTTATTTTGTATTGATTTGATTTGATTTTTAATAGAAGGTTGCTTCTCTCTGAATCTCTTGCCACATGTACAAATATTACAGAACAGAAATGCAAAATTCTCTGCCTAACTGTAGGGGTAGCTTGGGAAAAATAAATAAGCCTTGCTGTGTGCCCAGATAAGGGAATTCTGACCAAGAAATTTCACAGTTAGGGACAAATTCCTTTCAGCGTTCTGTGGCCAGCACTCACTTGCCCTCTCTGTCTGGTGTTAGGACTTCAGCTGTTCCTAAATGCTCTGGTGGGCAGGAAATTAATTTCAGGGCCAGAATTACCTTGGGGTTTCCTGACTCAAAACCAATGCTAACTGCTGGTAGTTCATTCAGAGATACACTTAGAAGCGTTTTCAAAAGTTGTAGACACTGAGTAATTGTAGTGACATAGCAGGATGCTTTTAAATATTAAATATATTAGTGACATTAGACTGTCAAGTGACCAAAACTCAAACATAGTTCAGACTCATTTGTCATCATTGAATTTTCAAATGCAAGACCCTAGGACTGACAGAAATCAGTGTTTTGAGACAGCAAAAAAAAAACTTCCAGGAGAATTCTGGCCCAAGCACCAGGAGTGGTGGTGATAACTCAGATCTCACAAGAGGTGTTGGCTGGTTTTTGCTTATAGCTGTGAAGGACTTAGTGGTGTTGGAAGTACTTTTAGATAAGCTGCTTTCTTCTGTTGTGGTGGGGGGCGATGGACATTATCTGGCCAAATAGTTAGGTATGAATATATGTAGATTTGAGACTTAATGATCTAGCAAACATAGGTGTGCTCTTTGTATCACGCAGAACATCCCCCAGATGGAATTTCTTGAGCGTTTGATAGATGTTGGAAGCTTTAGGGGCCATTTGTGCCTAGTTTTGAGGTGCTTGTTTGAAATGCTTGAAAGCTTATCAAAGAACACAACTGCTTCCTGGAAAGCTCCTTATTTAATACAAAATCTGCCCCTTTTGCAGCTGCTTCTCCTCCTTTTCCTTATTGAAGACCTTTTCCAGCAAGAATGCCTGGAAACCTCTTGTCTACACTCTGTCAGGGTCATTTTAATGTAGATTTAAAGATGACTGCCAGAAGAATTTGAAGTCATTCAAAAAAAAGGGCAAAAGTGATGGAAATTAAACTCCCTGTGCCCAGGTCTAGGTGTAATGTAGGTTGAAATGTAGTCCTAAAAGTTATATTGGGGATAAGAAGTAATGCAAGGCCTGGAATACAATGAAAATATCAAACTTGAATTGTCTTCAGCTTTCTTGTAAGGCAGCAGCTGATCTTTAATGGCTTTATCCGTGAGTCATTTAGCACTGTTTCTGTTGGTATTTTCTTTTAGTTTGCTTAGAAGCACCATAGTATAGGCACCTTAAAAGCATTTTGCACAAGAGCAGTTGGAAGCAGCTGAAGGGACTCAAGTTGTTCTTGATGTGCAGCACAAAGGTGGTGAGAGGAAAAGAACACAAACAAGATGGATGTTCTGATTCATTGCAGAGTATCCCTGTTTTATATCACTGCTGACCTTTAGTGCAAGTGGTACTCCAGGGGTAAAAGCAACGTTTCAGTGACTGCAACATTAGAAAGTTATCTTATTGTGGGGAAAACATATGGATGTGTTATATCTGACAGGCCAGTGTACCCTGGTATGCCAATTATAATCCTTATTTTGGGGGGAAAGTTCCCTTGCTTTGACTATTTCAGCATATCAGTCTTGGAAATATTTGGGATATGCAGGAACACGAAAGAGTTCACTTGCTGTTTGCTTTTACTGTATTTAATGATCATCTTTGTGAGGCTCCTTTGGGAATTCCTTGCCTGTTTCTCATCCCTTTCTTTCCCAACTTATGTTTTGATATCTAAAAGTAGCATGGTCTGCTCATGAGCTGTCAGTTAAAGGTTTGAGATGGAAGAGCAGGTGGGAAATGGGAAAGTGCTCTGGCTGCAGTGAAAGGTTGGTGGAAATTATTTCATATCATCTGGGCACAGTTCAAGTTTACAAACTGGTGATGTTCTTACTGCCTGAGTTAGAAAAAAAAAAGCCAAATTTTCACGAAGGCTCATAATTACACAGAAGTAGGCATTTGGGCTAAAAGAATTTCCACAAAACTAAATCTTTAATGATAGAATATTTTGGCTGTGGCTTCCTGCCAAAAAAGCTCCTGCTCTGGTGTTAGGTGATCATTATCAGTAAGTTCCAGCTCTGGTGCACACAGAAAGCAGATTCCCGCTGGAGCTGGAGTGGGCTCAGGACCTATTTTGCTGTTCTTTCACCCCAGGATATCTCAATTTGTACCTTCAGTTATCCTTTGGATATAAAGTGATGAACTCTCTTGTATTCCTGTTCCATATCCAAAAACTGCAGTGGCACCATGGTGAGCCCATGGTGGGGTCACAGGGCCCTTCCTGAGAGCTTTCCTGGTTGGGTCCAGTCAAGCCACTGATCTGTGGCTTGTGTGGTTTTCTTCTTTTTCCCATTGTGCTCAAAATCAGTGAATTCCCCTTGCCCATGCCAGGAGGTGCGGGGGCTGATCCTGCTGTTCATTTGAGACCTCTGTTGTTTGAATGTTCTTGCAGCTGGAGAAGGCATCCAAAACCTCACCCAAGTCAGTCATGATGAGCTTGAATTCTGTCTTCCATGTTTTAATACCTTTTCCAAAGCTGATCTTCAGCTGTCCAATAGTTAAAATAACCTCTAGCAAACTTCAAGATTTCCTTGCAATCTACTTAGAGACTGGTCTGTAGAGCTGTGTGAAATTAATTACACAAGGTTATAACAATTCTCCTGGTTTGTGTCAGTGAAATCAGGCTAAAACATCAATGCAAACACAGGGTTTTATGTATTTCTGTAGCACTTAAGCTTTGAAGTCCTATCCAGAACTAAAAGTTTGCAAATATTTGTGGGAGGGGAGGAAGGAGCAGGTTTTTCTTTCTCAGTTTCCAGAAAGCTTCTGAAGCTGTGATCATAATAGAATCCTTATATAATCTTACAGGAGCTCTGTAGGGTTAACAACATAAAATTCTCATTAAAAGTTTGTTCCAAAGCTCTTCTAGGTGTGCACTGACAGCTGTTGGTAACACCCCTGCACTTCATTCATACCACACCAGTCTTCTGCATCAACATCTGTCCCCGCTCCAGTTATTTTTTAAGTATTTGCTTCTCCAACTAGAAGAATGGATAGAAATTTGAAAACCCCCACCCTTAATGTATGGCTGAAGCTGATTAAGTATTGTAATAATTTGCATAATTAGAAAGTCCCCCACAAAATTATCAGCAATTGGTTTTCTTGAGATTTTTCCTGTGTAAAGAAAGCAAACTTTCTCTGAAAGCTTTAAAAGATACTTAATTGATTATGTCTCTTAATTATTAATTTTTGGGCAATAACACATTACCAATAGTGAGTTTGAATAACCCTGAATCCTCTTGTGGGGTTTTTCGCATGAGGAACAAGGACGCTGGAGGTGGATCTGCTTTGCAGGACCAAGTGTTCAGGTTTGGGTGTTTTGCATTAGGCTTTTTGTGATTGTGATACACAAATCAATCACACGGAGTCAAGAGATTTTCGCAGGGCAGAGTTCCTCCAAGCCAGCTCAAGGCTGAGCCAAGGCGGAGAGCCCTCTGCCTGTTTATTTCTTACTTTTTATACATTTGTGGGTCTGGCTGTGTATTGGCTTCTGGAGTTTTCACCTCCTAGCCGAATAGCCAGACCAACTGTCAGTTACAATTGTTTTCAGGTTAGAAATATGCAAACAAAGGACAGAGAATGACAAACAAAGGATTTGTTCATGTTACATGTGTGAGAAAAAGGTAGAAACTGCTAATATTGTACAGTAGCTAAAAAGTCTGACTCCATTTTATGAACAATCAAAAGGCTTTAAAAAACTCAGAAAAACCAGGGTGACAGCTTTTGAGCAGTGTTTTCTAATTAATTAATTAATTGCATTGTCATAATATCCCAAGCACTTTGGCATCTTGCACTGATGCTCTGGTTAGAGCTGAAACTCTCCTGGCAAGTGGCTAAATCTCCATAAAGGGCATTAATTGAGAACAGTGTGCAATGAATTCCATGTTCTCTGAGGTACTTCAAAGATTAAACTCTACACAAGGTCCCCGTTATCAGATATTGTAACTATTTTCTTTCTCTTAAGTATATTGTGAATTTTGTATCATACTGTATTTATTTCATTTAATTTTAAAAGAAATGTTTTCTTTAAAGCTCTGTATATATTGACATTAAAGTTTGCATTGTACTACGTTCTCTTCTTGCGAGGCTGGGTTTGGCAGTGCAGTGGTGTTTCTCTTGGCACTGCTGCCTTCAATTACAACACACCAAAGACAACCTCAAAATTGTATTTATTTTTGTCAAACTCCCTGAATAATCATAAGGGTACAGTTTTAATTAGCTGGCAGTTCCTTGAGTACTAGAATAAAAGGGTTGCAAATTCATAACATTTGGTAATTGACAGAAATCCATCACTTCTGCTTTGAAAGTTCACTTGCTTCTGTTTTTCAAATTGATATAAAAAACAATGAGCAAACATTCCTAAATTAAATGTATATTATTTCATAAACCTTGCCAAAAATCTCACATATATCAAGAGCTATTTATAAATTTATATTCAGTCAAGTGTTTCATGCCTCACTTGCAGCAAAACAGACATTCAGTGGTAGGATTGATGTGTTACCTCAGGGTGGGATCATCTACCTCTGTTTTTTAAGTACCTATTAAATTTGACTCCATATATTAAGAGGAAATAATTTTCCTGCAAAGATCTGATCCTTTGAAAATAGACCCTTGAATTACAAGTGGCAGGAATGACATTAAAAACTGGGTTTAAAATCCTCCTGAGGTGTTTGATAACTACTGGTGCTGTTGGTATTCACAATGGTTTGTAAATACTTTATTTTTTCTGAATGCACAGGAAGGTTTTCCCACCTTTGCCTCAGGTCCATCTCCCAGGTGCTGTTTGCTCACACAAGACACTGCTTTTACTAGCAATGGTGGCAGAACAAGGGAGGTACGAGCCACAGAGGAGGCAGCAGGTGCAAATTTCCCGGATTGTGATGATTTGTTTGATTTCATTCACGGTGGGCAGGAAAAATTAATCAAATTGGACAAAAACATTAAAATAATTTTTTAAAGCCCTGAGTCTCAGGGATTGAGATCTGCAGGCTTGGTGAAGGTGTTGCTGGATGGGAGAAGACAAGGCATGGATTAAAAACCAACCTTACTGAATGTTTGGAGAAACCAAGGACAGAGATGAGCCAAGTGTTGAAAAAGAGACTCCAGAATGTGCCTTAATTGCATCCTGCTCTTTGTTTTCCTGCAAATTTTGGTTCTCAGTAGCTGTTTTCCCCATGATTCATGTCTGAAGCTTTATGACTGTAAGAGGCACCTTCCCACATTCTTTTGTGTTTTTATGGGGTGCAAAATGTTTTAAGGTAAAGATGTTCCCACCTTTGCTTGCCCCAGCAGTAGCAGGAAGAGGGAGCAGGTGTGTGCTGTCAGTTTTGTCAAAATATGGATTTAACTGCATTTATTTTTGTGGTGGTGTAAGAATTGTTTTATTAAGTTTTTATAAAAAGTTTTATGTTATGGTTCAGTTCACTGTGCCCCCAGTTCTGTAACAGTCCATCCCCTTTTGAGTTTTCTGTATAACAAGGTGTTTCGTGTCAATCATCCCACCCCCCACCTATCCTTGTCCATCCTCTCTCCCCCCCGCCCTGCTCTGGGGCATCCTGTCTATCACTTTAGAACTCCTCCCCAGATTGGGAAATTCCCAGGGAGGGCGTCAGTGATAGGTCGCCCCGGGGGAATTCCTTTTCTCTTGGTGTCAGTGGTCAGAGGTTTAGAAGTGGACATCCCCGGTTATGCCCTCTGAATCCCCTGATTCGCTATCCTGTTGTAACCTCCCCTGAACCCTCCCTCGCTTATAAGATCAGAGAAGGAAATTCAAACTCTCTCTGGCCAGCAGTCTGGACAAGCTGTGGATCTCCCGCAGCCCGGCTTGAATAAACAATCTCTAAACCTGCTTAGCCAAGAGCCATCCTTTTATCTGCCGCTGTTGTCACAACACTATTTGGACCAGCTGCTGCTGAGAAGCTGAGCCCAGCAGGTAAAGATAACCTGTTTGCCTACCCGGACTGAAAACGCTCTGGCCGCTGTGCAGATCTGAGCCAGCTAGGGGCCTGCATCCGCCCGGTACGGAAAGGCACAGCCGCATATTTTAAGTTTTGTTTAACAATTTTCTATCAGAACCACTGGGGAACTTCTCTGAGAGGTTGGGGCTTCTTGTGGGCCTCTTGAAAGACTCAGGAAGCTTTTGGCAGAGGTGAGGTCAGTTCTGCAGTCCCTTAAGGCACTGTTTGGGCAGGGGCTCCCTCGCAGCTCCCTCCCTTTGGGGTCATTTGTATTTCCAGCCTTTGAGCAAATCTTTAACTCTCCAGAGCTGTTTTGGGGGCTGCTCTTTGATTTTTAGCATGCACAGGGTTCTACCCCAGAGCAATTCTGTACCAAGCTGTGTTTAAACAAGAAGTACAATGCCCTAATGCAGGCTGACTGTGCAAATTCCTTTATTCCTGAACAGATGCATTTTGGGCTCTTGTGGCCCTCAGCATCCAGGTTTGTGTCCTGGTCTCTGCAGGAATAGCTGGAATTACAGAGGGAGGGATCTCTCTTAGTTTAAAGGGGTTTATTGTTTCTTTAAGCTTTTATGGGGGAATCACAGTATAATTTTTATGGGCTTGTGCCTGTCCCATCTGTGGTAGTGTCAAGGCCAGGTTGGATGGGGCTGGGAGCAACATGGGATAGAGGATGTGTCCCTGCCCATAGCAGGGGGTGGAAAGAAATGGGCTTTGAGGTCCCTTCCCATTTTATTGAATCACAAATCTTTTTCTATGGTCACTGCAGTTATAGAGTGCTGATCCAGGCCTCTTGGTTTTTAGTTCTGAGATTCAGGTGGTTTTAGAGTCTTTTCGCCCTCTGCAAAGCTCTGAGCCAAACGCAAGAAAGAGACGGAGTCTTCAGGTTCTGATTTTTCAAGGTTGCATGCTTCGTTTATTGTTTCTTATATTACAAATTTCTCAGTGCCCCACAAAGGTCTGTGCAGCTGCCTGGGCATCTGGTGACTCCTCCTCACACTGGGCTGTCACTATATTTTATACTAATTGCTACGTATTCTTTATTTATCATTATTTGCCAATACCTATCACTTATACTAAACAGGTCATCCCTACTTTGACCCAATCTCTTTAAACTACTTTGTGCCACCATCACTGCAGAAAATAGAGTGAGGGAAGAAGAAAGAAGAAGCAGGAGACAACGCCCC
Organism: Tachycineta bicolor; assembly: GCA_025960845.1. NCBI lineage: Eukaryota > Metazoa > Chordata > Aves > Passeriformes > Hirundinidae > Tachycineta > Tachycineta bicolor. Next base: position 952,441 of record JANEHK010000099.1, read on the forward strand.
AAATCTTCCATTTTGCTCCCATCCACTTCCATACTAAAAACCCAAACCTACTGTTTTTTCACCCTGTGACAAGCTAAACTACTATCTTTCACACTTGTGGCTTGCAATCCTTCCCGCAGTGCAGGAAGCCTTTCCCATGGACTGAGATCAAAGCCAATGTCCCTCTGGGCTCTGTTCCAGGGTCCCAGACCCCCCTGTCCAGGTCTCTGACCCTCCAGGGCAGCCAAAGGAATGCCCTGGACTCCAACACAGGCCCTGTGTATCCCTAACCTGGCACCTGGCTGTGCTGAAAGCCTTGTTTGGAGGTCTTTGCAACTAAACTGAAAGTTGATCTCGTAGCAAGGCATTAGAAACAGGTATTGTGTCATCATTGTTGGAGTCCAGGGCATTCCTTTGGTTGCCCTGGAAGGTCAGAGACCTGGGCAGAGGGGTCTGGGACCCTGGCACAGAGCCCAGGAAGACACTGGCTTTGATCCCAGTCCATAGGAAAGGCTTCCTACACTGCAAGATGAATTACAGGCCACAAGAGTGTGAAAGAGTAGTTTAGCTTATCACAGGGTGAAAAACAGTGGGTTTGGGTTGTCAGTATGGAAGTGGATGGGAGCAAGATGGAGGATTTTGGGCATTGTCTCTTGCTTCATCTTTCTTCTTCCCTCACTCCATTTTCTGTAGTGACGATGGCACAAAGTAGTTTAAGGAGATTGGGTCAAAGTAGGGATGACCTGTTTAGTATAAGTGATAGGTATTGGCAAATAATGATAAATAAAGAACACGTAACAATTAATATAAAAGACAGTGACAGCCCAGTGTGGGGGAAGTCGTCAGATGCCCGAGCAGCTGCACAGATCTTAGTTGGGCACTGAGAAAATTGTAAGATAAAAAACAATAAACAAAGCATGCAACCTTGAAAATCAGAACCTGAAGACTCCGTCTCTTTCTTGCATCTGGCTCAGGGCTTTGCAGAAGGCAAAAAGACTCTAAAACCACCTGAATCTCGGGACAAAAAACTGTGAACCATCTGCTTGTTTGGGGCTGAATTCAGTCATTCCATGGGCGAGAAAGCAGTGAGGAGCAGGGATGAGGAACAGCGTGGGGAAAGGGGGACACAATTCTTTATTGCTCTTCTCTGGGGGAACGGGTACCGGGTAGTTACAGGGTCACAGTGACCTCAAATCCACTCGGGATGCCGGCGCTGCTGTGCTGGTCCTGGTATTCACTGTCCCGGGGGATGTGCAGGTCCCGTGTTGGCATTCCCGGCGTTTGCCGAGCCTGCTCCGGGCAGGTCCCTGTGAGCCGCGGTTGCCCTGGCACAGCCGCTGCGCTTCCCGCAGCACCCAGGAAGCTGCCCCCGAGCCTTCCTGCTGGGATTTATCCCGCCTGGAACCCTCCAGTGGTCAGCATGACTAAAGGATGCACGGCTGGGAATTCAAGTTCAGTTGTGCTATTGGAATTAGTTTGTGTTTTGTTATTTTATTTATTTCTCCTTCTTGAGAATGTCTTGTTCTCCTGGTTCTCTTGTTTTCCTGCCTGTGGGATGTGGTTGTGTGATCCCTTCATGTCCATATCCTGAAGAATTTAATAGAACAGCTTCATATCTGCTGCTCCAGAAGCAGATCTTGCTGCTCTTGGCTGAGGGGCAGAGAAGCAGCACCGGCAGGACCAACCTTGGAGCATCTCCCTTAACCCAGAGGTCACACCTTGGCAAGGATTTCCCAATCCTGGGAAAGGAGGAGGAGCAGGAATAATGATCATAGATTATCTTGAACTGGGAGGGATCCACGTGGATCTCTGAGTCCAACTCCTTTCCCTGCACAGACCCCTATGCCCTGGAACATTGTCCAAACTCTCCTGGAGCTCTGGCAGGGTTTGGGCTGGGAGCATTCCCAGGGGAGCTGTTCCATCCAGGAGAGAGAAGCGTGGCAGGGCCAGGGCAGCACATGGATCCACACGGAAACATCTGGGCAGTGCTTGGATGTGGAACTTCCCTCTTGCTGCTCTTCCTCTGCTCTTCCAGAGCAGCTGGAATTGGTGCAGCCAACCACAAAAATTTCTGGTTTGGAAACAGCAGCACGAGGCAAATCTGGAAGTTTCTGATCTAGGGCAAAAACCTCAAAATGCAGATTTTTGAGGTAAATAGAAATATTTTGGATCCAAGTAGAGACCAAGTGTATGTTTTTAGTGATTTTTTTTTTTTTAAAGCTATTAAACCCTAGGAAAGGTGATTTAAACACCTGTATGCTTGTAAACAGAACTTTGTGCATGTTTACTGTTTTCATTAGGAAATTTATTGCAATTTAAAATGCTCTGATACTCCAGGGTTCAGCATCTGGACTAAACTGTATGATAGAAAAAGTCATTAAATTCTGATAGTAAAACAACAATTTAGGAATCAAAATTAGTTAAGATCCTGCTTTTCCAGGTTAGAAAATCACATTATGATCAAGATGAAGGTGTTCCTGCTTGTGGCAGGGGGGTTGGACTAAATGGGTTTTAAAGGTTCCTTCCAACCCAAAAAAAGAGATTTCCTATTGCTGCTCAGGCTCCTGCTGCAGAGGAGGTAAGACATTAAATTTGAAGAATTAGGGATTTTTAGGAAAGTTAAGATAATAAGTTGCTGAATTAGCTGAAGTAGATAGGTAAGCTTTGTTCACAGTTAACAGAAGCTGGATCTTAGATAAGATATCCCGGATTTAGTAACTCATTGCTTGTCAGCTTTATGTTTATGTAGCTGTGCTTGTAATGAAAAACAAAATGTGGTAAATAGGACATAAGATAGCTGCAGATTTCCTGCTTAAAGGACCCATTGAACACAGGAAACTATAAGTTCTACCAAGGATTCATTTGTCATGAATGCATTGAAAAGGTAGAAAGGTCAGGACGAGGAAGACATCTTACTTCCTCATTTTGGGTGACCCCTCCCCAGAATAGACCCCCAACTCATTTTAAGAAATAAACTACGCATGCTTAATAGCCTTTTTTGCCAATTAGCATACGAAGCAAGGAATGGGAGGTGACAGGAGTATGAATATGTATTTGTATTTTGGGTATTCAACACTTTTGTAAATAAAAGGCTTTGTAATTACCTGTGAATTTTGCAGTGCATATTAGGCAGCTATCCCGCGTGCTGCCCGGCCGTAATAAACATACACTTTCTAACTTAAAACTGTTAGAGAGTTTTTGTCCGTCACAGTTGGGTATCGATACTAGATCAATACCCATATTTCTTTAATAAGTCAGGGGGAGTAGAAAATGAACCTCAAGTTAATTAACAGCTCCATCTGCTAATTCCCCCTGCACCAGCCCAGGAAGAGTGGGCTTGCTTTCCTGTGCCCCATGGAAAATGATCAAACTCCAAAATACCTGAAAGAATTAATTTAAATGAGCTGGCAGTGCTTGTCAGGGAGGGAATAAGGGCAGATTTGAGGAAATTAGTAATGTAACTCAAAGTTCCCAGCAAACTCCTGGCAAAGGCAATGTAAACTTGGTTTCAAATTAATTATTGTAAATAAACATTTGAAATGCTACAGGCCAAATTAATATTTCAGAATTCTTCACTATTTATTACTGTGCTTAATTTTCTTACTTAAATATAATTTGGGCCTATGGCTGTTAAGAATTTAATTTTTGAGGTACTTTAATGAATTATAAAACATGTTTTAAACAGAAATGAATAGCTAATAAATGCCAAAAGTGATTAATTTTCTGAAATGTGCTAAGACATTTGTATTTAATTTTAAAAAATGCCTTAAATTGTTCGAAAGTAATGAGGAAGAAAACACAAAGTAGATCAATTGAAGTCTGGAATAATTTACTAAATCGTAAATAGTTTTCCCTATCCTGTGGCCATATGTTCTTCCATGAGTGTCCAATACTTCTCAGAGTCTCCAATCCATTTTTTGTGTCCTTTAGACAAGGTGGTGACAAAAACATGCTCTGAAGATACCTTACTCTGAACCCCAAGTCCCTGGAAGAGCAGCACTTTACACTGTTGAAAATTGATATACCCAAGCTTTTCCTGGGATAATACAACATCAAAGGTACATGTTTTTATAAGCCCATGACTTTTTTATTATTTTAATATATTGGGTAAATAATAAATATATTTTAATATATTTCACTTAATATATTTAAGTGAAAATGAAATTGTGAGAACGTGGTTTTCATACTTTAGGTGAGCTTTTAATATAAGTTTTGAAACTGGGTGATGCATAAAATTCCATGAGGTGGGATTTATGTGCACAGCTCCTTGCACAGTGGGATGGCAATACCTGACTAATTTTTTGTGGCTTGAAACTGAGCTTGATTTAGATGCTTTCATCCCAAGGGAATAGACATTTTCTGAAATCAGCCCAGTGGTAAATGTTTGGAGTTGAGAGTGAACTCTGTGAAATTCCCCATTAATCAGTTGTGTGCTGCTAATGATTCATGCCCCAGCACAAGCCTCCAAACATCATTACAAATTATCCAGGGCTAAGAAGGGGATGATTTGCTGCCAGTGACACTTTGGAGACTGTTCAACAAAAGTGTTTTCCAGCAGCTCCTGTTGTAGGAAACCCCTGCTCAGCAGTGGGGTCACCAAAACAGAAATTCCTTCCAAATTTCCCTTTTTTTGGGAGTGCACAAATGCATGAACATCCCAGCATCTCTCCAACATGGAGTAACCTCTGAGCAGAGCTGGGTTTACACCTCACAGCCTGTGGTGGTGGAGTTTGATAAGTTATTGTTAAGTTATTATCCCAAGGGTTTGTTCCTCTTACCCCCACCCCCATGGTTTGGTTCTACCCCAGGTTTTCCACTCCCTCTCCCAGTCGTCCATCACTCCCCAGACACACCTGTTGCTTTATTCACCTAATGTCAATCCTCCCAGACCACTGCCCTTATTTCCAGAGGGTTCTCTTCAAATCCTAAGCTCCGCCTGGGTTTTCCCCTTTTCCATGACACCCCATTGGTGCACATGACCCTTTCCACTCCCCTTGCCTTCCCGATTGGCTGTCAGACCATGGATTCCTCCTCTCGCCCCTCCCCATTGTGTCCCTGATTGGTTGGAAAAATGTAACTTCCCCTTGAACCTCCCCCAATTAAAAGAGAATGTAAAGGCAGGCTTTTTTGGTTTTTAGCCCTGGGGTCTCATGGGAAATAAATCTCTGCGAAGCACGTGGAAAAACTCTCTCTCAGTCCTTTGTCCCGATACAAGATGTACCGCACTGAGAGCTGTTGAGAGCAGGCAGTTCTGCCCAGCACCACCATCCAAGCTCAAGGAACAGTGAGCATGGAGGCGACCACTCCAGGCGCAGGGCTGGGGTGTGTGACTTAGCCAGGCAATCTGGCCTGTAGCGTCAACAGCCCCTGTTCCTCCTCAGCAGAAGACACAAAACCTTGGAGAACCAACAAGGTGAGATGTGACCTGGGTGTCACTGCTGCTTGACAAAGGTGGGAGATCACGGGGAGAGAAACATTACTTGGGATGCGGGATTAAAGGCCAGATAGAATTCAGTAATTGGAGGAGACTAGAAAGGGAGATTTAAAACACAAGAACAAAAAAAAAAATTCTTAAAGGCTTAGAGGATAAAGTTATTCTAAAAAGCATCATCAGGAAAGAAACACTAGAAAATCTCTACCTGTGAAATTTTTGCATTTTTGGCAAGTTTCTTTACCCTGCTGTATTTCTCCTTTATTTTTTAAGCTAGGATTTATAGAAAACTAATTAAGTCCTAATTTTTTTTTCTCTGGGCTTTGGAATTTTCTAAGTTCTCTTTACTTTGAAATTATTTTTCTCTGGAGCCTTTTGAATGCTGGAATCGATTTCTGTTTCTTTTCTTATTAATGAAACCATTCATCCAAGAAAACTTTGGAGAAGAGAGATCTAATTTACAGCCCTACCCCGGTGAAAAGAAATCAGGTGAACAATCAGCTGGACCATCTAAAGGAATATTACTATTGCAACGTAAGCTATTTAAGAAAATGTCTATGGGGAAATAGCTGGAAATGGAATAACTTAATTCTAAATATGAGGAAAACAAAGCAAATTACTGAATATAACATAAAAATGGAGAATGGAGCAGAGGCAGGCACTTACCTGGGATGTCTGTTTTAGGCAGGCAGAAAGTTTTTGTTTGGCAGAAATTTCAGGATGAAGGTGGCTGGATTGGCACTCAGGTTGCTGTTTTATTGGGAAAAAGCTCTTTTTTAGTGCCTGGATGGTGTGGGACTTGCATATGATGTGCTGTAAGGCCGGGGGGTGATTGATCCTAAAGGTGAGGTTGAGTTGTGTTTGCTGTGGCAAGTGCCAAGTTTCTGGCTGAATAAGGCTGGCACCTTCATAGAGAAATTCTCTTCACTTTGAATATTTCAAATGTCAGAATATCAAGGATCCTGCTCACTCTTTGTTAGTACAATCCCTTATCCTTTAGAAAGGTTCACATTTCCATCTGGGCTGTTTTGTAGGGATGTCAATAATTGTGTAAGCACATCACAGCTGACCTAAGAGTTGGTTTCATTATTTATTGCCTTTAACCAGCATTTTCATCCCCTCCCCTTTAATTAACTCTGCCAAAAATGCCTTCTCTTTCTGGCTAATCTTGGAGGAGGGATGTGAAGCTGAATCTGTGAGTTCATTTTAGGGTGGAGGAGGAGCTGGATGCAGCCCTAGAGAGGGTGACAGCCAGCGATGGTCCAGGCACACTCAGTTTTTGCCAGTTATGGAAGCAGCCACAGGTTGGAAGGGCAGGACTGTGCCTGGATTTTGGACAGCTGGGGGAATTTTGGAGTCTCTTCACTGTGGATCAGTGAGGGATCCTGGCAGAAGTGCTTGTTTTAGGATCATGTGGCACTGCATCAATCTCTGCTTGCTTCTTCTGCACCTTCCTCCGCAGCCAGCCCGGCAGAGGGAACGGAGCCAGCGGGATGAAGAAAGGCTGCCTGTGGTCGGGATGTCAGGAAAACCTTCTCCCTGCCCACTGCCAGCCTGTGCAGAGCAATTATTTATGCTGGAGACCCAATGCTAGGAGACATGGGCTCAGGCAGAGGGAATGGCTAGCACTGGTAGGATGAGATCATTGTGCTGCAAGTTGAATGAAAGGCATTTTTTTAATAACAAAGATAAGACAGGCAGTGAAAAACACTTTTTTTCCCACGAAGGAAGAAGGCATTATCCTGCTTAAATTATTTAGACAGACTTTATTTTCTTGGAAAGCCATGAGTCTTCATGGATCATTGTCATTGTCTCCAAGCTGAGTTGCTCAGTGAGACCTTTCGGCTATGGAAAAGAGACCCAAAGGGACTGAAGGGAGCCCGTGACCTTCCACCACCGCAGTTCTGGAGCCATAGAAATGTTTGTCAGCTTTGAAAAGAAATGGTTGCACTTTGAGATCTTTTCCTTGGAAAAATCCCTCAATCTGAAGCCACAATGAGATGCAATTTGAGCACAGATCTGCCAGGATACACGGGTTCCTTTTTCTTTTCAAATAAAATATGGAAGTCAGCTGGGGTGTCTGAGCTTTTGGGATATTACAAGGAAAACATTCAATCTTCTAATTTTTAATTCAGGCGAGGTGAGCTTTGTATATAATTGGTTTTTTGGAAGCAAAACAAATATGCTTTTAATTCTGGGAGAAAGACAGGGTGACAAATCCTCCATATGCGAACTTGGCGTGGGGGCCTCTCCTCTGGGGACCAATTCTTATGTGCAGAGAGAAATGCCCAGGTCCCAACTCAACCAAAACACATGGCCACCAGCCCCATAGGCACTTCTGCACTAATGGAGATGAAATCTGGGCTGATGTGCACCATCACTTGCTCTGGGTGAGATGAAACCCTGTGGTTAATGCTAACATAAGTATCTCTTAGTTTACTTCTGATTGTTGTGATCCCACACTGGTCAAAACCAAATTCTCCCTCCTTGAGCTGGGAGTTATCCTTTTCAGCTTCTCTCCCCTCCCTTCCCTGTTCTTGACACATAAAAATAAATGGTGTTGCCCTAGACTGATCTGTGGTCTGACATTGTGTGGAGTTCATGTTTCCAGTAAACAAAATTCCTGCTTCTCACTTGCAACACTCAGTAATTCCTGGTTTGTCAACAACAACAGCAAAAAAGTTGTTTTGTTTTGGTTTTTAAAATTTTTTTCTAAAGCAGGACAGCATCTCAAACCCACACATCATGGTGACCCTGTCCATGGCAGGGAGTTGGAACTTGTTATAGGTCCCTTCCAACCCTTCGCAATGGTGTTAAAATGACAGGATTAACCTGCAAAGTTCATTCCACCATATCACAGTGTAGTGGTTTCACGTTCACTGAATTTTGGTCTTGGTACTTACTCTTTTTGTGAGAGAGAGACTAGGAGAAAAACAAAGCAGGCTCAACCTTAAAATTAACAAATAGTTTATTAACATACACTAAAAGAATAGAAAAACAGAAAGTTGGAAAAAAACTAAAATGGAATGAAACTTCAAAAAAACTTTTCCCTCTCTTTACAAACTGTTCACTTTTTTACAAAACAACATAAAGAGACAAAACTTGTAATTTTCAGTCAGTTTCACTACCTGACAATAGTCTTTCATCAATTCTTTAGGGGAAGAGTATCTTTTTGAGTCATGGATCCCACTGACAACTTAGAACAGTTCTCTTGTGGGTTTTAAACTATCACAAAAACAACTGCCCGGAGAAACCTGCCTTTGTGACCCTCCCAGGAGCAGTTTCCCAAGCTGCTTATGGGTCACGGGTCTTAGACTTTTGCATACTGGGGTGTCACCTTTTAAAGATGAATAACTCCAAAGCAAAGGATTCTTCACTTCAAGGTACAGAGATATCTTCTCACTTCTTCACTGGCGCAGGGGGCTTCTTATCTTTATCTCTGTTCAAGCATCTTATAGGATATTACTTAGTTCATCACAAACACCTTTGCTTAAATCTACATGCAAAACAATCCCCAAATGCATATCTTTTCCATGATTTACAGGGATGACCTAAATATAGAGTTACTTTCCATGGCTCAAGTAAGAATAGAACAACCAACTCTTCAACCCTCTGTCTTAATAGTCTTTTCACTCTTGCTACTGACTTCATGCTGTTGTTCTTTATGTTCACTCTCTTTCCTTACTCTCTCAGAGATGGGCCAAGCTCTGGAAGCTTCATGTTGCTAGGAAAGAGTTAAATCTGCTCTGAGTCTCTCTCTCTCTCTCTCTCTCTCTCTCTGTAGCTTGTGGTATTAGATGTTCAAGGTCGAGCTGATGAGGGAGGAAAAACTCACGCAGAAACATTAGAGACTGGAGCACTCAGGCAGTCCAGAATCACAAAAAAAACCCCAGTCAAGATCATAAATGCCTTCTCAGCCCACCCCTCGGTGTAACTTGGGGTGGCCTCAGCCTAAATGGTGCCCATAGCTCCAATCAGGGGCCCGGCAGAGATTTTTCTCTCCTCCAAGGAAGTTTGAAGAAAGTAGCTGTTACAAAACAGCAACCTCTCCTTCCCTCCCCTTCACCCGGGAGCCGATGGAATCCGGCCAGGCCTCAGGCCAGCTTCCCCCCGCCAAAAAGGGGGGGAGCAGCAGGCCCAGCTTGATATTACCTGTCTCTCTCTGGCCAAAGGAAGAAGGAAAAGGACCCATCTACAGGAAATCAAGGGGTTTTATATAGTACTTCCCAAAGTCGCAGCTAACAATTTCAGTAGTCAGAATAGATGTCAATATTCTAACTAACTCTCTGATAGGTCTCTGTCTCTTCTAAAGCAATTCCCAGGTCCTGACCTGGAGAATTATTTTACATCCTTTTATAACTAAAAAACCAAACTGTACTAACCCATGACACACAGGAATACAGATAATGAACAAGATGAGAAAACAGCTAATTTAATACCAGTCTTTATGGTTGTACCCATTAATTTGCTGTTTATTGGTGGGATTGAAGCAGAGGGGCATTGCTTGGGCTCGTTCTCACCATGCTGAACCCCACTGCTGATAGGGAAACCCAGCAGGGCTCTGGGGCTCATTGGATTTCCATGTGAGGCTGCATTCAGGGAAAACCCTGAGCAGTTGCCCATGGGATGTCCAAGAAAAGTCTTTTTAAGAAAATCTGTATGAAACTGGAGGGCATGCACTGCCTTGTAGAGGAGGTTCTTTTCTGTGGGAGATAAAGGGGTTTTTTTTCCTCTTTGGAAATGGTTATGCCTGGTTCACAATTGCCTTGTTTGGTAAGAACATCTTTTAAACATGTGAGTGATCCATAATGTGAATTCCTCCTAAATCATCACTTTGATATTAATAAATTGGGTAATAATTACTCAAAACCTGTGTAGTGATTCTTGACCTCTGTGTAAGGCAAAATTCGGAGGAAAATTCAGAGCCATCAACATTTGTTTGAAATCAGGCTGTGGTGTGGCCGGGGGCGGGGGGGAGTCCACTCAGGGCAATCAGAGCAGGATGAGTGTTACAAGGCAATGGAAAAGAAGTTGATTCTAAACTTTGATGTTCAGCATTTTTGTGTAAGAAGGCTCAGAATTTTGCAGAGAAAGCAGACACAGGTTTTGTTGTAAACTATAAAATAATGATGTTCTTTTCACTGCTGGGTCTTATTTAAACAATATTTACCTACTTAAGATATTAAAATGAATCACTTCTGTTTACATTAGAAAATCATCCATAATACCTTTGTGGTTTTTTTCCCCACTTGTTTCTTTCCTGGAGTTTGTTTTTCACGGGCTGCACAAAGAACTGAAGCTCCAAAGAGCTCAGGGTGTGGTATTTCTTCACAAGACTAGACGACCACCGATGGCAAAAAGAAAGAGCCTGCTCTTTGTCCGGGAGGGAAAATATTGCTTTATTCTCCAGTCCTGCCCTGCTTGGCTGGAGATCTTCCTGATAGCTTGCCGGTGCCAGAGAGCCCTCGGCTCCGCCCGTACGAGGGTTTTTTCCCCAGGGGGCAGGGCCCAGAGGCAGGGACAAACCGCTACCCAATCAGGGATAGAGTGGGTGGGGAATAGAGTTCGGTTGCACCTGAGCAAGGACAAACCACATGATTACAAATCCGATGAAACACAGTATTAATGCATTACAACATTTCCCCTTTTCTTATTAAATTAAGAAAGAGGAAGGCTCAGTTCGTGGGAGATGCTCAGAGTTCGGACCTCGAGTACCTTTAAAGTTGCAGAAGAAAAATGACCTTTAGTGCAAACAAACCATTTAAAAAAAACACTGTTAAGGAATAATGATAATTAGAAGGAGAAGGTTCGGCACTTTCTCCTCCTCCAGGCAGCACTGGCCACTTGTGGGGCCTCTGCAGGTGGTTTTGCAATTTTAGGGATGAAAGGTTTCACCCACTTGGCTGGCACCCACTTGAGACCTGAGGGAGTGGACACACAGGCATACCCACGACCCCAGGTGATCAGATCATGAGGACCCTCTGTTTCCCAGGTTGCTGGATCCTTTACCATTACTGGTGGCTTTGCTTTCAGCTGCAGTTGGCAGTTCTCTCTGAAATGGCACACAATTGGTGGGTTAAGATTTTCAAATGTGCAATTTAAAAAGTTCAGAGTGAACAAGTCCTTGGACCACTGGATTTGGGGTGTTTCTAATTTTAGAGCCTGATGTTGTTGGTTGAGGACCCTTTTGAGATTTTGGTGGGTCCTTTCCACGATGGCCTGACCTGGCAGGGAGTAGGGGATGCCTGTTTTGTGCTCTACTCCCCATTGCTGCAGGAAGCTTCTGAACTCCTTGGATGTGTACGTGGGTCCATTATCAGTATTTATTGATTTGGGGACGGCCAGGAAGGAGAAAGCCTGTATTAGGTGTTTCATGGCATCACTAGACTTCTCCCCTGTGTGGGCAGAGGCATAGACAGCTCCAGAAAAGGTATCTACAGATACATGGACATACCTTTGCCTACCAAAGGACATGATGTGTGTCACGTCCCTCTGCCATACCTCACAGCTCGTCAATCCCCTGAAGTTCGCTCCTGCACTCAGGGCTGGGAGTGTGTGTTGCTGGCACGAGGGACACATTGCCACAATTGCCCGAGCCTGTTCCCGAGTTAGGTGGAACTGGCGGACTAGGCCTGGTGCATTCTGGTGAAAAAGCTAATAGCTGATTTTGGCTCGTCCAAAGATGTTTGGGAGTGGGGCCATCTCCACAGGTGCAGCAAGAGCATCAGCCCTTCTGTTGCCCTCAGCTATGAATCCTGGTAAATCGGTGTGTGATCTGATGTGCATCACATAAAATTGTTGCTCTCGGTGGGAGACTAGATTTACTAGTTTTGAGGGCAAGTTGAAAAGTGCAGCATTGGAGGCCTCACTCAGTACAGCTTGCTTAGCTCTGGATACTACACCTGCTACATAGGCCGAATCTGTGACCAAATTGAATGGTTCAGGGCACCTTTTAAAAGCTCTAACAACTGCAGTCAACTCAGCTACCTGAGGCAATCCTTCTACCTCGACAATATCTTTTTCCCACTGCTGAGTTTGAGGATTTTTCCATGTTATTACTGATTTATGAGATGTTCCAGATGCATCTGTAAAAACGGTTAGATCCTTTAAAGGCCTCCTGCTCTGAACACTTTTTAATGACAATTTGAACTGAATTTGTTCTCTAAGTATTTTGTGAGCAGGCTGATGAATTGAAATTTGACCTGTGTAGCTATCCAGAGCAAACTGTAAAGCTTCATTTTCATGAATCAGGTGCTCCAACATTGCTTTTGTGATTTGGCCCGAGTTTACCTCAATTGGGATGTGAATGCACTCAAAATCACATCCTGTCAACTCCCTGATCCGGGTCCTGGCTTTCCAGATCGATTCTGCTACCAGTTCCCGTGGCCTGGTCATTCTTTTGGATCGGTGGTGACTGAAAAAAACCCACGCTATGATTAAGAGGGGATCCCTACAGTCTTTGTCCTTTTTTGATTTTTCCACTCTTTCCCACTGAAAGATCATCTCGTGTAAGTGTGGCAATTTGCCTAAAATGATGAATTTAAAAGGCAGGTCTGATTTGCACCTGTTGGCGTGTCTGGTGGCCATACAGTCCTGTACCTTTTCTAGGGCTGCTCTTGCCTCTTGGGTGAGGGTCTGTTGGGAAGGATGAAACCAGAAAGCCCTATAAATATGATTGCTTGGACTCTGAGAATGTGAAACCTGTAACTGAGATAGAATTGAAAGTAAGTTTTGATGTTTAAAATGTCCTAGCTACTAGATGCCTGCAAAAACAACCCCCAATGTATGATTCATCCCACACATGTAACCCCCCCCGAAGTAGCAAGTATCTGTAACCCCATTGGCGCAAGCCTGTTACAGCCCACCTCGAGACCCCTTATCAGAGGGCTGCGAGAGTGGGCCTCGCTCGCTCCTTCTTCTGTTCCTTTCTCTCCTTTGCTCCTCTCTTGCCTCTTGCATCTTGCTCTTGGAATTTCTTTCTCTCTCACTGCCCCCACCTTCCAAGGCCATGCCACAGCTGCGCCTGGCAGCTCCGAGCAAGGCTTCACGCTAGACAATAAACCTGTTCTTCTAAGACCCAACTTCAGAGATCTCTCGTCTACATTCATCTACACCGTCCTGGAGTTGTAGCAGCAGGAGGGAAAAAGGCATTATTCTACAAATTGGCGCCCAATGTGGAAGACGCAGGACCCAACCTTTCAAGCTGTGAGAGACTTCATCATGGACGGTAACTAAATTCCTACGTGTTCTCTAATCGGTGTCGTGAGCACAGCACATCGCTGCTGGGCAGCGTGAAGCTGCAGCTTTTAAAGTTGCTGAGGGCAAAACCTTGAGCACGAGGACCGTTACTTGGTAGCGGACACTGAGCTCTGAGGAGGTTTTGCCTGGCATCCCTCGAGCACAGACGGCTGCTGCTGAGCGGCGGCCACTGGGGCTCACAGAGGGACCTTTGCCGTGGTGCGTTGCCACGCGCATTGAGCGCAGGTGGGCACTGCTTTGCACTGCCCGCATTTAAGCGCTGAGTGGAGGTTTCAGTCCCCGAGCACGGAAAAGCTGTTCCTGAGCAGCGCCTGGAGCCGTGGCTCTGAAGGGGACCCCGTGCAGTGTCCTGAGAGCTGACTGGAGTGTCTGGCCAACCCCCACGTCGAATCTCGAGTGAGGACCTGCTTCTGCGACATCGAGGTGAGCTACACTTGTGTAAACAATATGAGTCTGTCTCGTTCTACCCTTGACAGAGATCTCTATAAGAAACTTAAGCATCTTTTACGCTGCAACAACAGTACTTTACCTAAGCAAGAGCTAAAAGACCTTTTAGAATGGACTCTAGTTAACTTTCCCAATGCTGACCCTTCAGCTGTCTTTACCAGAGACTTTTGGGACTCAGTTGGAAACAGACTTTTTAATGACATTTCACGAAAGAATTTCGCTGTTGCTGAGCTTGTGCCAGCTTGTAGAGCTCTCGTTGAGCTCTTTGCTGCAAAAAACACCGCTGCAGCCGCTGCACCTAGTCCCGCTGGTCCCAGAGATCTCCCCCACGCGAGCGAGGGTCTGCAGCAGAAACCGCCCCCCTCCCCCGCTCCGCACCACGTCGTTTCGGCATCCGCGGCCCCATCCCCCACCCTCGCGGCCGCGGCCCCCGTCCCCTCAGCCCTTATCCCCCCACCAGACCCTGCGGCCCCTCCCACTGCGCACTCGATCCCGTTCACGGCTGGAATTCCTGTTACCGGAGCTCCCTCCCCTTGCTCCAGCGTGCCCGGCCCCATCCCTGCCTCTGCCCCTGCGGGCCCACCCACTGACGGCATCCCGGCGGCGCTTCTCGCTGCCGGCACGGCGGCAGCCACGGCCCCTCCTCACCCCGAGGCTGCTGCTGTACCGCCCCCCCTTCCCAGCGCGGGTCCTGCCGCTCCGCCAGCCACCGCGTTTGCGGCTGTAGCCGCTGCAGTCGCCGGCCTCCTGCACAAGCAAGCTGCGACACTGCTGCAAGCAGCACAGGGTCCCCTCGCTGCAGCTGAAGCGGCGCTGGCTGTGCCACCGCTCTCGCCCGTGCCCGCCGCTGCTGCCTCGCCGCCGCTGCCTTTCTATGAGCCGGCGGTGCCGGCGCCCGCAGTGCTGCCGGCGGCTGTGCCTGTAGTTCCCCTGGCGCACACTGACGCGGAGATGCCCGTCACCCCCCCCGCGTGTTC
Organism: Tachycineta bicolor; assembly: GCA_025960845.1. Taxonomy (NCBI): domain Eukaryota; kingdom Metazoa; phylum Chordata; class Aves; order Passeriformes; family Hirundinidae; genus Tachycineta; species Tachycineta bicolor. The sequence goes on from JANEHK010000099.1 coordinate 967,534, forward strand.
TGCCGCCGGCAGAGCGCCCCAGCCCCGCGCCGTGGCGGATGCTGCAGCCCGTTCCAGTCCCCGCTCCGCGGCATGCCGCAGCCCAGCCCGCAAGCTACGAGCAGCTCACTCCCGCGGCACACGCAGCAGCTGGTCATCCGCGCCCTGTCCCTGCTCCACGACGCGCCCCAGCCAGCCTTCCCATCCCTGCCGCCCCCATGGCAGTGCCGGAGGCCGCGGCTGCCACCGGGTTCACTGCACTGCCCCCTGCCGCGGCCCCGATGTGTCCTGCGCCCGCAGGCTCCTTCCGGTTCCCTCCCGCGGTCACAGGACCGGCCCCCGCTGCAGCTCCCGTGGCCCCGCCGCCTCCCGCCGCCATGATGCCCCCCCACACCGAGCCTGTGCACCCCGCGCATGCGCAATTCGCGCCAACCCGCCAAGCCGCATCACTGCCTGTGGTACAGCCTGACGGTGCCCGCTCGCCCCGTGCAGAGGCCTGCGCCCAGCCGGATCTTGTTACAGTGCCATCGCAAATAGTCCACACTGCCGCGCGTGCTGCACAGCCCCCGATCCTACAGCCATCAGCAGTTTCTGCACAACCACAGCCTTCAGCAGCCTTTCACCAGCCCACGACTCTGCACACAGCACAACAGCAACATGATTCTACAGCGACTTCTATGTATCCTTCCGCGCCTCTTCCACCTCCGAACCTACATGCAACAGTAACAGCTTCATGCCTGCCCAATCCTCCCGCAGCTCCAAGCTCTTCTCACATGTCTCCACTGACATGCTCTCTGCCTCCTGCATCCCTGCCTCTGCCTCCTGCATCCCTGCCTCTGCCACCGCATCTTGCACCCTGCCCAAGCATGACTGGACCACAGCTTGACACACACACCATGCAACGAGAAGGGGGAGGATGGAATGTGGCAGCCACTTTAACAAATACAGGACAGAAAGAGAACTGTTTTGCCCTTGCAGCTGCCAAATCTCTCAAAGCTGAACATCCACCACCACCAATGCCGATTTTGGAACGTCCACAGAAATCTTCTGATGACGTTCAACTGATAGACTGGCATGAAGTCACACGCGAAATACGCAAAGAAGAAAATCTAAATCCTCTAGCCATGCCTGTGATATTCAGCCAGCAAGCCGGAGGTCCCAGAACATGGACAGCGATCCCATCTAACGAAATAAAGGAATTAAGAAAAGCGATAAAAGACAGTGGCATCTGCTCTCCATACTTTAAACAACTGCTAAAAAGCACCCTGGAAGGACATACACTTACACCAAATGACTGCAAAAACCTTGCTGGTGTAATTCTCACAGATTCTCAATATATGCTGTGGGAATTCAAATGGAGAAGGTTGCTCACAAATGTACTGCAGATGTACAGACAATATAATGATGTAGATCTTCGTACACTTACTATGTCTAAGCTGACTGGTGACCCTCCTGATGATCAGAATGATAATCAAGTGAACTTACCCAAAATAGCATTAGACGACATCAAAAAGATGGCTCGTAGAGCCTTTGTACAAATTCAGCCTGCAGGAAGTTTTGAAAAAGCCTACAACTTAATCAGTCAAGATTCATCTGAACCATTTACCACATTTGTGGATCGAGTGATCCAAGCAGCAGAAAGACAATGCGGTGATGATATAGCTCGCCCAATCATGATACGGGACATCATTGAAAATAATGCAAGTCCAGAATGTAGAAGAGCAATCAAAGCCCTGGGAAAGGAGAGACCCACAGTGCCTGAAATGATTGATGCCTGCAACCAAATTGGAAGCCCACAGCATGTCGCAACGATTCAAGCAAATGAACTTGGAAAAACTATTGGAGAAAAAATTGAAAGGGCTCTTACAGTACAAGCAGCACAAGCTGAAACACGAGACCAGAAACTTACTGAAATCTTAACCGCCCTGCATCTAAGCTCACAACAAGACAACGCCATGGCTGTTATGCAAGCTACTGTGACTTCAGGACCTTGCTACTTCTGCAAGCGACCTGGTCATGTCATGAAGAACTGCCCAGACATCAAAAGAGGTGTGCAGGCACCAGATCGCAGCTCCACCTGTAAGAAGGGAAAGCATCCTGCCTGGCAGTATCAAGCCAGACAGGACATCAGCAGAAAATACAATCAAAAAAACTCCAAGGGGAGCACGCAACGCCATCGCGTGAAGAAACAAGTAATGGCACCCCAAACGCCCGAGGAGAAATTTGTGAATACCCCGACCCAAAAGCTCTTCGCTTCATCACCAGCACAATCCCAAGTAATGACCCAAACCTACTACCCCCAGGGACCTGGTGCACCTTGGCAACCTCCAAGCCAACAACCTTTCTAAAGGATGATGGCTACGATTATATCTCAACAGGGATCACTGGGCCTTCACAACATAGGCAAGACTTTTTAGTTGTTGGTAAAGAAAGAAATAGCATCCTGGGACTGCTTGTTTTGCCTTGTGTGATGTCTGTTAACTGCAATGAAGAATTACTGGTGCTAGCCAATGCCTGCTATCCCCCATTGCATATTCCTCCCAGAACCCCCATAGCTATTGCCATAGCATTGCCTATGGGAACTATGGACCAAATGCCACCACGCTGTTTCCCCGTCACTCCTGAAAATCCTGAAGTTCTATGGGTTCAACACATAAGTGAACAAAGACCAATGCTAACGTGTGAGTTGTCAAATAGTGGGCTTCAAGTTAACATCAAAGGGATGATAGATACTGGCGCGGATGTTTCTGTGGTCTCCTCTTACTATTGGCCAAGAGATTGGAAATTAATAACTCCCCCAGGTACTCTCACAGGCATCGGAGGTGTCACTCCGTGCTTGCAAAGCGAATCTGTAATCAGCATTACAGGACCAGATAAGAAGAAAGCATCAATTCGTCCCTATGTTGTACAAAAGCCCATCATAGTGTGGGAAAGGGACTTGCTTTCTCAATGGGGAGCCAAAATTGAACTGGGTTTTCGTAGGGGCCACTGAAGCACTCAGCACTCTCAAGCTAACCTGGAAAACTGACACCCCTGTTTGGGTTGACCAGTGGCCCCTACCAGACAATAAGCTGAGTGCCCTCAAAGATCTAGTAACTGAACAACTGCAAAAAGGTCACATTAAGCCCACTAACAGTCCCTGGAACTCACCCGTGTTTGTAATCCATAAGAGAACCTCCAACACCTGGCGATTGTTACAAGATCTCAGAAAAATCAACGCAGTGATTGAGAACATGGGCCCTCTCCAACCTAGTCTACCCAACCTTTCCATGATCCCAAGAGACTGGCCACTTGTAATCATAGATCTAAAAGACTGTTTTTTCAATATCCCATTGCATCCAGACGACGCTCCTCGTTTTGCCTTTTCTGTTCCAAGTACAAACCTGCAAGAACCGCTCCAAAGATATCATTGGCTCGTTTTACCTCAAGGAATGAAAAATTCGCTGACCATCTGCCAATATTTTGTAGCCCGTGCACTGTCTCCAGTCCGTGAACAGTTCACACAATCAGTTATTCTCCACTACATGGATGATTTGCTCATCGCAGCACCAACACGAAAACAAATGGAAATGACTCGCAATTGCGTTGTTGCTGAAATCAAAAAGAGTGGGCTGGTGATCTCTGAATCAAA
>JANEHK010000099.1:988806-1003907 GCA_025960845.1 Tachycineta bicolor
TGTTGGAGTCCAGGGCATCCCTTTGGCTGCCCTGGAGAGTCAGAAACCTAGGCAAGGGGCTCTGAGACCCCAGCCCAGAGCTCAGAGAGACACTGGCTTTGATCTCAGTCCATGGGAAAAACTTCCTAAACTGAGGGAGGGTTTGCAAACCACAGGGGTGTGAAAAATAGTAGTTTAGTTTGTCACAGAGTGAAAAAATAGTGATTTTAGATTCATAGCATTGGAGTGAATGGGGACAAAATGGAGAATCTGGGGCGTTGTCTCCTTCTTCTTCCTTCTCCTTTCCTCACTCCATTTCTGCAGTGACGTTGGCACAAAGTAGTTAGTAAGGATTGGGTCAGTGTATAGGTGACCTTTTTAGTAATAGTGATAGACATTGGTAAGAAATAGTAAATAACGAACACGTAGTAATTAGTATAAAAGATTAAGCACAGCCCAGCTCGGGGGGAGACGCGAGAAATCCATGCACCTGCAGACATCGTGCTGGACTGTGAAAAATTTGTAAGATAAGAAACAATAAACAAAAAATGCAACCTTGAAAAATCTAAACCTGAAGACTCCGTCTCTTCCTTCGGCTTGGCGCGGAGCTGTGCGGAGGGGAAAAGGACCCTGAAACCACCTGAATGTTGGGAAAACAGCCCCCGACAGAGAGTGGCTTCCCACACTCTTTTCCTTGCTGTATTTGCCATTCAGGATATTGAAGCCCTGCAGAAAAGCTGTTTTATGGAAACAAAGCATTGTCTGACCCATGCCTGCTGTTCGGAAGAGATTTCACAGGGACTTTTCCATCACCACTTTGTTATGGTGATGTTGGTGTAAGTAGACAAAACTCTCATTGATGAAAGAATAACTTTATTTTTGTTCTCCCAAAAACTTTTGAGAAGGTCCTTTATCGTGGCATAAAATGAATCCAGAGTATCCAAAGTTAATAAAACAACATGGCTTTTCATGGAATAAGTTGTTAAGCTGTAAGTGCCTTGTTGTAGGATATTGTGTATGCTGAAATTTAGGGGAGCTCCAGGAAGCAGAAAAGTTTTGAAGGGTCTAGAAGAGGAGTCCAACACAGGAGAAGCCTCATGTAATTTTTATATTCTTTTTCCCCATTCTGTGTTCCCCTGAGGGAACATTTTGGGAATCAGTGGGACGTTTCAGAGAGAAAACTGGAGTTTTTGCTCCTGCACTGGTGGCTTTTAAGGTGAGGTCAAATGGACAGACTTGGAATAAGAGGCCTAAAAATTTACCCTGGATCAAGAGCAGAGTTTAGTCTCTCTTCTGTCTAGACCTAGTTCTTTAGAAGACCCTTAAAGCATGACTTTAACATGCTCCCTGTCCCCCATGCTCTGTAGTGCCTCAGGAACATTAAATGATAAAAAGCAAAGTTTTTCTGTTTCAGAATAGGGCTTTCTTTTAAATAATTTAAAAATCCTTGATTTTAAAGATATTTTGTACTTTTTTATTGGACATTCTCATGTTTAAACTACCAAAACTAAACATATCAGCTTTAGTCAGGAGCAAAATAATATCATTTTGAAATATTTTCATTTTTAAATGCTCAGTTCCATTAAAAAAAATATTATTGTTCTTGTATTTCTCGTAAATCCTCTGAAATATGAGCTTTTCTCACTGGGTCTTTTAGAGATTTCCACCTCCTTTAGAAATCTGCTTTACATGGCTGCAGTGACGTCCTTCCAAGGAGCTCAAGGCACTTGGTCAGCATGGCAGGGCCTCTTAAATGTATTTTTCCAGCCCTGCAGAAGGAGAAAAGTGAACTCAAAGCCTGTGAAGAAGCAGCCTGAGATCCAGCAGCCCCTGCCATGTGAGGTACAGGTTGCAGAAATTAAGTTGGAAGTTAATTGTTCCTGCTGCTGAAGGGCCTAGGTTAGTTGCTGTCATAACACCAATTTTTGTACCATCTCAGTGACCTTCATATCATATTAACAGTTTTATGTTATGTTAGCAAATTGCTTTGCCAGAGCTGCAAGTCTGATTGCATTCTGAAGGTCATTAATATGATATGAAAATATTATTGTATTCTCTCCTTTCATATTTTATTAGTGATATGGAAAGCAATAAAGGAACTGATTTTTACTGGGAGATTCCCCAGGGAAAGGTGCTCAACAGCAGTGGTGTCCCACATTGGCTCCTAATCCCGTCTCAACGGGAAGTTCAATTTCCTCATCATTAATTATTTAGCTGTATTTAACTGCTGTAAATTCTCAGATTAATTTTTTAACTGTTGAGTTTGATGACCTCCAAAAACATTGGTATTAACCAGTGCAATATGAAATACAGGCACTTCACGCAAGTGGAACCCAGTCTTCCACGAGGATTTGTGTGAAGGCATAATAATGGCAAATTTAATTTTTCGGCTACAGGAAGGAAGGCTTATTTTATTACTACCTTTGGCGAAATTCAGAATTGCAGCATGGAGGAGGAAGTTGGTGGCAGCTGGGACATTCCTTCAGGGTGAGCCTGGCACTGGAGCTGTTCCCAGGACATTTCCAGTGGTCACCAGGCCAGGGATAGCTGCTGTAACCCCCCACAGCTCAGCTTGTACCCAAAAATTTCATTTATTAAGCACTGTAGAGTGGAAAAGTACTGACACAACTGAGCAATGGGTAAAACTGGTCAGTCACCACCCAGAGCCAAGGGTGAAGGCAGGAACTTTTGGCCAGGTTTTGGCTGTTATTTAAGAACAACACTTTGGACTTGCAGAAAAGTGGGTTAAAAGCTTTAAAAGAGATTTTAATAGAAAAGAAAGGATGTTGCTTGCAGAGACAAATGATTTTTGAGGCAACAGTGCTATTTTAGAGTGACTTTAGCCAGAAGGGTGACTTTGGTAAGCAGCAAGTTGAATTCTTTAATGCTTTAACAGCCCTTAACTCACCCTTAGACTGACACCTAACAGGAGTTTATCAAATGTTACCCACAACAATATTGGATTATGATATCACAGCACCCAGATGTCGGGAGTTTAACATGATTTTGCCAAGCAGAATGTTTTAATGTTTGAATGTATGCCTTTTCCCTGCCACAGTGTAAGGCTGCTCCGTGTTCATCAGCCTCAGCCGTGTGATGGCTCCGACACAGAGAACCTCAGATCCCAGGAAAACGCTTCCAGAGTAGGTTTGTCATTGGGTTGTTGGCAGTCATGGCTGGCAGGAAAGTTAGTCTGGAGGTTCCCCCAGCCTGGGGAACATCCCAGAGAGTTCCTGGGATGAAAGAAGGATGTGGCACAGGGGAGAAGGACGCAGCACATGGAAGAAGGATGCTGTTATTGCATGGAAAGAGGTACCAAGGGCAGGGGGAGAATGCTGTGCAGTACTTGGGAGTGCCTGCAGATGGCGCTGCTCCACGGAGAGTAGGGTGATACTTCACACACGGCACCTGACACATCACCCCAAAAACTGCCCTCCACCCCAAAACTGCTCTGAACACAGCACTAGTCTGTGGCCAATACCGATCCTGCACCCCAAAACCTCCCTGTACCCAATACCAATCCTGCACCCACAGCACCCATCCTACACCCCAAAACTGCCCCATACCCCAGCTCTGATCCTGCACCTCGGTACTGGTCCTGAACACCTTTTCCACCCTGTACCCCCCTGCACCCCAACACACTCAACCCCAAAACAGACCCTGCCCCTCACACAGCGCTCTGCTCCTCGTGGCTTACCCAGAGACCCAGGAGTGGCTCTGGCCCCACCATGCTGTGCTGTGGCCCATCTAATCTATTTATGCCCTCTGGCAGTGGGAAGCCGTTCCCTGTGTCCTGCCACTCCATCCCTTGTCCCAAGTCCCTTTCCAGCACTTGTAGAGCCCCTTTAGGCTCTGGAAGGGCTCTCGGGTCTCCCTGGAGCCTTCTCTTCTCCAGGTGAACATTCCCAGCTCTCCCATGATGCAATGTCCGTCCTCGTGCTTGTCGGCGCGGCCGCAGGCCAGCTCAGTTTATGCACTGCAGCAGCATGGATGGGTCGGGGCAGCAAGTCGGGCAAGCCGCCTCCTTCCCGTGGGTTCGTAGTTCCCCCACACCAGCGATGGGCGGATAGGTGGAAAACGCAACCGCGGCAGCCAAAGAAAGGGTGACTCCTCCAGGCAGGGTAGAACGGTGTTTATTTCAGGGAGAGGGAGTGTGGAGCTCGGCACTTCCTGACTCCCTGCCCAGAAGAGCCCCGGGGGCATGTGTGCACGAGCTTAAAAACAGGGGAGGGAACCGGGGTGGCGACAACTGGTCAGCCAATTACAATAATGAGGGGTATAACTGGGGGTGTAAACTTAATAACTGGGGGCCAACCAAAAACAAGGAGAGGGGATTGCCAGGGTCCCAGCCTATCACTCGACCCCCTCCCTGGAGCTTTCTAGAATCTAGGGAAGGGTTTTGGGGTGACAGACAGGGCGCCCAAGGGGAGAGAGAGGAGATTGACAGTTAGGTATGAAAGGGGAGAGAGATGACTGACATATAACTGACTTTCTCTAACTTTGGGCAGACAGGTTACAACCAATACTAAAAACGGGGGGGGGGGGGGGGGGTACAAGGAACAAACCATTACAGAAAACTCAATATAAATTACAATAAATAAAACAAACGCACACCACCACATCTCCCCCTTTTTTGTTCTAAAAGAGGAGGTGGATTGGAATGGAGGAGGTAGATATTCGGACGCCAGGTAGATCTCCGCGAACCATTCCTGTTAGGTCGGATACCCCAGTCCATGACGTTCTTCGTCGGGGTTCTGGTCGTCGTCCTCTTCACAGTCCCACTCCAGCACTTCCTCCATCTCCGATCTGTCCTTCCCAGGTAGCACGGTGAGATGATTTATGGTGGGGGAGTGAGTGGTGGCAGAAACCAAATTATACAACATTCTCTTGATTATACCAAACATAATCAGAATCAACATTAAAATAAACAAACACAACAAAACTGTCTTTATAATTGATGAAACCCAGCCAGAAATCCCCCAGTTGGTGAAAATCCCACCCAGCATATCTTCAGTCTCCTGTTTGATGTTCGTGACCATTTCTCTGATCTGCTGGATGGCAGTGTGCACACTCTTGGCCTTTGATGACAAGTTAAAACAACACAGCCCCTCAAATTCCTCGCACCGGTGGCCATGTAACAGGAGGAGGTAGTCGATGGCCGCCCGGTTCTGCAGAGTCACCTGCCTTGTTGCTTCCTCCTCACTCAGGAGGCCTGCGAGGGCGTCAGATGTCAAATTGGCCTGTTTTGCCACCCAGCACTCTAGGTGTGCCAATTCACCTAGGGCTTTGGCAATAGATACCCATAGTAAAAAGATTGTGACTGCTACACCTTTAGGTTTGGACCAATGTACAATTTTGGAGTCACAATCAGGGTCTATCGTCCTGAGGTCTCTCTTCTGCAAGGCCGAATTAGAGTGAATTTTCCTCTGCCAATTAGCAAGTGTTGTTTTGTTTGGTGACAACAGGCCCAACTTACCCAAAGTGCAAGGACCTCCTATGTGACGAGGGGGGATGCCTGCCCAGGCTCGGTCACCACAAATCAAGAAAATTCCTTTCGGGAGGGCCCAAGATTTACCAGCAAACGCGGAGGGTCTGTTGATTTCAACCACTTGTTCACACCAGCCGTTCGGCATCGAACCAGCTGGGTGGATCTTCTGGTAAAGCTTCTCTTGCCCTCTCGGGGGAGAATATGTAAAATTCACACAAAAAGAAGCATTAGACGAACCTAAAAGCTCTAATTCAGAGGGGTTTGAACTCAACGGGGAAAGGGTGGCAAGGTAATGGGACCACAAAACAAATGGGTTTTTTATAGGGAAACAACTCATTTACCATATCAAAATTTAAATGAGGATTATTAAAAGGTGACCGGCCTGTAGAAGGTTCCCTCTGGTTTACTGCTTCGAGGATCTGCAACAGTTTCTGAGGGAACTCCCGGGGCTCAAAAGGGATCCCCACAAGGCAGGTCGACAAGGGGCTGTCCGCAGATGTGGCCAAGAGGCAAATGTGATCTTGCCCCATAGCCCTTGCTAGGGTGGCCCAGACGTTTGTTTTGGGCTGGGGGACCAGCCATCCAGCGATCAGGAGACTCAGGCTGAGCGTCAATAGGGCTCCAAGGATCAGATGACTCTTCCTTGGAGTAGGGGATCCGGCTGGGATAGACTTCATCATTATAACTGAAAGACAACTAAGTACAAAAGTTACTGAACATAATGATAGACGGGAATTACATAAACTCAGGACAGTTAGAGAAAGGGAGCTCCGCCCAGGAATGTTGTTGTTCCTTCCTCTTTCGCCTCCACGCTGCCTCCGCTACCTGTGGACTGGTCACCCTTTTTGATCCTGAGCCCTTAGGGACGTAGGGCCTTACCAATTTTGATGGAATCCACCTTGGCCCTGTGGGGGTGGACACACAAGCGTATCCACGTCCCCACGTGACCAGGTCATGAGGCCCTTCCGTCCTTCCAGACTCAGGATCCCTGACCATGACTGGAGGCCTGTCTTTGATGGAAAAAGACACCTTATCATTAAAATGCCTCACCACGGGTGGATTTAGACCTTCGAAAGAACAGTTTAAAAAGTTGATGGTGAAAAGTGCCCTGGCTAGCCTGACAGACGGTGTTTCTGTCTTGAGGACCCGCTGCTGCTGATGTAAAACTCTCTTGATGTTTTGATGGGTCCTCTCCACCACAGCTTGACCTGTGGGGGAGTGGGGGATGCCGGTCTTATGCTCCACCCCCCATTGCTGCAGGAAGCTGCAGAGCTCCCTGGATTTGTACGCCGGGCCGTTATCTGTCTTTAGTTCTCTCGGGATACCCATAAAGGAGAAGGCATGGATAAGATGTTTAATGACGTCCCCTGCCTTCTCTCCTGTGTGGGCAGAAGCGAAGACGGCTCCAGAGAAGGTGTCTACCGATACATGAATATATTTTTGGCGGCCGAATTCGGGGAAGTGAGGGACATCTGTTTGCCACACCTCACAGCTTTTGAGCCCCCGGGGATTAACCCCCGCATGCAAAGTTGGGATCGCATGTCGGGAGCAGGACGGACACGCAGCCACGATCGCCTTGGCCTGTTCCCGCGTTAGGTGGAAGCGATGAACAAGGCCAGGCGCGTTCTGGTGGAACAGTTGGTGACTGAGTTTAGCCTGTTCGAAGATGTTTGGCAGAGGGGCCATCTCGGCAGGGGCAGCGAGGGCATCCGCCTTCCTGTTTCCCTCCGCAAGGAACCCCGGCAAATCCGTGTGTGACCTTGTGTGCATTACAAAAAATGGTTGCTCTTGGTGGGAGACTAGTTTAACTAATTTCAAGAGCAACTCGTACAGAGCGATGTTGGACACTTCTTGCATGACAGCTTGCTCCGCTCTAGACACCACCCCCGCAACATATGCGGAGTCTGTGACCAGATTAAAAGGTTCAGAAAACCTCTCAAATGCCCTAACGACTGCGGCCAACTCAGCAACCTGAGGTGATCCTTCCACCTCAGTGATATCAGCCTCCCACTGCTGAGTTTGAGGGTCCTTCCAAGTCAAGACCGACTTGTGGGACCTTCCGGACGTGTCTGTAAAAACGGTTAAGGCCTTGAGTGGTCTTCTGCTTTGAACCTCTTTTAATGACAATATAAATTTGACTTCCTGATTGAAAATTTTGTGGGCAGGCCGATGAATTGAAATTTGCCCAGCAAAGGAGTCTAGAGCAAACTGTAACGCTTCGTTCTCCTGAAGCAAGTGTTCCAACATTGATTTCAAAATTTGGCCCAAGCGTAATCCAATTGGGATGTGAATGCATGCAAAGTTACATCCGGCCAATTCTCTGATCCGAAGCCTTGCCTTTCGGATCAGCTCAGCCACCAACTCTTGCGGCCGGGTCATCCTTTTGGACCGGTGGTGACTCAGGAAGACCCACTCTACAATGGAGAGTGGATCTTTCCCGTCTCGGTCCTTTTTCGGGATGTCCCTTCACTGGAAGATCATCCCATGGAGGTGTGGTAACTTCTCCATGATGATAAATTTGAAAGGCAGCTTGGGGTAAAATCTGTGAGCTTGCCTTGAGGACATTGCGTCCTGAATCCTCTCCAGAGCTTTCTCCGCCTCTGGGGTAAGAACCCTAGGAGAACTAAGCTCCTCTCCCCCTTTCAATAAATTGAAAAGGGGGGCTAAGTCCTCGGTGGTCAGACCTAGCCAGGGTCTTACCCAATTCAAAGCCCCACACAGTTGGTGGACATCCGCGAGAGTACTCACTTTTGTTTTGATGGCCAATTTTTGCGGCACAATGGTCCACTTGCTGATCTCCAGCCCGAGGTACTTCCAGGGTGGCATCCGTTGAACTTTCTCCTCCTGCAACTTGAACCCTGCAGCGATCAATGCATTGATTGTCAGGTCAAGCGCGTGTGTAAGTTCATCGTCGCTCGGGGCGCACACCAGGACATCATCCATATAGTGATGGATGATAGCCTGGCTTGCAGCTGCGCAGACAGGGGACAGCAAGGAGGCAACATACCACTGGCAGATAACTGGACTGTTCTTCATTCCCTGAGGGAGTACCTGCCAGTGATATCGCTTCCTTGGGGCTTCCTGGTTGATGGTAGGTACCGAGAAGGCAAAACGTGGGGCATCGTCCGGATGTAGAGGAATTTGAATAAAGCAGTCTTTTATATCTATTATCGCCAATTGCCAATTTTGGGGGAGCATAGTTGGGGAAGACATCCCAGGTTGGAGGGACCCCATGTCTTCAATTACATTGTTAATTTGGCAGAGGTCTTGGAGGAGGCACCACTTGTCCTTCCCCGGCTTTTGAATGACAAAAACCGGAGAATTCCAAGGGCTGTCTGTTTCGACAATATGTCCTTTATGTAATTGCTCCTCCACAAGCTCCTCAAGCGCTTTTAATTTTTGTTTTGACAGCGGCCATTGCTCCACCCAAACTGGATCATTAGTCAGCCAATTTAGTTTTTTGGTGGGACGTTCTTCAATGGCCGTGGTGGAAATTTCCACTGAGGGGTTGGGTATGTCAATCTTGACCCCCCACTGAGACATGAGATCTCTTCCAAGTAGAGGTTCCTTATAATTCAAAATGAAAGGGCGTATGTTCGCCAATTGCCCTTTTGGCCCCCTAATTTGTACTATGCTCTTAGATTGTCACGCCAATTGCGACCCTCCTACACCTTGGACTTGTCCAGCCACGTCTTGCAGAGCCCAATGTGACGGCCAATCCTGCGCTGTCACGATCGTTATGTGTGCCCCGGTGTCTAAAAGACCCAGGATGTTAAGGGTCTCCCCACCCACCGTGAACTCACACGCTACCCGGGGCCTCTCTTCTGTGATGGCTTGCACTGGGCAAGCCACTGGGACTGTCGATGTATTGCTTGGTCCCTGGGTAGGGATGATTTGGGCGATGATTTGGCCTTTCGGGAGAAATGTCGGCGGATGGGTGCATCGCAGCCAGAGAACGAGCTTCCCAGGGTCGTTGACCAACACTCCTGGAAGAATCTCGATCTCTTGCGGGGTGTACTTACAATCCCCGATGACGATGAACTCCTTCCCTAGGACTGGCCAGGCACTCTGCTCCTTGATGTTTAAGGAAAGGAAGGTCCACTCCGTGGTCCTTAAGTACATGGCCTTGGAAAGCTGTAACTTAAAAGGCTCATGCCTAGAGGTGGTAACAAGAATCTGTTTAGTTAAGTCATGGTCAGTTTGAAATGTCTCATCAGGTAATTTGTCCAGTCCGGTAGTTGTAGTTCCTTTAGGCAGCGTTTCATCGGCGCTCATTTTCTCCTCCCTTTCTCCCACTGCCCGGTCCGCCCTATTTTTATCATAGCGCCGGGCGGACCTGCGCTCCTCCTTTAGTTTAACTGGAGGGGGCCTCCGCCCCTGTTCTCCCTCCTCCCCCACCTCCCCCTTTTTTGTTTTTCAATGCCTCAATATCGTCCCTCAATGGGCAGTTGTTTGCCCAGTGCCCCGGCTCCCGGCATATAAGACATCTATTCCTTTGCGGAACATGCGGCCTGCAGTTTGGGTCTCTGGTGGAGGACGACCGATTGCCAGTGATAGTAGCTATTCTAGGTTATTTTTGTTTTGGGTCCAGTTCGTGACCCTGCATAAAAGGAACCTTCAGCTGGCACACCCTGAGCATGTCCTGAATGGTAGGAGGAGGGTCCAAGGGTAAACTCAAAATTGCATTTCTGCATAAAACATTCGCATTTGCGAACACCATTTCCCTTAGGATACCATCCCTCACTGCCACGTCCGATACTTGAACTTCAATAGCTCGGGTGAGCCTTTCTACAAACTTGGTAAATGGTTCTTTTGTTTCTTGGATGATCTTATAATAAGGCACTACCGGACCATCTGGCATCATACCAAAGAATGCAGTCACCGCATGTTCCCGCACTAAATTGAGGGCTTTTATCGGAATAGATGACGCTTGGTCCACTGGATCCACCCACTTTCCCTCACCCATAAGGTGTTCCAGGGTGAGTGCACTCCCATCCTCATCGATCGCTGTCTCAGGGTCGACGAGGAGACCTGGAAAGGCTTCCCTAAGCAGTTGCTTCCACACTGCTTCCCACAGTTTGAACTCAGTGGAGTCCATCAGGCAGGAAAACAACTGTTTTAGATCCACAGGAATGACAACAGCTCCCTGGAGATTAGAGCGGAGCAGTCCCCTAAAATAGGGGCTGTCCCTTCCATAATCCCGATGGGCCTTGCACAGGTCCTGGATGGTAGCTTGGGAGAATGGGTGATGGACCGCATGAATGTTGTGCCCTCCTCGGGAGGCTTTATAAGTGACTGGGGCTAGTGAGGGGATAGGAAGATGCAGCTGGGCCTCAGTAGACACAGGCCCCGGCCCCACCCCCTCTGGTTCCAGACCGTGGGAACCGGGCGGGGGAGCGTGGGAACCAGAGGCCCAGGAGGCGTGTCTTTCGGTGGGGGGAGTGGTCTGGGATGACGTTGAAGACTTCTGGGCGTTTCCCTGGGAGGGGCAAACAGGAGGAGCTGTGGGAGTGGTCTTGCGAGAGGGAGGAAGCATGGGTGGAGCCTTCTGGGGGATAGGAGGGGCCGAGGAGAGGAAGGGGTTGGGCTGATCAAGGGCGGGAAGAAAGGGATTGTAGGAAGGAGGATAGGGGGATGGGGAGGATCAGGTCATGCGGTCTACTCCATCTTGGGGATAAGGGCTGGGGACACCATTTTGTGGTGGCCCCTCTGAAACACTAAAACGAACTTTGGGTTTATTAACTAGGGAATATGAGGGTGGGTGGAATTCTCAAGCAGCCCGGCCAGGGCTGCCCGAGAAGCCCCGAGCAGTCTGGCTAGGACTACCCGGGCAAGGGGATCAGGGAGTCCTGGGGGAGCCTGAGCCAGCAGGCAGAGGTCCTGCTGCTCCCTTCAGGGTTCCCTTCTGGGGACATGATGAGGGGGATTGGGATTGGGGAGAACAGAGGGAAGGTTGTCTCTGTGCTGGCTGTTTCTGCACCCCTTTCTGTATTTTTACTGATGCAGCTGAAAGCTGCGTGGCCAAATTAAAAAATTCTGATGCTTTCTTGTCTCCGGAGAGAGCCAAATTATGTATTTTATTACTTACAGCCCTCCAAAATTTAGGACTGTATACTTGCTCCGGAGACGTTTGAGGAAAATGCAGAAACAACCATCTGACCAACTTTTTCAATTCACCTTTAGAAACTTTTAGATTGGCGAGCTCAACCAGGGAATTCAAACTATAATACAATCCTTTCTGGGCGGCCGAGAGTGTAGCACCCATCTCTCGAAAACCTGCCGCCCCCCCCCCACAGACACTCAGGCAAAAGTAAAATAAAACAAAAAACAAACCGCGGACCAAACTCTCCTAAAACCGGGTAAGTACGAACCCGACTGAACCCGGGGGGCCGCAAGGAAAATAAAAAAATGGTAGCTTTAAAACTTTCGGGGACTTCACTCACCCGAACTCCAAACCACTGTCCTTAAATTAAAATTTAAAGAACAGAAAAAAAACCAAGGCGCGTTCCGAGGAGGGTTTCCTCCGGGGCGTGGGGCAAACCACCACCCCCCTGGGCTACGCAGCCTAGGATCCCCCACTGAGGGGGGTTCCTTCCCAAATTAGGGTCTTCTTTCCCCGAAGAACCCTCCTTTAAAGTAAGTCCCCTCTCAAAGGGCAATTTACCCCCTCCCGAAACTGAATAAAGCCTGGTGTTGTGGGCTTGGCCGCCTGAAGAGGACCCTCGGGGTGCTTTCGGGCTGTCCTCTTCTCCCCTGTGAGCGTGGTCTGATCCGCTCCAGCGGGGGTAGCGGGCTGTCCAGGGATTTTTTGGCTGAATTTCTTCTTCGGCCCAAATCCGTGCCGCAGGGTCCACCTAGTGGCTGAAGGAGGCCTTTGCAGTGGGCGCCAAACCGCTGATGCAATGTCCTTCCTCGCGCTTGCCGGCGCGGCCGCAGGCCAGCTCAGTTTATGCACTGCAGCAGCGTGGATGGGTCGGGGCAGCAAGTCGGGCAAGCCGCCTCCTTCCCGTGGGTTCGTAGCTCCCCCACACCAGCGATGGGTGGATAGGTGGAAAACGCGACCGCGGCAGCCAAAGAAAGGGTGACTCCTCCAGGCAGGATAGAACGGTGTTTATTTCAGGGAGAGGGAGCACAGAGCTCGGCACTTCCTGACCCCCTGCCCAGAAGAGCCCCGGGGGCACGTGTGCACGAGCTTAAAAACAGGGGAGGGAACCGGGGTGGTGACAACCAATCAGCCAATTACAATAATGAGGGGTATAACTGGGGGTGTAAACTTAATAACTGGGGGCCAACCAAAAACGAGGAGAGGGGATTGCCAGGGTCCCAGCCTATCACTCCCACCCCTCCCTGGAGCTTTCTAGAATTTAGGGAAGGGTCTTGGGGTGACAGACAGGGTGCCCAAGGGGAGAGAGAGGAGATTGACAGTTAGGTATGAAAGGGGAGAGAGATGACTGACATATAACTGACTTTCTCTAACTTTGGGCAGACAGGTTACAACCAATACTAAAAACGGGGGGGGGGGGCCCCCCGCGCCACCACACTCCCAGTCTGTGAGACTGTTAAGTCAGACTGTTAATACAAACACACTCCCCTGGAGAAAAGCCAGACAATAATATAAACATGCCCCCTTGGAAAGGGAGCAGTTAGGCCAGACAGAATATAAACACAACCCCCTAAAGGAGAAACCCTGGCAAACAGCTCTCTGTGTTATGGTGAAGAGATGTGTTAATCAGTTATACCCCATTGGTTCTTTTTTACCCCAGCCTATTGGTCCATTTTGGATCCTTCCCCTGACTGGTCCCTTTCCCATTTCCTCTCCCCATTGGCCAGGTTGTGAGACCCTACCCCTAGCTACCCTATATAATCCCACTTGCCTTGGGTTCTCAGGCTTTTTTCTGCTTTGGACCTGTGGAAGAAAGAAGCTTTCCTGGAGAGCAGAAAGACCCCGTCTCGCTTTTACTCCTGCATCACCTGAGGTGACAAACATAGCTCTGCTGATCAGGCAGTTCCTCAAAAAGCAAATCACTCTGCACTTGAGAGTGCACTAGAGAGTGAATCACTTTGCACTTGACAGTCCACCAAAGAGCGAAATCACTTTGCACCTAAAGGTGCACCAAAGAGCTGAATCACTCTCTGCCTGAGAGTGCCTGTGCCTCCGTAGATCTAGGTGTCTTTTTAAAGACGCTTCTAGGGAGGAAGGTCGCGACACCATCACCACCAGACCAGATTGCGACACCAGCCTAGCTCCAGAGTAGCTCCATGGTCTCTGTTGGACTCACTCCAGCAGCTCCATATCCTTTACAACGGGATCCCTAGTCAGGATCTCACCCAAGCAGGGCAGAATCCCCTCCCTGACCTGCTGGGGGTGAGCCCAGGCCATGGTTAGCTCTCCATGCCCACAGATTGTTACTGCCAGAGCCACCGTGGTGCTGCTTCTTCCCTTCAGGTCATGTCCTCACCTGTGCAGGGCAGGAGCTGCCCCAGAGGCACCACAGGGCATCACCAGGTCATATCCAACCAGGGCATGTCCATGGCACCACCTGGCCTTAAATATGGGCTGTAAAACTCCAGAAGAACTGAGGACAAAACAGGCAAAGCCACACTGAACCCCAGTAGGAATTTTATTGACAATTATAAAGTTCTTTGGTGTCTCTTACAGGAGACAGGAACATGTCAAGTGTGATGCTGCTTAATGTCATCTGAGACAACAGAGTGAGAGTACTGAAGGTAAGACCCTGTGGGCTGAGCCATATTTCATCACAAATAGAGCCTTTTAACCGACAAACTTGTTTCTGGGAAAGTTTCTAGCTCCAACAATCTGGCATTGTGGGGTGGTGGGATCTCATGCTAGGAGCATCAAAGGAGTCTCTGGAGATGCTTTAACAGAGGACAGGAGCCTGGGAGGGAGACTTCAAAATCCTGGCAAGGGTAAAAATAAAATACACTTTGGTTTTAAATTACTGTAAAATTTTATGAAACTGTCTCTCAGAGATTCTTCCCAATGTGGAGTTAAAAAACAAGCAAGCAAACAAAAAGCAACAACAAAAGAATCCCTGGCTGGTGTCCACAAAGAACAGGTGCTGTGGTTTCCAACCTCTGAACGGCATTATCCTCCAGGAACTGCCTCTTCACGAAGATTCCACATCACCAGGCTTTATGTGCATCCTCTGCTTAAAAAAGAGACATCTCAGGTCTCTGGAAAAAAAAGACAATTTGTCCTTTGACCTAAACACTGATTTATACAAAGGCTTTCCCTGGTACATCCTGCACATGCCCTGCCAGGGCTGTGTCCACTCTCTGGACATTGTGGGGCTCCATTGACTCCAGTCCCTTCCTGAATAGCCAAGCTCCCCATCCAGGGCCTCCCTGTGGCTGGAGAGCTGGGATGGGATATGTCCATCCTGGGAAGCAAACAAGAAATACAAAGGAAGAGGAGGAAAAAAAAAACCAAAACAAAAAAACCAAAAAAAACCAAAAAACAAAAAAAAAAACAAAACAAAAAAACCCACAAAAAACCAAACAAACAAACAAAAAAAAAAAACCACAAAAAAAAAAACCCCCAAAACCAGAAAAAACCCAAGCTCAAGAAGGAAACCAAAGAAAACAAAATATAATAATAATAATAATATTAATG
>JANEHK010000099.1:1004007-1035748 GCA_025960845.1 Tachycineta bicolor
GAAATACAAAGGAAGAGGAGGAAAAAAAAAACCAAAACAAAAAAACCAAAAAAAACCAAAAAACAAAAAAAAAAACAAAACAAAAAAACCCACAAAAAAACCAAACAAACAAACAAAAAAAAAAAAACCACAAAAAAAAAAACCCCCAAAACCAGAAAAAACCCAAGCTCAAGAAGGAAAGGAAAGAAAAGAAAATATAATAATAATAATAATATTAATGACAAATTTTCATTAATAAGTGGCTAATTAATTTTCTAAGCACCATAGATTTGCCATAACAGCCTAATTGCTTTGCTAGTCTTGCCACCAGGCAGGGAGGAGATGAAGAGTTCTAATCCCTTGGATTTTGATGTGGGAGGTGCTGATGAAGGGGACACGCTGGGATCTGCAGGGGCAGTGCCACCACACGGGGACCTGGCCCATTCCCCACAAGGTGCCACTGTCACCTGAGCAGCTGCCACCAGGAGGAGCAGGGCTGGGGCTGGATCTCCGGGATTGGGTGGGATGGTGGCTCTGACCCCAGCAGGGATACAGAGACCACAAGTGGCATGCAAATGGATTTCCAGTTTGCCATGATTCTGAAAAAGCATGAAGACACCGTGGGATTACTGCAGCTGCTTTCATCCTCTCTTTCAAACCCTCTTACCCTTTTGGAAATATTTTTGACTTAATGCCAGCACAGATTATTGTTTTTATGCTTCTTGCTCCGTAACAACCACGTATTTATAGGAAATTACTTGTAGGAACTCATAGGAACTGGAGATGTGGAGATACCAGCTTCCAAAGCCACAGGAGCTCCTTTTGGTGCCCTTTGGAAGAGTCCACAACACCTCAGACTCCTGGGATTTGTTTCTGTGGGCTGCCTGGTGCAGGCTTGCACAGTCCAGCCACCTCTTGTCCAGGGCACTATTCTGGAGACAGTATGGTCACATTTGAAGTAGTCATTCATTGAGATGGATTTTTTTTTCCTGTGCTGTTTTTGCCATCAGTTCTGTGATTAGCCGTTTAGATTTATCTGCATTGACCCCTCTCATGTGCTGGGTGTGTTTTTAGGAATGAGTCCTTTCTTTTCCTAAAGGTGGTCATCAATGAAACCAGATCAGCAATTGCCATAATCTTATTACTAAATGAGATTTCAACTCATCCCACAATTCCCGAAGAAAAAAGCAATGTCTGGTTGCGGGCTATGGGTTTTGTGGGGTACAGCACAAATTCTATTATTTCACACAATTTGTGCTGCTGACTCTTCTGTCTGCATATTTATCTTCCTTCCATTCCTAACAAACTTGTTTTTTCAGCACTTCTTTGTCATAAGGTTGATGAGGATTAACTAAATACATGTAAACATAACCGTAAAAAGGGGGGAAAGTACACTGCATGAGCAAACCTGATACTGTTCCCAGTTCATTAGAATTTAATGAAGAAATACTCAGTGCCCAACAGGGGAATCCTAATTCATTGTCTTCTGAATTCTCATTAAGCATATGCATAGTGACTACTGGAAACCTGCACCCTTTCAGCTCTGTTGTCCATTACCCTGACTAATAAATAGTCATTATACTTAAATACTGATGAGGACACTCAAGGAAGTTTTATTCCTGTAATTAATTTTCCCTGGTTAACTCCAGATGATTTTCTAGTGCTTCTGGTGGTGGTTGAATCAAAATCCTTGCACAGGTGAGGTCAGAGAGAAGCTGCTTCCGAAGTGGTTGGAAGATGGAGAAGAGGATGGACCACACCAAAACCTCTCCACACCCACACAGGGCCACATTCTCCCTACCTCGAGGATATTGCCTTAGGTTTGAGGGATTCTGCTGCTTTTTTATAGGGGTAAAAGCTTTTTATCCATTTAAATCCCCGGAAGTGTCCAAGGCCAGGTTGGACAGGGCTTGGAGCACCCTGGGATAGTGGAAGGTGTCCCTGCCCATGGCAGGGGGTGGCACTGGATGAGCTTTAAGGTCCTTCCAAGCCAAACTAACCTGGGATTTTAAGTGGTGTTGACTGCTTTGGGCCCAGTACCTGAATGATGATAGATGTTGGCTGAAGTTTCCCCAGAGCTGATGCTTTGCACAGTTTTCTACACTCTTGGGTGAAAGCTTTCAAAGGCAGGCTGTGTCAAGGAACACAGAATTACTAAATCCTTCTGTTACCCTGGTTCTTCTGAGTTTTTTATAGCCTTTTGAATTTTCATAAAATGGAATCAGATCTTTTTAGTTACTGTACAATATTACGAGCAGTTTTCTACCTTTTTCCCACAGATGTAACATAAACAAATCCTTTGTTTTTCATTCTCTGTCCTTTGTTTGCATATTTCTAACCTGAGAACAATTGTAACTGACAGTTGGTTTAGCCACTTGGCTGAAAGGTGAAAAACCCTAGAAGCCAAACTTCTGCTAGACCCACAAATGTATAAAAAGTAAGAAATAAACAAAGGGGCTCTCTCTCTGTCTGAACTCAGCCTTGGGCCAGATCGGAGGAACCTCTGCTCTGCGAAACCTCTTGTCTGTGTGTGGTTGCTTTGCGTGTCGTGGTGACAACTGGTGACCCCGAGTGTGGAAGAGCGGTTTGGTGAGGTTTTCCTTCCTCTTTTTTCCCTGTTTTGTGTTTATTATGCAGGATTCTTTAGTTTTGGAGCTTTGGGAAGACCTCTTGGAGCAGAAAAACGCTGAGGTCTCCCGAGAGGGACTCCAGAGTCTATTTGCATGGGGCAGATGGCGTGAGTTCTTTCCCACGCCAAATGCTGTGCTCAGTCAACAGGAATGGTATCTCCTGGGAGAATATCTGTTAGATACCCTCGAAATAGAATATGACAAAGAAACTGCTGATTTGTTCCTGCAGTGAGAGTTGTTTGAGAGAGCTGTGTTTAAGTCGACCCCTTCCAGCTCGCAGGCTAGCAGCCCCGGTCCAAAGCAGGATGAAGAGCTGGAGCGGGGCGGGCTCGTTATATCAGACCCGGAATCCGAACTCTAGCTCCTTTGTGATGTGGATTCTTCCCCTTCCTCCCCCGTTCCTGCACGGGGGGGTTCCCCCACCTTGGGTTCCGGCTCTGATCCTGGGCAGAGGGGGGGCAGAGCTCTGCCGAGCCGGGGCCGGTCCCTCCTGTACCCGCGCCACGGAGCAGCTGGAGCAGGGCCGGTCCCGCCTCCTCTCCATGCTTTTCCGGCGTTGTTGGGGGGGGGGAGGGGCGGGGGGAGGGCAGCCCGGGAATGCGGGCTCCACTTTCTTTTGGCCGAGATTCGGTCACTGGGCATTGTCTGTTCTGCCGCACGACTGTCACGTATCCGATGGAGTTGGATGACGTGGAGTTCCCAGCCCTGCCGCCTGGGCCGGGCCTGGAGGCGACTGCGTTGGCCGCCTCTGCCCCCGCGCCGCCTGCCCTATTGGCGGGCTGACAGCTCCACCCCACTCTGGGGTAGGGGGGGCTGTAGGCTTCCGCCCCCCCGCGGGACCCCTTCTTGGGGGGCTTCTGGACACTCCGCCTCCCGCTCCAGCCCCATGGGCTGTAGGCGGTGCTCGCGGGGCGGGGAGAGGCTCTGATACGGCTAGTTCTAATGAGCTGCCAGCAGGGACCAACGCGGCCCTGCCAGTGACAGAGGCGCGGTCGCCGCCTCCGCCTGAACGCAGCACAAGCTCCACAGCCGCGCCGGGATGTGTGTCCGCTGCGGAGCCGTCTGACCGGTCTCCGGCGGCCGGCACAGGCTCCAGCACCACTGAAGATGCGGCGGGCCTGGCGCCAGCGTTGCGGCGGCTACGGGCGGTGAGGTGTTTAAGTTCAGCACGAATGGGGACACGGCCGGAATGCGGCCGGTCTTTGACAAGAGCAAAAGTTCCCACGCTGTTGGCTCTTTGTCCACAGCTTGGACGCTTCCTCCCTGTCAGGTGACTATACGCCCGAGAGACCGCAGGCAGTTCTGGGGAGAAGTAAAGGCTAAGGTTGAAGGTGAAAAACCCCAGAAGCAAATCTTCTGCTAGACCCACAAATGTATAAAAAGTAAGAAATAAACAAAGGGGCTCTCTCTTCGTCTGAACTTAGCCTTGGGCTGGATCGGAGGAACCTCTGCTCTGCGAAACCTCTTGTCTGCGTGTGGTTGCTTTGCGTGTTGTGGTGACATCCTTCCTACTTCTTATGTAGTTTAAGGCAATGTTTAAAAACTTTAAAATGTTACAGAATCATTAGGTTAGAAGAGACCTCCAAGATCATGAAGTCCAACCCAACCCTAACCTCAACAAAACCATGGCACCAAGTGCCACATCTAGTCTTTTTTTTAACACATCCGGAGATGGTGAATCCACTACCTCCCCAGGTAGATCATTCCAATACTTTATTACTCTTTCTGTAAAAAACTTTTTCCTAATATCCAGCCTAAATTTCCCTTGATGCAGCTTAAGACCAAGTCCTCTCGTTCTATCAGTTGCTGCCTGAAGAAAGAGGCAAACTCCCACCTGACTACAACCACCCTTCAGGGAGTTGTAGAGAGTGACAAGGTCACCTCTGAGTCTTCTCTTCTCCAGGCTAAACAACCTCAGCTCCCTCAGTTGTTCCTCATAGAGCTTGTGTTTCAAGCCCCTCACCAACCTTGTTGCTCTCCTCTGGACACACTCAAGTGTCTCAACGTCCTTCCTAAACTGAGGGGCCCAGAACTGGACACAATACTCAAGGTGCAGCCTCACCAATGCCGAGTACAGGGGAAGAATGATCTCTCTGGTCCTGCTGGACACACTATTCCTGATATAGGCCAGGATGCCATTAGCCTTGGCTATCAGAGCGCACTGCTGGCTCATGTTCAGTCAGTTATCAACCAGTACCCCCAGGTCCCTTTCCTCCTGGGCACTGTCCAGCCACACCTTCCCCAATCTATAGTGCTGCAGGGGGTTATTGTGGCCAAAGTGCAGGACTTGGTACTTGGACTTATTAAACTTCATCTTATTGGATTCCGCCCATCCATTCAATCATTCCAGGTCTCTCTGCAGAGCCCTCATACCTTCCAACAGATCGACACATGCTCCCAGCTTAGTGTCATCTGCAAATTTACTAATGGAAGACTCTATACCCTCATTCATGTCATCAATAAAAATATTGAACAAAACTGGCTCCAACACAGACCCCTGAGGTACACCACTGGTGACTGGCTGCCAGCTGGATGCAGCACTGTTTATCACCACTCTCTGGGCCCGGCCATCCAGCCAGTTCCTAACCCAGCAAAGAGTGCTCCTGTCCAAGCTGCAGGCTGCCAGCTTTTCCAGGAGTATATTGTGGGAGACAGTGTCAAAGGCCTTGCTGAAGTCCAAATAGACAACATCCACAGCCTTCCTGCATCCACCAGGTGGGTCACCTGGTCACAAAAGGAGACCAGGTTGGTCAAACACGACTTACCCCTCCTAAACCCGTGCTGGCTGGGTCTGACCCTGGCCATCTTGTAAGTGCTGCATAATAGCTCTCAACATAAACTGCTTCATTATCTTACCTGGTACTGAGGTCAGGCTAACTGGCCTATAATTACCAGGATCATCCTTTCTACCCTTTTTATGAATGGGAATCACATTGGACAGTTTCCAATCATCCGGAACCTCACCAGTAAGCCAAGTTTGTTGGCAAATGATGGAGAGCGGCTTTGCAAGCTCATCTGCCAGCTCCCTCATCACCCTGGGATGGATCCCATCTGGGCCCATAGATTTATGGACATTCAAGCAGCTCAATACTTCTCTGACTGCCTCCTCCTGGATAACAGGAGGAGCATTCTGTTTCCTGACACCATCCACCAACCCAGTATGACAATTATCCTGAGGACAAGCCATCTTCCCACTAAAGACTGAAGCAAGAAAGGCATTAAGCATTTCTGCCTTCTCCTCATCTGCAGTTACTAAGTTCCCTCCTGCATCCAATAGATAACAAAGGTTGGTTTCATCCTTCCTTTTATCATTAACATATTTGTAAAAAGATTTTTTATTATGCTTTACAGAAGTTGCCAAATGAAGTTCAAATTGAGCTTTGGCCTCCCTAATTTTCTTTCTACATGCCCTAGCAACCCCCCTAAACATTTAATTGCTTGGAGCTGTATTTTACCCCATAAGCGGAAAAGGGTTTGTTTATTCCTGTATCTCTTCCCAGTTATTAATACTTTTTGTCTTTTACCTTCATTACTAAAGCTGGCTGATAGCTCTGAAAGGAATCTCTGGTGTGTTGGAGCCAAGAAATGACTGGTTTTATCACAGCTGCTTTCCAGGGGATGTTCTTCCACTGTTCCCTGCACTTCAGCTTTGGGAGTGTGTGAGGAATGTTTAGGGGGCTCTTGTCTGTCAGGTGCTCTGGGGGGGTGCCAGCCCCCCAAAAATCCCCAGCTCATGATGTAATGCCAGAAATGGTTCACTGGTGTAGGACAGGACTTGGACCCAGGGGTGGGGCAGTTTTGCCCACGTGGGAATTCTGAGGTGATTCAGGGACTTAAAGGCAGCTGATAAACTTGAAATTGTAGCCAGAGTGGTGATGAATGACTCACCTAGGAGCTACAAGTCCCCTGAAAGGTGGGATGACCCATTCCTGGTGCTCCTGGCCCCTGGAGGAACCAGGGGAGAGGAGAGGAACACTTGAGTTGTTTACAGAGCTTGGGCTGCCCATTTGCCATGGGTTGGTGCTTGGTGTTGGATCAAAGCAGATCCTGAAAGGAGTACAGCAGGAATGACAAACCTGGCTGCTGCAGGGGAGGGTTCCAAGCAGGCGGGGACAGATCCAGCTTTGGCACCAGCGTGGGAGCTCGGGGCCCTCCGGGGACAGGAGTGTGGGCAGGAGGGGACAGGAGCATCCCGGCTCTCCCGAGACTGTTACAGATCCTTCTGTGTTCATTCATGGAATTATACCTGGTATTAGACCTTAGAGGCCTTCCAGTGCCTAAAGGGGCTCCAGGAGAGCTGATCAGGGACTTTGGACAAGGGATGGAGGGACAAGACACAGGGAATGGCTTCCCACTGCCAGTAGGCAGGGATAGGTGGGGTATCTGGGAAGGAATTTTGGTCTTGTCCTTTGCAGGATAATTTTAAGTCATTCAGTGTTTTCACAGGGTTCTTCAGTGCATGTAAAAATCATCAGTGTCTCTGACCTGAAATCAATGTGATTAATTAGGAAGTTGATCCAAAGCAGACTGGAGTTAATAGGTGTGTTTTGACCAACCTCAGTGGCTTTCCCAAAGCTTCCCAGCAGCCCTGCAGAGATTCAGGTGAGTTCCCTGGTGGAGATGGAGCTCATGCCCAAAGGTTCCTCATATTGTCCAGATAATCTTCATGGAAAAGGCTGTCCAGCCCTGACTGAACCGCTCAGGGCAGGGGTAGGGTCCCCATTCCTGGAGGGATTCAAAAACCCTGTGGATGCGGCATTTGGGGACATGGGTCAGTGGTGGATTAATGATTTGACTGCATGATCTCAGAGGGATTTTCCAACCTAAAAATTCTGTGATTCCATATTATCCTGGGCTGAGTTTCCTTCACTGTTCCAAATGACATCCACTTTCCCAGAGCATGTGAATTCTTTTTAGATTTTTTTATTGCTTTATATTAGATTTTCTTTTGCTTATAAAAAAATGTGCAGGTGAACACAGTAAATCTGTATACAAAAATAAGCCACATTGGTTGGTGTTTTCTCAACTATGGACTGCTCTTGATATGCCCAAGGAGCCCAGGCTCCCTCTCACTCTCCCAAGCTTTAGGAATCAGTCATTATTTGTGTCCCTCCAATGAAAAATCATCACTATAATGAGGTTTTATCCTTTTAAAACAAAGTAACTTTTAATAATTCCTTGATTTCATAATTGAAGCCTTGACTTTTAAAGGGAGGCAGGTGTTTGTTGTGATTAATAGGATATATTCCCTGCATATCACAGAACTTTACTAAGTCTTAGTAATGGTGTGGGGGTCAATGTCACTGTTATTATAGAAATGATAATTATATCTTTAGGAAGCTGTCAGAAAAGTATCTTTTCTAGGAGTCAAAGCAGTGTAAACAGACTGTACAGGCAGGCACAACCCTTTCCATCAATAGGTAAACAATCTTTGTTAAGCTCATCTTGATAGTCTTATTTTGTTGCCGCATTTTAATTACTCATCCTGTCTGTTTATATTCTGCTGCATTTTGCTGAAGATACAAGCTTTAAAAATCATTGGTATTTAGGAAAATCCAAAGCTGGGGCGATGCATGCTCAGGTGCTAATTTATTTACATCAATTAATTTCAGGCCCCTGATGTAAACCAATTAGTATTCAACACTTAATGGAGTCATTATCTGTCAGATTAGCTTTTAGAAATGTTTGTCACTGTGACAGGACCAGGCAGCAGAACTTTGCTAATAAAACTAGTAGAATTAATGGAGTGAACAGCATAGATAATGACTTAATGTGGAACATACAGTATAGAAAAGAGACTGAACAACTGTCTTCAAGAAATTAAGATATTGAGCCGGCTACTTTATTCCAAAACTGAGCTCAGATGGGCTCATTGGAAACATCAAAGGTGTCTCACTAAGCCTTTGCAAAGTTTATTTCATAATAAATAACTTCCACCCTTTGTGCCCTCACATGCTTCAGCCCAGCTTGGTGAGGCACACAAAGAGAGGCTTCCTGTTGTACCTCCCTGCTGTCACTTCAGGCTTTTCCTTCCCAAGGACTGGGAATTACTGGGAATATCCAGGTTACGGAGCTGTACCTGTGGGTGTCTGTCACCGAGACACACAAAGCAGCCACACGCTGACAAGAGGTTTCGCAGAGCAGAGGTTCCTCCGATCCGGCTCAAGCTAAGTCCGGGCGGAGAGAGAGCCTCCTTTTTTTATTTCTTACTTTTTATACATTTGTGGGTCTAGCAGAAGATTGGCTTCTGGGGTTTTTCACCTTTCAGCCAAGTGGCTAAACCAACTGTCAGTTACAATTGTTTTCAGGTTAGAAATATGCAAACAAAGGACAGAGAATGAAAAGCAAAGGATTTGTTTATGTTACATCTGTGGGAAAAAGGTAGAAAACTGCTCGTAATATTGTACAGTAGCTAAAGATCTGACTCCATTTATGAAAATTCAAAAGACTTTAAAAAACTCAGAAAAACCAGAGTAAAATCTCACCCTTTTAACTTAAAAAAAAAAAAAAAAAAAACCAGAAAAAGAAAAATGAACACATTTACAAAGGGAATATATACAAATTCAATCACTGTCTGTGGAGGAATCATCAGAGTGATCACTTGAGGATTCATCCACTTGGTGGTTTTCAAGTTGATCACGGCTTCCACCTTGCCTGTCAGCTGAAATCTGCCTCTGTGGTCGCAGGTCAGGACGGATACACTTTGAAGGTACCCAGCGTGTCCCAGTGTCCGTGGACACACACGCATACCCTCGCCCCAAAGTGATTAGGTCATAGGGTCCTTCCCATTGCTTGGTGACTAAATTTCAGACCTGTACCTTCTCTTGAGGCTGTTGCTCACCGTCCTAAGCCTGCAAAGAGAGATGATGGTTCAAAATGACAGGATTATTTGAGTTCTGCGGCACCGTAAGGTGATTGATGGTGTACAAAGCCTTTGCCAACCGACTGTGTGGGGTTTCACCCTGCATTCCCCATTTTTGTTTGTGAAGAACACGCTTGAGTGCACCATGATAGGGTTCTACAATCGCCTGTCCCGTCAGAGAATGAGAGATGCCAAAGTTATGTGACACACCCCACGACTGTAGGAACTGCCGTACCTGCTGCGAGGCATAAGCAGGACCGTTGTCGGTTTTCACAGCAGAAGGTATGCCAAGAACAGCAAAGGTCTGCCTCCAGTGGGCAATGACAGCACGGGCTTTGTCTCCTGTGTGAGCAGAAGCCTACATCGCAGAGGAAAACGTGTCCACCGTGACATGCACATACTTGAGCTGGCCAAATTCAGCAACCTGGGTAACATCGGTCTGCCAAAGCGCCATGGCTTTAAGGCCTCTGGAGTTAACCCCTGCCGGCAATGGCGCACCAAGGGCGTGACAGTCGTCACACGACTCGATAATTTCACAAGCCTCAGTGGCCGTCAGGTGGAACTGCTTCTGCAGCGTATGCGCATTTTGGTGGAAAAACCCATGCGATGCCTTGGCCTCTGCGAGCACGTCAGGCTGAGGGGCTACCCACGCTGGGTTAGCCAACTTGTCAGCCCGTTGCGTTACCTTCCGCTACAAATCCTGGAAAGTTAGTGTGACTCCGTACATGCAGAACGTAGTATGGATGAACTCTGGCCTGAATTGCACACCACAGGGTCTTCAGTAAATTAAACAAGGCAGGGTTACTGACCTCCTTCAACACTGAACAACCCAATCGCTGTGCGATGTCGGCAACATAGGCGGAGTCCGTGATCAAATTGAAAGGTTCCTGGGAAAATTTCTCAAATGCCATGACAGCAGCCTTTAGTTCAACCAGTTGGGCTGACCCATCCTCATGGCCTTCCAAAACCTGCCACTCATATCCATCCTGCCAGGTAACAATGGCTATTCCTGTTTTGCCCGAACTGTCAGTGAAGACGGTGGGTCCTTGCACTGGCTCTTGGCTATTTTTGGGTCGTAGAGAAAATTGAGTATTTTTCACCACTTGCAATAGCTTGTGGCTAGGCAGATGATAAGTGATCTGCCCTGAAAAACCCTCGAGAGCACTGTGCAGCGAAACATTGTTCGCATAGCTCCAATCAAATTCCTCCCTCTGAACCGGGAGTATGATCTTTGAGGGATCTGCACCCATCAATTGCAAACAGCGTTGCCGGCACTTGATTATCAAGCGCGCAATCAATTCAAACAGCGCCGTCGCCGTCTTATGCGGCTGATGAGGCAGGAAGACCCATTCCAAGACGTGCAGAGGATCAGTCCAATCATCATTCCATTGGCCGATGATACCTGTAGCATGTAAATCAGGAGTGGTAATGAACACAGTGACATCAATGGAAGGCTCAATGCGGTACACCTGGCAAGCCGACACAGCTTGCTGAACCTCCTCCAGCACTTTTCGTGCCTCAGGGGTTAATTCACGAGGTGACTTTAAATCAGTGTCCCCTTTCAACAATTCAAACAAGGGAGATAGTTTTGCGGTGGTCAGTCCCAAGTAAGGACGTAACCAAGTGATAACACCTAACAGCTTCTGAGCATCATTCAGTGTCTTCACCGATTGCACAAATTGCACCTCCTGGTGACGGATTGTCCGTTCCAGAATTTTGACCCCCAAATATTTCCAGGGA
Organism: Tachycineta bicolor; assembly: GCA_025960845.1. Taxonomy (NCBI): domain Eukaryota; kingdom Metazoa; phylum Chordata; class Aves; order Passeriformes; family Hirundinidae; genus Tachycineta; species Tachycineta bicolor. The sequence goes on from JANEHK010000099.1 coordinate 1,015,219, forward strand.
GGTTGTTGTTGTACCTTTTCTGGAGCCACCTGCAGTCCATGTGAATGCAGAGCATTCAACAACTGAGGCTGTATCCTCAGCAGCCCGTCCTGGGTGGGCGTAGCCACCAAAATGTCATCCATATAATGATAGACGTGAGCATCAGGAAACTGCTTGCGAACTCCAGACAAGGCACGGGCTACATACCATTGGCATAACATTGGTGAATTCCGCATTCCTTGAGTAAGAACTCTCCATTGATACCGCTGTGCTGGCTCTGCGTTGTTTATTGTTGGTACCGTGAAGGCAAATTTTGGTCTGTCATCGGGATGCAGAGGGATCGTAAAAAAACAATCCTTCAGATCCACAATGAGGACCGGCCAGTCCGCAGGAAGCATGGTAGGCGATGGCATACCAGCCTGAAATGTCCCCATGCCTTCCATCATAGCATTGATCTTTCGGAGGTCTTGTAGCAACCTCCATTTCCCAGACTTCTTTTCGATACAAAAGACAGGAGTGTTCCAGGGACTGGTAGATGGTTCCAAATGCCCCTGATCCAACTGCTCCTGTATGAGTTCGCGAAGGGCGACTAGCTTGTCATGCGGGAGGGGCCACTGGTTCTTCCAGATGGGTCTGTCCACCAGCCACCGTAAAGGAGGCGTGGGACACTCTGCGCCCTTCATCACAGTGGCCCCAGTCAAAAATCTGTTCCAAATCGCACCCCCCACGTGGCCAAAACATCCCTCCCCCAGAGGTTCTGAGGAATCTCAGTAACATGAGGCCAAATTATGGCTGTCTGTCCCTCCGGGTCTGTGATGGCCATGGGATTCTGGCTCACATAGCATTGCTTCATTCCTCCTAAGCCCGAGATCGATGTCTTTGCCAGGGTCAAAGGCCACTGCAGGGGCCAAGCAGCCAAGGAGAGAATGCTCACGTCAGCCCCAGTATCTAGGAGGCCACGAAGGTGAATCTCCGATGGCATGGCACCAACCATGGACACGGTACACAGCGTCTCAGGACAGTCTTTGATCAGGACAGCAGTCCAGCGCACCTGAGGTGGCCCAGTAAAGCCGAAGCCACCGTCTCCTAGCAACCGGTCCTTGGTTCTGGAAACAGAAGACTTAAAAGGAACAAGTTGAGCAATTCGTGTGTCTTTTGGGATAGTCAGAGGGGGGATGGGTGTGGAGACCATTGCATGAATCTGTCCTGAAAAATCCGCATCAATCAGTCCCAGGTGCACCATGATACCCTGAATGGTGGCACTGGACCTCCCCATCAAGAAAGCACTCATGCCATCACCCAAGGGACCAAAGGCATCCAGGGGAACCTTGTGTATTTTGTCTGAATCAATCACGACAGACTGGGCTGTGCAGACATCAACACCTGCTGAACCGCGGGTGCTGGCTGCAAGCCTGCTGAGCAGATGTCCATTGGTTGGGGCTGAGGCAGAGACATTTGTTTCGGCACGCGTCTTGCCTTCGCGCTCTGTGTCGCGTTTCCCGAACTGCCCAATGGCTGACCATTCACATGCACTGTTGCCTTACACGCATTCGCAGCGTGATTCGGCCTTCCACATCGTGCACAATAAAACAAGACAGCTGTAGGCTTCTGTGCCTTTTCACCCTGTTTCCTCCTGGTCCGAGCACCCCACTGCTGCTGTTGCACCCCCTGGGGAACCATCCAAGCAGGCTGCACAGCAGCAGCCACAGCCGGTTGCATGGCCGCAGGCACGGCCGGCTGGACCGCTGTAGTCACCGTCGGTTGAACAATCGTAGCCACAGCTGGCTGCACAGCTGTAGGCACGGCAACCACCTGTTGGCTGGAAGGGGATACCTTTGCACAGGCCCCAACCATGTCCGACATGGATGGTTCCCCAGGAAGCGCCTCAATTATCCTCTTGCAAACAGCATTGCAGTTGCCCTGAGCAAGGGACTGAATCATGAGCTTCCTTGCTGCAGGATCACTCACCTGCTTCTCCACCGCAGCCGTCAACCATCCTGCATAGCACAGGAAGGGCTCATCAACTCCCCGGACAATCGTTGCAAAGGACTGCTGTGGAGTAGCCAGCTGTAAGGTCTGAACCAGGGCTGCCATGCCTGTTTGTTGGCACTGCTCCTGGACCAAGGGATCATAACCAGCCTGTCCTTCGGCCCTGGTATAATTGCCTGTTCCCATTAGCATATTGATATTGACCCTATGCCTAGGATCACCCTGACCCAGTGTCGTATTCCGTTCCACCGTTCTGCCTGCCAACTGAGTCCATTTATTCTCAAAGAAGTCATATTCAGCCGGTGGGAAAAGGGCTCGAGCCAAGCTCTGAATGTCGAAGGGTGTCAAAAGACTGGCATTAAAATAACGGAGAACCTGCATCACCTTGGCTGAGCTCAAACCATATTTCCCGACTGCATCACGCAGTTCTGTCAAAGCCTGCCAAGCCAAGGGTTGATAGGTGTTATGAGTAGCACCCTGAAGGACAGGGAAGGCCTGAAGACCCTCAGATGAAGCAGCAGCACCTGCCATATCCTGCCTTGTGGGCCCCACAGGGTCAGAGGCAGGCATTCGGCTGGGGACCGGCTGAACAGCAGATGCTGCAGGTCCAGCAACAGCATCAGCACCATTGCTCAGTCCTTCAACCTTAGCTTTCACCTCCCCCCAGAATTGCCCGTGGTCTTTCAAGCATATGGTCACCTGACGGGGGGGAGCGTCCAGGCTGTGGACGAAGAGCCAACAGCGAGGGGCTCCTTACTCTTGTTAAAGACTGGCCGCATTCCAGCCGTGTCCCCGTTCGCGCTGAACTTAAACACCTCGCCGGCCACGGTGGCTGCAACGCTTGCAGCGGGGGGCGGGGACGGGGTCGGACCAGCCACAGGCGCCGGGCCCGCCACATCCTCAGCGGTGCTGGAGCCCGCACCAGCCGCTGGAGACCCATCAGATGCCTCCGGGGCGGACACGCATCCCGGCGCGGCTGTGGAGCTTGTGCTGCGTTCAGGCGGAGGCAGCGACCGCGCCTCCGTCACTGGCAGGGCCGCGTCGGTCCCTGCTGGCAGCTCATTAGAACTAGCCGTATCAGAGCCTCTCCCCGCCCCGCGAGCACCGCCTACAGCCCATGGGGCTGGAGCGGGAGGCGGAGTGTCCAGAAGCCCCCCAAGAAGGGGTCCCGCGGGGGGGCGGAAGCCTGCAGCCCCCCTCACCCCCAAGTGGGGTGGAGCTGTCAGCCCACAGATGGGGGCAGCGCCCGCTGAGGGACTGACATGGACCCTGCCTTTGGCAGTGTCCCCGCCCTGTGCCGCTGGCGGCGCGGGGGCAGAGGCGGCCAACGCAGCTGCCTCCAGGCCTGGCCCAGGTGGCAGGGCTGGGAACTCCACGTCACCCAACCCCATCGGATACGTGACGGTCGTGCGGCAGAACAGACAATACACAATGACTGAATCTCGGCCAAAAGAAAGCGGAGCCTGCGTTCCCGGGCCGCCCCCGAAACAACGCCGGAAAAGCATGGAGAGGAAGCAGCCCCACCCCGCTCCAGCTGCTCTGCGGCGCGGGTACAGGCGGGACCGGCCCTGGGCTCGGCGGGGCTCTGCCCCCCATCTGCCCGAGATCAGTGCCGGAACCCGAGCTGGGGGAACCCCCCCCGCGCAGGAACGGGGGAGGAAGGGGAAGAATCCACATCACAAAGGAGCTGAAGTTCAGTTTCCGGGTCTGACATAATGACCCTGCCCCCCTCCAGCTCTCTGTCCTGCTTCGGACTGGGGATATCAGCCTGCGAGCTGGAAGGGGCCGGCTTAAACACAGCCCTCTCAAATAACCTCCACTGCAGCAACAATTCTGCAGTTTCTTCATCATATTCTATATCAAGGGTGTCTAACAGATATTCTCCCACGAGATACCATTTCCGTCGACTGAGCACAGCATCTGGCATGGGAAAGAACTCACGCCATCTGCCCCATGCAAATAGACTCTGGAGTCCCTCCCGGGAAATCTGAGCGTTCTTCCGCTCCAAGAGGTCTTCCCAAAGTCCCAATACTAGATCCTCCTGCACGATAAACACAAAACAGGAAAAAAAGGGAAAGGAAAACCTCACCAAACTGGTTCTTTTACATGAGGGGTCGCCAGTTGTCACCGAGACACACAAAGCAGCCACACGCTGACAAGAGGTTTCGCAGAGCAGAGGTTCCTCCGATCCGGCTCAAGCTAAGTCCGGGCGGAGAGAGAGCCTCCTTTTTTTATTTCTTACTTTTTATACATTTGTGGGTCTAGCAGAAGATTGGCTTTTTGGGGTTTCCACCCCTCAGCCTCAGTGGCCAGACCAACTGTCAGTTACAATTGTTTTCAGGTTAGAAATATGCAAACAAAGGACAGAGAATGAAAAACAAAGGATTTGTTTATGTTACATCTGTGGGAAAAGGTAGAAAACTGCTCTAATATTCTACGGTAACTAAAAGATCTGACTCCATTTATGAAAATCAAAAGGCTAATAAAAACTCAGAAAAACCAGGGTAACACAGGTCGGGCCCTGCTGCCCTCTGGGCGGCTGAGCCAGGCCCAGCCGAGCCTCCGAGAGCTGCTACCCGCATAAGAGCAGAGTGGGTGAAGCTTTTTTTTTTTTCAGCTTTGTAGTAGCTCTGAGCTGGACCACCCTGGATAAGACCGAGGGGTGGAAAAAAGGACATCTACCAGCTTCCTCCATCAGCACGTCCTTGCACTTTTTCTTCAGCCCTGCAGCCCGGCGCATGCACGTAGCCTTTGCAAGCCCGAACAGATTTAACCCTTTCTTAGCAACACAGAAATTTTAAAGCACAATTCTTCCTTGAGAGAAAGAAGAAAGGAAAACAGAGGGTACATAGAACAGACACTGCATGAAGTCAGTTAGATGAGAAGTGAAAAAACTAATAATATTGGAATAGGATTGAAGAAGTGGACATTTTTATCCGGACTTTTCTAAGGTAAATTATGAAGAAATGAACTGTTCTTTGCAGCATCTTAGTATTAGTTGGGTAGAATGCTATTCTAATCAAAATTAAGGACTGGTGTAATAGAGATTTATTTGGGAACTTTGAAGCCCCCGCTCTTAGGTTAAAAAAGAGGTCTCAGCCTTTGAGAGAAAGATGATTTTAGACTAGAAGAAGTATTCGTAAATAGTACCCCAGATACACTGAGAAGCTCTGCTGATAGAACATCACAGTCTGCAAAAACTCTGAGCGGCAGCAGATGTGTGACATTTAGAGCATTAGACTATTTTGTCTTGTGGAAAACCTCTTCATAAAAAGATCTTAGAAGGACTCTTCTAGAGGAATGAGTGGTTATGTCTAAGTGGTGAAACTGACTGAAAATCCTAAGTTGTGTCTTTCTATGTTGTTCAATAAGAAAGTCAATAGTTTGTAACAGGAAAGAAGCATGTTTTAAGGTATCATTCTGTTTGTTTTTCTTGTTTCTCAACTTTTTTTTTCTTTTTTCAGTCTTTTAATATATGTTAATAAAACTATGTTTGTTCATTTTTAAGCTTAAGCCTGCTTTTTTTATTTTTTCTCCTGATCTCTCCCTCCCACAAAAATATGAACACTAAAACCCCTACATTCATTAGTGTTTCTGCCTGGTTTTATTAAAATAAAACCATTACACCCCCCCAAAAAATTTAGAAAAACAAATTATTTTCTGTTCTACAACACAGACCAAATATTTAGATCGTGGAATGGAGTGAAAAAAATCCTGCTTGAGGAATTTAGTTTATTTTTTTTATTTAATTGAATCTGTAAGGGCTCTTTTCTTTTCTGAAGTACAAGAATAGTTACTCCTAAAAGGACCTCCAGTGATGATTTTACTGCACAGGTATTTCTGGAGTGCAGAGCTGTGTTAGCACCACAGATGTTCTGGAACGGCAGCACTCAGTAACAGCCCCAAAAATTTGCTGCCTGAACCCAGCACTGCCCTTGCACACCAAAGCCCCCCCCCCCACACACTTCAGCCCACACCCCAATTCATGGTTTTTCTTTTTTTTAATGTTCTTTCTAATTTTTACCTCTCCTAGGTTGTGCTTTGCCAAAGCACACCCAGCTGGGCACAGGTGAGGCTGAAACCCTCTCATACCCTGGCTGACCCTTTTTGGCATCCCTTCTCCCATCCCTCCCATTCTTCTTTCCTCCTCCCTTGTTTTGCAGAACAGGAGGAACTTCCCTTGCCCAGGAGGACAACGGGAACCCATCACTGCAGGGCTGGGATGTCACCCAAGGAGCTGCCCCTGCTGTTGGAGTCCAGGGCATTCCTTTGGCTGCCCTGGAAGGTCAGAGACCTGGACAGGGGGGTATGGGACCCCAGCCCAGAGCTCAGAGGGACACTGGCTTTGATCTCAGTCCATGGGAGAGGCTTCCAACACTGAGAGATGAATTACAGGCCACAAGAGTGTGAAAAATAGTAGTTTAGCTTATCACAGGGTGAAAAAACAGTAAATTTAGGTTTTTAGCATTGAAGTGAATGGGAGCAAAATGGAGGATTTGGGGCATTGTCTCCTGCTTCTTCTTTCTTCTTCCCTCACTCCATTTCAGCAGTGACATTGGCACAAAGTAGTTTAAGAAGATTGGGTCAAAGTAGGGATGACCTGTTTAGTATTAGTGATAGGCATTGGCAAGTAATGATAAATAAAGAATACATAGCAATTAGTATAAAAGATAACGACTGCCCAGTCCGGGAGGAGTCGTCAGATGTCCAGGCAGCTGCAAACATCTTTGTTGGGCACTGAGAAAATTGTAAGATAAAAAACAATAAACGAAGCATGCAACCATGAAAAATCAGAACCTGAAGACTCTGTCTCTTTCATCCATTTGGCACAGAGCTTTGCAGAGGGCAAAAAGACTCTAAAACCTTCTGAATGTCGGGGAAAGCCCACGACAGACACCCGGCCCTGTTTGGGAATTTCATTGTATTTCAACACAGGAGGTAAATGATGGACAAAGCCCAAGATACAGCAGTGAATTCCTGTGACCAAGTTTAAAAGGCCATGAAACCTGGTGGAACTTTCTTTTTTCATTTTCTTTTTTCTTCCTTTCAGTTTTTTGTTTCCATAGAGCACTTGGGATGTAAAGTTTGGGATAACTGATTTAACCATGCACCTTCTCTCACCTATCAGCCCAGTTCTTCCTGCCCTCCTGTGTCCAGGTATCTCAGTCCCTGCTGGGTATCACATATTAGTTAACATTAAATCATGTATTTCTATTTATGTGATACTAATCCAGGCTTGGTGCCTACCCTGTGTTCTTAATTCTTTGCAACTCTTAACATTTTATGTACATATATTTATTTTTTAATACTCTATTACAAAACAAATTAAAAAAGGGTGTTAGTGATATAGCAGAAAATAAATATCAATATCATTATATTTGATGTTTTGGCTTTACTTTTCATACACTTGTAATAACTGCCAATTTAATGACCTGTTATTTTCATTACCAACTATCAGATCAGATGTGATTTTGAAATAAAACAGTGTAATTTTCCAGAGTAATTTGTTTGGGGTAATACTAGGAAATCATGCACTTAATGATTTTGCATATTTTACTTTCACAGCTCTTCTTAAACAGGAGTTATCTCAAGTTCAGTCTTTGAGTAGCTCTCAGTATCCCTGGGCTGCTGCTGTTCTGGGAGGTTTTGTCTCCAGACTGAATTTCTTCATCCTTTATAGTTGACAGAAAGTTTCTTTTCCCGCCAGGAAAATTCAGTGTAAATCCAGCAATTTGTGGATGTCTGGGTTTGAAAAGACAGGTATCTGCTAGGGAGAGGCAGGGCCTCTCTAGGAATGGGGAATTCCAATTCCTTCCCTCTAAGTTATTAAAATTTAGAAGATTAAAAAGGCTTTTTCAGTCAGAGCTATGGGGAAAGGAATAACAGTTCTTTACTAGCAAGTATAAAAGGACAAACAAACAACAACAGCAATAATAATAATAATAAACAGAACCAAGAACCCCGAGGGGCTTTGTCTCACAAGTCCTGGACAGTCCGATCTCTTGGGACCCCGAGAGCACCAAGCCGAAATGGTGGAAAACCTCCGGGGCTGATGACTAGAAACGGTGGGTTGTCCCAGCAGGCGGGGGGGTGTCCTGGCAGGCAAAGTGAGCAGTGCTGAAGAAGTCGTGATGGCTGGACGGGGCTAACCCAGCTCCAGCAGGGCAGGTGAGGGGCTGCGAATTCCTGGGCACTCCAGCAGATGATAGAATTCCCAGGACCGGACCCTCTGTCAACAGTGGACTCCTCACACAGCCAGCAGTCGCCCGACCATCCCCTCCACTCCAAAACCGAGAGCAGAAGAAGCCACCCTCAGCTCCTGGAGCCCCTGAGCCTTTCCCTCCCCCTCAAACTAAGTGATCTACTTCTTTTGTGTGGGTCAAGCATCCTTTAAGCATTAGTATTTAGTCTCCTAGCAATTTATGGGGGGGAAAATTCCACAGGAAAACTTAATCCCCAAGAGTGGTGACAACCAGAGATTTTCTAAGGGTGAGATGAGACCTTTGAGGTTGTCTGGATGTTTGTAAATTATCTCTGTTCATGGACACTCATTGATGTACTGTGGGCATCTTAGGACATGCAGTGAAATTAAGATGTGATATATTTAGAACAGATAAAAAGCAAAAATATGTCCAGTGTTTGGGCTGTACAGCCCACTATGAGATGTGAGAGCCAAGCAAGAAGCTCGTAGTGGGCTGAGCAGCCCCTGGAACAGGAGTGGTGTCCCAGCAGCACAGCTCTGTGCTGACAGCCTCCAAAATGGTTCATTTTCTGTTTCAACTTAAAACCTCTGAGGACTGATGATGGGCATGCCTAATCTCTGTTTGGGCTTCCCAATTTCTGCAACTGGTCAGTGTTGGGGATGGGAGGTGGCTGGTGCCTCTGCTTGGGTGATCTGCTATGATGTCATTCAGGGCATGGTGCAGGCTTGTGGTGTCACCTCTTTCTTTTTGGCTGTTTCACAGCAGTGAGGGAATATTGTGCTGGTTTTGTGCCCTCATTGCAACAACCCTGATATAAATTCTTCACAAAGGAAACAGTTCAGCAGTGGGAATTCTGTCCATGTCAAGCTTTTGCAAGCTTGGAATCCTTCTGTACAATCCTGCTTTTCACTAGAGTGAAAAGGTGATGCAACACAAACCAAACACAGCACCTTATAAACATAAAATCCCGCCCTGCTCAGCCCAAACTTCTCCCAAATGCAGCAGAGAGAGGATGCAGCACACTCCCTCACTGGCCTCAGAGCAGAACCTCAAACCAGACTCACGCACTGCCATTTTCCCTTTTCATTCCAGTGTTTATTATGGGAACGAGGTATCATAATTTTAATGCCTGGTATGGCCTGTGAAAGACCATGAACATTTAATGGACCCATTAAACACTGACTTTACCCTTTTCACTGTGCTGTAGCTGGACTGGCCCCTCTGCCTGGCATGGCCTGTGAAAGACCATAAACATTTAATAGACCCATTAAACACTGACTTTACCCTTTTCACTGTGCTGTAGCTGGACTGGCCCCTCTGCCTGGCAACCCCCAGGTCACCACTGTGGACACGAAGGATCAAACAGTACCAATCACAAAAAGGTCAAAGCAGCCCAGTTTATTATCTTCTCCCTTGGAATACATGAGGCATTGCAATTCCCACAGCTTGTTTTCATGGCTTAGGTTGGGGCAAGAGGAAGAAATGGCACGGAACAAATCCCTTGGGAAGACAGTTGTGGTGATAGGGATTGAAACAGGCACCACTGAACTCATCCCTTTTACCACTCCTGTGCCCACATTGTGACGGGTTAATACTTTGTTCATTGAACTTGCAAGCACAGGATGACTCATGACTTTTAAAAGAACCTTTGAACTTGCAAACACATGATGACTCATGATTTTTAGACACATTGTGCTATTGCTTAACAAGGTTTTTTTGGCGATAACCGGAAGACAGAAGATGGTCTCCTAGCAACAAGATAACACATATTGTGAAACCCACACGATAACAGGAGAAGGAACTGTATAAAACGGGACTGGAAGGTCGTAACCGGGCGGCAGTTGGTGGAGCGCAGTCTCTCTGCCGCCCAGTGCTGTATTTTTGCTTATACCCCGCTTGCTGTAATTAATAAAATTCTAATTGGGACTAAAACCTTGAGTCGTGCAATTTATAACAACATGAATTAGCAACAACTCAGGATGAGAGGTGGATGTGTTTTCTGTAGGAAATAAAGAAAAAACCCTCAAGTCTTTTCTGCTAAAAGAATTGTTTGGTATTCTTTCATTTGATGTGCTTTATATTGGACAAACCAGCAAAAAAGTATTTTATAGTCAAGGATGAAGAATGTTACAGAGCAGGAAATGCTCACTGTAAGTTTGACACTTGGAGATCATCTAAACTGGTGTTCAGCACAGGAAATGGGCATAAAGCTGGGCAGAGTTTAGTTTTAAACCTGGATTTAGGATGGAGGTTCTGTAACAAGGGAGAGTTTAGTTTTTAACCTGGGTTTAGGATGGAGGTCCTGCAAGGGGTGCTCTATCTCACTGGACCAGGTTGGAATTGCTCCAGCACTGTTTCTGTCTGAGGAGTGCCATTCAGAGAGATTCTATAGGGCTTGTTCCCAGGAAGGAAAAGTCCTGCACAGAGGATTGAGAGCCAACATGGATGTGAGATGTGCAGGCTGCTGTGCCCTGAATACCCAACCCTGTGGAGTCAGAGGCAGGAGAACAGATCACAGGGAGGGAAGCCCAGGACCTTTCCCAGCATCTGTTGTGCTCATCTGCATTCCATTCTGGCATGGCTGGGAAGGGGCCACAATTTTCCCAGGTCCAGCTGAGACAGCTCCAGGTGATGCTTTACCACAAAGGTTCTCCACCACAGAGAACTGTGAACTCAAAAAAAAAAAAAAAATAAAAAAATAAAAAAAATAAAATTAAAAATAAAATATAAATATCAGTTTGTCATTTTCTTGTGCACCATCCTGAAAAATCTTTGAACTTGAGCTTTGTACTTGAAATCTAATCCTGTTATAAATATCTTATTATGCAAATGCATATTTTTCTGAGCCAATCACTGCCAGCCACATCACCATGTATTCATTTCTGCAGAGATCTTGTTACATAGGCAGATTTTTCTGAGGCTCTACTACAGCTTTACTACACTATGAAGAACATACGAGAGTAAACCCCACACCATTGCATTTTCCCATTAAAAACTCTTCATGGCTGGATAACCGGGAGTGTGTTGCACCCTTGTCTGCTGCATTTGGGAGAAGTTTGGGCTGAGCAGGGCAGGATTTTGTGTTTATAAATTTCTGTGTTTAGTTTGTATAGCATCACCTACAGAGATCTGCCCACTCTAGTGAAAAGCAGGACTGTACAGGATTCAACCCTGGAAAAGCTTGACATGGACAGAATTTCCATTGCTGAATTGTTTCCTTTGTGAAGAATTTATATCTAAGATAATAAAGTTTTAAATCAATAGTCTGAACATATGCAGAGCTATAATCTTTGCAGATTTGGTAATCCCCCGTGACATTTACAGGACAGTTTCTGCAAACTCAGAATTCCATAGCTGAATTAGCATTTCTGAGGTATAGGAGATGCCCTGTGTCCACATGATGTGTGTGGAGCAGCAAAGAATCATAAACTCATGCCTGATAGTGTTTGTATTTAAGCATTAGCGACTCCATTTTGAGATTTAGGGTGGAAAAAGAGACTGGCTGATTTTCCCCATCTGGGAGTGTTTTCTGACAGGATTATGATGTTTTCCCTGTCTCCCCCAGCCTTGTGGAGCCTTGGGAAGCCTGGCACAAGGCCAGCTCTGCTTTCCCCTGTAACTCACAGGATTTGTGCCATGGAGTAGGACCCCCAGCAACTGCTGGGCCCCTTTCAAGCTGCTTTAACTGGATCACAAGTTCCCAACCGTAGATAGATGTAACAGAGACTAATCCCATAATCTGGACAGAAGTACAAGCCCTGGATGGGGAGCAGCTCATGTTACCTCCAGTTGCCCTTCAGTGATGGCTGGGGAACACAGATATTCTCATCTCCCCCAGCCATTTTTTGGGGAGATCTGTGGGCTGATTTGATTTGATTTGATTTAATTTTTCCTTCCCAAAGTCTGAAGATGAATATGCAAAACAAAACTTCATGCTTTGGCCAAAAAGGAAAACAACTTGGGTTCAGAAATGGTGCTTCTATGCTGGGTAAATACTATTTGTACTCGAGGCGCAGAAGTCAAGGACTGGCATAATTTAAAAAAGTATTAAAAAGTCCAGTGACAGAATAATGGAGCAGCATTTCGGGTGTCTAAATAACACCAGGGGTGAGGAGAGCTGCTGCCTGGTTTTATACAGTCCCTATTTGAAATATCCCCATTTTCAAAGCTACTTTAGCAGCCCCCAGCTCCTCAGCATGGTGTTCTGTGCCAGCAGAGCATTGATCAGGAGCCGCCAAGCCCAGAGCCACTGGTTGATGGCTCTGCAAACCCAGAGCTCCCAGAAATGAGATTTACCATTGGCTTTTTAACTTCTAGTTGACATGCTCTTGCCAGTGACAGCTCTTCCTCGCTCTCCTCTTTCCCTCCCATTCCAAGATTTAAAACTGTTTTACCACTCTAATTAAGGACATGATTCTACAAATATTTGCAAGCCACCGATGTCACCGAGACACACAAAACAGTCACACGCAGACAAGAGATTTTCGCAGAGGTCCTTCCGATCTAGCTCCAGCTGAGAGCGCAGAGAGAAGAGAGCCCCTTTGTTTATTCTTTTTCTTTTTATACATTTGTGGGTCTAGCAGAAGATTGGCTTTTTGGGGTTTCCACCCCTCAGCCTCAGTGGCCAGACCAATTGTCAGTTACAATTGTTTTCAGGTTAGAAATATGCAAACAAAGGACAGAGAATGAAAAACAAAGGATTTGTTTATGTTACATCTGTGGGAAAAGGTAGAAAACTGCTCTAATATTCTACAGTAACTAAAAGATCTGACTCCATTTATGAAAATCAAAAGGCTAATAAAAACTCAGAAAAACCAGGGTAACACACCGAGGCGCTCACTGGGAATTGGGAGCCACAGATCCACCTACAGATGCCATCTCAGGCATGTGCAAACCCTCCCTACTCCCATCCCCCCTGAAATATTGTATATTTATTTTTTCCAGGATGGAACCCTGGAATTCAATTGTGCAAAGATTAATTAATAGCTTCATTTCAATGGTGAGCTCACTGATGACAGAGAAGCTGCTCCGGTGAGTAAACAATGAATTTTGTCTGGGTTTCGGGATCAGGGCATCCATCCTCAGCCCTATGTGCTCCTGGGGGAAGGACTGAGGTTATAAATGTGCCTCCATCCACATGTGGATCTGCCCTAAAATCAGTGGTGGTTTTGGTACATGGATGCAACTCAAGAAGATGAGGTTGGTCTCATCTGTTCTGCCTGAACCTAGAGAATCAATACCTAAAAATACAGAAAGCAAAACTCAATATACTTGATTTTGAGAGATTTTAAAAACATCTTGGTCAAATGTAGTCTAGGCATGTGTCCTAGGTTACAATGTAAGATGTGCCCAAAGTATGTATTCTATCACCATCTACATGAGATGTTGAAACTAGGTTGGGCAGTGTTTCCCTTGCCCCCTCCCTCCAGACTATCTTCTGTTAATGGCCCATCAGTGCCCTGCTGCATGACTGATAGATAATGCCCCCTGGGAGCTATCTCTGTGTAACGGGCAATCAAGGACCCATTGCAAGACTGATAAAATGATATCAGCCCATTGTGAGATGCTCCACCCAGGGGGAGGAGCCAAGCATTCCCACCTGGATATAATCTGGGATTTGGGACAGCACAGGCAGCCTTGTCCACTGGATTCCCAGAGGACAACAGCTACCAGACCTTTCTACGGGAACACTGCTTCAACAAGACCACTTCATCTGGACTGCTACCACCACGGTTTCAGGTTGTATTCTGACTCTGTCAGTGATCTTTTGTACTATTGCATGTGTTTTATTTTACCTTTTTTTTTTTTTTCTCTCCTATTAAATTGTTTTTTCTGACTGGGAGTCTCTCACTGGTTTTGCCTTCAAGCCAGCACAGTATGGATTGACTAGACCATATTTTGAATGATCTATAATGACCAGCCTAAAGTGAAATGGCACCTCTGCTTACTTTTACTAATTTTTTTCCGTCCAAGAGAACCCCCTCCCATGTTGTCATGGGTTAGTACAGTTTGGTGTTTTAGTTATAGAAGAATGTAAAATAATTCTCCAGGCCAGGACCTGGGAATTGCTTTAGAAGAGACAGCAACCTATCAGGAGTTAGTTGGAATATTGGTGTCTGTTCTAACCACTGTAATTGTTGGCTGTGACTTTGGGAAGTACCATATAAAACCCCTTAATTTCCTGTAAGTGGGTCCTTTTTCTTCTTTCCTTTAGCCAGAGAGAGACAGGTAACATTGAGCTGGGCCTGCAGCTCCCCCCAAAAAGGGGGGAGCTGGCCTGAGGCCTGGACAGATTCCATCGGCTCCTTGGTGAAAGGGGGGTGGGAAGGAGAGATAGCTGTTTTGCAACATCTACTTTCTTCAGACTTCTCTGGAGCAGGGAGAGATCTCTGCTGAGCCCCTGATAAGAGCTATGGGCACCATTTGGGCCAAAGCCACCCCAATTTACACCGAGGGGTGGGCTGAGAAGGCATTTATGATCCTGCCTGTTTTTTTGTGATTCTGGACTGTCTGAGTGCTCCAATCTCTGATGTTTCTGTGAGTTCTTCCTCCCTCACCAGCGTGGCCTTGAACATATAACGCCACAAGCTACAGAAAGAGAGACAAAGACTCCAAGCAGATTTAACTCTTTCTTAGCAACATGAAGCTCCCAGAGCTTAGTCCTTCTCTGAGAGAGTAAGAAAGGACAGAGTGAACATAAAGAACAACAGCATGAAGTCAGTAGAGCAAGAGTGAAAAGACAATTAGGACAGAGGGTTGAAGAGTTGCTTGTTCTATTCTTACTTGAGCCATGGAAAGTAACTCTATATTTAGATCATTCCTTTAAATCATGGGAAAAAATATGCATTTGGGGACATGATTGTTTTAATTTGTGTGTAGATTCGAGCAAAAGTGTTTGTGATGAACTAAGTAATATCCTATAAGATGCTTGAACAGAGATAAAGATGAGAAGCCCCCTGCGCCAGTGAAGAAGTGAGAAGATATCTCTGTACCTTGAAGTGAAGAATCCTTTGCTTTAGAGTTATTCATCTTTAAAAAGTGACACCCCAGTATGCAAAAGTCTAAGACTCATGACCCATAAGCAGCTTGGGAAACTGCTCCTGGGAGGGTCACAAAGGCAAGTTTCTCCAGGCA
This sequence comes from Tachycineta bicolor, assembly GCA_025960845.1. Classification (NCBI taxonomy): domain Eukaryota; kingdom Metazoa; phylum Chordata; class Aves; order Passeriformes; family Hirundinidae; genus Tachycineta; species Tachycineta bicolor. The sequence continues at coordinate 1,030,524 of JANEHK010000099.1, forward strand.
GTTGCTTTTGTGACAGTTTAAAACCCACAAGAGAACTGTTCTAAGTTGTCAGTGGGATCCATGACTCGAAAAGATACTCTTCCCCTAATGAATTGATGAAAGACTATTATCAGATAGTGAAACTGACTAAAAATTACAAGTTTTGTCTCTTTATGTTGTTTTGTAAGAAAGTGAACAGTTTGTAAGGGGAGGGAAGTGTGTTTTTGAAGTTTCATTCTGTTTTAGGGGGGTTTTTCCCAACTTTTTTTACTTTTCTATTCTTTTAGTATGTGTTAAACTATTTGTTAATTTTAAGGTTGAGCCTGCTTTGTTTTTCTCCTAGTCTCTCTCCCACAAAAAGAGTAAGTACCAAGACCAAAATTTAGTGAATGTGAAACCACTACATTAATTGGTGTTTCTGCCCGGTTTGAAATTAAAACTATGACACATGTCCTGGCCATCTTTAAAGAGCACAGCTTACAAACATTTAAAACTTAAACCAAAGGAAGCCTCTGGTTATTTTTTTAAAAAAATATAATATGAAAAGCATGGAAGACTCAGCCTCAAAAATTGCTAATTATGTTTAACACTCACCATTAAAATCACAAAAATGGTGCAATTTATTGTAATCAGAGAAACACTTGCTTTCAGCCCTTTCTTTAAAGGATTGTGTGAGATATTTACATACTAAATTAATGTGAATGGCTGCTAAATACACACCAAAATTCTTCCAGCTGGGAGACACGGGTGTGCAAAGGCCAGGCCACTTTGGTTCTTGAGGAGAGTGGAGGGAGAAGCTCCCCCAAGCCCAGAGGCTGCTGAGATGGAGCTTGTGGGTAGGCAGCTTATATAAACCCTGGATGTGCTAGTTCTGCAGCTACGTTTTTATAATAAAGCCCAAATTTGGAGTTTCCTATTCTTATGATTCTACCCCATGTTTTTCTCCACCCCCTCCTGGGTTCGTTAAAAAAAAAAAAAAAAAAAAAAAAAACACAAAAAAAAACAACACTAAATTCAGAAGGTAACTGTGAAGCTGAAGTTTCTCTCTCCCTTGCCCTTGGTTTGGTGGGACTTTGGGATGCTGAGCTCCACCCTGATGGGCTCAACATCCCGAGGCCTCCCCACACTCACCATGGATGATGGGCAGTGAAGAAGACAACAGTGATCTGTACTTAACATTAGGTGGCACAAAAGAGTTTCCTTTTGCTCACAGGAACACTGAAATCGATGGGCAATAACCAGCAGAGATTTTCTTTTCTTTAAACGAAATTCTCCTATTTTCTCTGGCTTTCCAGCAGCCTTAAAAATGCTCCTGTTTATAAACTTACTTGATTTTGTCTTTCATTGCATCTCTTTTGTCTCAACCTAATTCATTTTAAAATAAGACATAACCCAGCCCTCGCTGTGGTTATATTTACAGAGCAGCCAAAGGGCTCTAAAATGGGCTAATTTCAGTGAAATGCCTTCTGTCCCTCCTCCAAACCGAGGTTGCCTTTAAGAGCTTTGCCTCTCTGGGCCCTGCATGTCCAGAGCGACCGTGAGCATGCAGGGCTGGTTTTAACCTGGAGCTTTTCCTCCGGGTTCTCAGCTGGGGCTGTTTACAAACCATGGCTGTTTACTCCTGCTTTGGCTCCCCGCACCACATTCATCCTGTTCCTGAAGCTGAGTGAAAAAACGGGATTTTGGGGGTTACATTTCCTTCTGCTGCTGCTATAATCCTTCTGGAGAGAGCTGGAGGTCATGGTCCTGCCGCAGAGCCACACGGGCTCTGTTGCCTAGCGCAGGGGTGGCCACAGGCCCGTTGCCCCAAGGCCACGGGGCTGCAGCTCACAGAGATTTACCAGTGAAATAAATCAGTTTTATGGTTCAGAAACAATTCATCACCTACTGTTCACATCCCAAATCCCTCTCGCTCCCAGGTACAGAAGGGTTGGTGTGCTGGCAGTGCACAGTGGGAAGGCGCCTGTCCACTTGTGTGCTGCTGCTTATTGAAGACGAAAGCTTGCTGCCTGCTCGGGCCGCTTCTCAGGATTCCTAAAGGTAATTTTTTTCCCCCCCTACACTGCTGGCAGAAGGACTGGGTATTGTTTTCTCCGAGGTTCGGCTTCAGAAAGCGGGAGAAGAAAAAAAAACCAAAAAAAAAAAAAACCAAAAAAACCCAAACAAAAAGGCCGTTTCACTGGCGATCCCTTGAAGTTTTTGCTGCTTCCCTGCCTCCCCCAGCACCCACCCGGCTGCCGGGGCCAGAGCTTCCCCGTTTCATGCCGTTCGATGTGATTGTTATTGTTCCTCCCGCACGCTGCCCTCCCCGCCGCGGGGAGCGGCCCAGGGCGGGGACAGAGCTCGGTGGGCTCCCGGTGGGCGGGGGGACGGGCGGAACAAAAGAAACTTGCCCGGTGCCCCGCTCGCTGCCGCTCCCCGGGGCCGGGACCCGGGGCCGGGGGCCGCGGGGGCAGAGAGCTGCATCCCCGGGACGCGCACAAATATTGATACAGAACGCACCGACACGTGGCTCTGGCGATGGACACATGCTTCCCAGCCCCGCAAAAGCCGCACAGATCGTTTTTCCATCCCAAAAGCGCTTTTTTTTCCCACCCCAAAGCCGCGGCAGGTGTCAGCGGCACTGCCGGGATCGGCCCCTCGAACCCTCCCAGCTGTGCCCGGGGCTAGGGGGCCGAAGGAGCCTCCGCACCCCGGCTCGGCCAGCGGACAAAACAGGTACCCGTAGTTTTCCAGCTATTTTGTTTTTCTTTCGTAAAAAGGTTTATTTAAACATTTTTAATTTTTTTTCTTTTACAACAATAAAATATTGCGTCAATATAAACCCCTTGACTAAAACTGGTCAACAACCAAGCGTTATAGCCACTCGTGCGTTTCATTATTATTTTTATCCGACACCCATTTAGACTTTTTTTTTTTTTCTGTTCCTTTCTGAAACTTTTTTTTTTCTTTCTTTCTTTTTTAAACATAATGCGGAATTTATTGAAAATAAATAATTGCTGGCAACTGCAATAGGCAATTTTGGATAAAATAGTTGAAAAAAGCAACCTTTAATGAAAATAGCGTTTATTATACATCAGTTACTAAATGAATAAACTAAATTATCTTTCTTTAAATTAATAACTTCCAAAAAACGTTTAATATACAAAACTGTACAGTTATAAAGTTGGCAGAAATAGGGAGGTCCTCAGTGTCGAGGTTTTTTTTTTTCCTCTAATTTTTTTTTTTTTTTTTTTTTAAAGCGCTTACTGAAAAATAATTGAAAAATATAAATGTCGAAAGGAAAAAATCTGGAGGAGGGAGGAGGAGAGGAAAGGAGGAGGAGGGATGCTGTGCGGGAGCCGCGAAGTGGGGACCGGACCGGCCCGGCCCTCGGGGAACCGCGGATGCAGCCCCGGGAGCGGGGGTGAGCCTCGCCCTGCCCGGCGGCCCCGGGGGTGCGGGAGCAGCGCGGGGCTCGAGGGATGCGCAACACAGACAGACAGACACACACACACACACACACGGACCCCTCGCGGGTGGGTGCGTGGCCACCGCACCCCCTGCCCTTGGGGACAACACAGCGACGGGCTGGGAGGGACAGGGGGAGAGGGAGCGGGTGCAGCTCAGCACTTCCCTGCGCCCGACAAACGGCTCCTGGCGTTAGCATTTTAGTGGCTTTGTTTTGGCGGTTGAGGGTTGTTTTTTTTTTCCTTTTTTCTCCCTGTTTTGTTTTGTCGATGATTATTTTTTTCTTCCCCCCCCCCACCCCCTAGAAAAGCTTTTCCACAAATCCAGCACCTCCCTGCGACGCGGAAAGAAGCTCAGCGCGAACCAAAAGCGGGCGTTTTCTGTTTCCTTCCCTCCTTCCCCCCTGACACCTCATTCCTCTTCAGTATCGAAACAAAATACAGAGAAATCGTTTTCCGAAGCGAAAGCGCAGGATAAAGGTGTTTTACTACAGACCTCTCAGTCTGGCACTGATCAAAAAGCCCAACTCATCTTCGGAAAGAAAGTCTGGCAAATGCCACGGGTTTGGTTGTGATGCTTAATTTCGGATAAATCTCTTAGAAATAATTATTTATATATATATATATATATTTATATATTCCCTTGGGAGAAGAAGGGGGGAGGTCAGGCTTGTGAGCCAACCGTTTTATGGTGTTGGGAAGTTCTTGAAAATGAAGAAAAAAGCTGCAACAAATAAGCCAGCTCTTCACATCGGTGCAGGGCTCGGCGGTGGGGCGCGGAGGGAGCCCCGTCTCTTCGGGGGGGGGAGGGTGTGAGGAAGGGCCGCGGCTGCCCGGCCCCGCTGGGTGACATTGCCGGTGCTTGGGGAAGGGAGGAACGTTTGGACTGCTCAGTTCGATACAAATTAGGTCACAAATATTGTGTACAGTTTGTAATAAAACACCTCAGACATTTAAAAATGTTATATAAGTCTCTAAAAATGCAAAACTAGTCTATTGTAAAACAGATTCACCTGAAATACAGCTGATATAACCAAGGCGCTGCAAGGTTACTCATAGGCACACATCTGTCTTTCGTTTTTTCCTTTTCTGTCGGGTTTTTCGGTCTTTTTTTTTTTTTTTTTTTTTTTTTTTTTTTTCCGGGGGGTTTCCCTTTTATTTTTTCTGGGGTTGTTTTGGTTTTTTTTTATTTCTTCCTTTTTGTTTGGGTTTTGCTCTGCGGTGGGGGTGGTTCTTTTTTTTTTCCTTCGTCCTAGCGGAGAACGGAAAACAAACCTTGTCTGCGAGTAAACACCATGTGTGATCAGCGGAAAGGTCGGAGAGAGGAAAAAAATATTGCCGAGGCGGCGGCGGGCACCCCTCGCCGCGTTTCCCGAAACCATAAGTTAAAGCCCGGCGGGCAGTCCTGCGGCCGGGCAGTCCCGTGGCCGCAGCCCGTGGTCAGAGGTCGTGGCAGGCCGTGTCCGTTTTCACGCCGTGCGAGTACACGTCGTGCTGCGGCTGCTCGCCCGGCGGGGTCATGCGCTTCTCCTTCTGCCGCCGGTTGCAGAACCAGACCCGCACCACCTCCTTCTCCAGCTGCAGGCTGTCCGCCAGCGAGGAGATCTCCTGGGCGGCCGGCTTGGGGCACTTGAGGAAGTGCGTCTCCAGCACGCCCTTGACACTCACCTCGATGGAGGTCCGCTTCTTCCTCTTCCTCCCCTGCGCCGCGATCTTGTCGATGCTCGTGGGGCTGCCAGTGGAGGAGTCAGCCTCCTCCAGCCACTTGTTCAGCAGCGGCTTCAGCTTGCACATGTT
>JANEHK010000099.1:1067574-1093007 GCA_025960845.1 Tachycineta bicolor
GTCCTGGCAGGCAGAGTGAGCAGTGCTGAAGAAGCTGCGACAGCTGGACAGGGGCTGACCCAGCTCCAGTAGGGCAGGCGAGGGGCTCCAAATTCCTGGGCGCTCCAGCAGATGATAGAATTCCCAGGACCGGACCCTCCGTCAACAGTGGACTCCTCACGCAGCCAGCAGTCGCCCGACCGTCCCCTCCCCTCCAAAACCAAGAGCAGAAGAAGCCACCCTCAGCTCCTGGAGCCCCTGAGCCTTTCCCTCCCTGTCAAACTAAGTAATCTACTTTTGTGTGGGTCAAGCACCCTTTAAGCATCAATATTTAGTCTCCTAGCAGCTTATGGGGGTGGAAAATTCCACAGGAAAACTTAATCCCCAACAAATGCAAAAGGCTCAGGACATTTAAAAAAAATGTTCTATTCTGGAAATTGTTCTAAAACTATAAACAGATTACATTAAAAGTCTGTCTTACCCAACATGGTTGTTCATCATCCTTTTTTAGAAGGAGCTATTGAGAAGTTTGGGTAAACAGCCTTGAATTCTTTATGATGGCAGGCTGGAAATTTCTCTGGAATTTTAGGCAACCCAAGCCTCTCTGAAATGGAATGTAACCCATTTCTGCTGCTAGGTGCCTTGTTTTAATCTTTATACTTAAAAGTGGCAAAGCATATGCATCAGAACACCCACTCCTGCTAATGGACACAGTTCCCTGGACTTGGGTGTCCAATTATGCCAGCTAAAGATCTATCTGTTTCTGGGCTTTATTTCCTTATTTTTCTTGTCTTCCTGATCTCTGACCCTTTATCAAAGGAATACTATCTATAATATGGTAATAACATGAAATTCTCAGCTCTCTTTCTAACAATATACCCCAAAGAATTGTCAGGATGCTCACCTTTATGGGAAGAGCAGCTGATGAGCAGTTTCAGCCTCACAATCATCTTTTCCTGGCACAGGGAGAAAGTTTGGTACCTGTTCCTAGCTTTGTGGTGGAATATTAGCCATTTCTGCATTTACAAGGAGCAATTGCTCTGTGTGCTGAGTGCGTAAATAAACTTATTGGCAAGCCAACAAAACAACAGAAGGCCATTTCCCCTGATTTTAGCTGCATTGTAATGCTTGGGAAAGTCAGAAATTTGTGAGGTTTTTAAGGGCTCCATCCTCTGGTGCTCTCAATCAGTGCGAGGATGTGGCTGAAGCAGGAGGCAGAAATCCACAGGCACTGTGACACCTGGGGTATGGAATGGAGCTACACAGGAGGATTTCAATCTCCGGGCAAGATTTGACTTTCTGTTTTGATTTATGAGCTGAATATAAATGTGTATTTTAAGGAGTCTTTAGAGTTTATGGTTTGAAATATGCAGGTTTGCATAGGAAAGGGTGCCCGGGCTCCTTGTACAGCCCCACTCACTTTTTTATAATAGAAAAAATGGCACAGAATTGTGTGTAGGAAGAAAACCCTTCACCTCAGGCTCTTTACACCAAATAAATGATGGGATGGTCAGGAATGGCATGATCCATGAGAAAACAGGGAAGGAAAATAGGGAATACCTGTGCTGTTCTTCATTGTGAAACATCTATGCCAGGTGTATTTTTATCGAAATCAGTTTTGGTGGTGTTGATAGGCAAGTGCTTGAGAAGTGCTGGGCCTTGTAGGTGCAAAAAAAGAATGGCACAGCAGGAAGGAGCTCGACCAGCTGGGACGTCCTAAATGTTGGGAGAGACACATCAGGACAATCCCTTTATCTCCACAGTGAGAGGTTTTGGCACCTGCCAGGCTCCCCTGTCCCCGTCCTGCTGCAGACTGGAGCTCCTCTCCTTGTGTGGCAGCAGCACTTGCAGCTGGTGACCCTTGCTTGGTACCCTTTGGCTCTGCCTTTGCCTCAGCTCTTATAGTTTGTGTAAATGCTGCTCTTGTTTACAGTAATGGGAATCTGCAGTAGCGCCTCTGCCATTTCTCCAGCACAAATACTGCACTCAGGGTAATTCCCATCTCCTGCTCGGCGCAGATGGAGCCTGGGAGGCTCCTTCCCAACATCCCCACATCCTCCTCCTCCTGGTCTGCGAGCCCCAGGGGACTGTGCCAGCCACACAATGAATCTGTGAGGATGGGGGAGCTGCCCTTTGTCTTTTTTCCTCCTCTCATCCCAGCACTTTCCAGCCCCAAACCCAGCCGTGGCTCAGGACCTGTGGATGCAGCCCTCAGCTTCTTCCCCACACCTCATGACATGCGGATTCAGCCCGGAGAAAAGACTGCCTGGCCATTACAAACGGTTCATTGGCTCCATGATTTGTGTAAGCTCGAATTTTCCACTAATTCACTTATATATCCTAGATGGAAAACACAGCCCCGGGGCTGCTATAAACCATGCTGCTGGAGCCACAAAGGGCCGTCCTGCCAGCTGGGAATCGCTGGAGTATGCGGAGCGTCGGGGGCTGGGGCAGGACTCAAATCCTGTGGATGCACTTGTCAGAGGGGCCATGGTATGGGAGCAGGTCCAGCCCTTCCCTGGGGTGCTTCCAGCCCAGGGTCAGCCCAGTCAGTGCAGGGATAGGCAGGAGCCAGAGCTGTGTCCTGGCCACCACGCTGGCTCTGGTCAGTGTCCACTGCCTAAAACCAGCCCCTGGTTTGGGCTGTTTGGTGGCAAGCATCCTGGCTTGCTGTGCTTTGCTCTCCTGCAGCCTCCATGCACCCCACGGCTTTGTTTTGTGCCATGGTGCAATTCCCCAGCATTAATTTTCTGTATAAGCCACCCATAGAAAATTTAAGTGTTTTCTTTTAAGCACAGCGAGAGTGGCACATCAGCTGATTCCCCAAATGATTGCTTGTCTTGTGACAGAGAACTGTTGACCTGCTCCTTTAATGTTACAAATCTGCATCTAACTGCTCTCTTAATCCAACCTACTTCCTTCTTTTTAATGAAATTGTCCCTTTAGCCTTTTTCCTGGGCTGGCTTTTCAACACTAACGTTAGAAACAGGCTGCTCAGTTCTTTCCCCTGCTAACATCTTGCCCAGAGCTAACTTGCAGATTCACTCTGTCAGCTGTAAGATATAGATATACTGTTGTCTTAATTACTCATATTTCTCCTGTTGCTCATAATTCTGCTTGTTCCACCAAAGAGCTCTTCAGAGAGCTTTACTGCTTCCCTCTCCCTTTCTTTGGGGGTTTAAAGGTTGTCAGATATATGAACGATCCTTGTTGCAGAGCTTTGGTGGTGACAGTGTCTTTTGTGGAGATTTAGGGGGATGGGAGGACTAAATACAGATGCTTTTAGGCTCCATCTCTGAGGAAGGAGAGAACACACATCATACTACCTTGCATAACAGAGAACCAGGGAGGGCGTTTGGCAAATCCCTTCTCTAATGAACAGTGAAGCAGCTGTTTCTTCTGCAGCTTAAAGTGCAGATGCTGATTGTCGGGAGAAGGGTTTTCTTTATCCACCATCGATTATCCTTGGCTGTATCTGGCTGACTGCTATTCCTCTAAAAATGCTGTTGAAAAGGGACTGGACACTTAAAAAAAAAAAAAAAATCTCTGCTGTGCCATAGGGAAGCAGTAGTCCTTTGTGGTTTCAGCTCTCTCTTTTATGATTATATACTACTTTTTCTGTTATTTCTATTAATTAATCTGTCTGCCACAGCAAGTATTGCATGTTGAGTGATGTAGAGAAGACTGACAACGTGTCGTCCATGGTTTTTTGGCACAGGTTGGAACAAGTTTTGCCACTTCTGTGAGTTCTCTAGTGAGTTAAACCTTTGGCCAAAGTCCTTCTCTCATGCCTACTTTGGGTCCACTCTCCATTTTGGCAGCCCTCAGCTCCAAGGTAGTTCAGTGGCAGAATAGATTTTAGTATTCAGCTAGTTGTCTCAGTTCAGCTGGCTGACAGGTTCAGCATGCAGCACTGTGAGTTAATTGTTAATTGAATACATTAGGAGCCTGTCAAACTGCTGTGGTTGAGCCTGTTTCCCTCATAGAGCTTGTACTGGTGGAAGTGGCTGGAGGTGGGACTGTGCTTTCCAAGAGTGAGGCTTAAGCCCCTTGCTCCAGGTTTTGTTGTGATTCTTTTATATATTATTTTATATATTTATATCAATTTTTCAAATCATTATCTGGTAAAAATGCTGTGTAAGAAATATTTGAACAACAGAGTGATGAGAGGTGGTGAAACCAAGGGTAACACACAGGTTTCATCTGATCTAATAGCAGTAACAGGCAAATAAACACCAGGCTGCAGTAAGTCATGACCATACTCTTCCAGTAGCACAGATGAGACTAAAGAATCTGTTAGAGGAAGCAAATGGAAACAGATGAGAGAAACTGGTGAGAGAAATTAGAAATAAAGAGTAATTCAGTTCTGTGTAGAGGAATAACATGGGGAAAATAAATCTTCAAGTCAGTGATTTGTTCTTGAAGAGCTGAAAGGGATCAGGGGAGCTGTCTCAGGCAAGTCCAGTTCCAGGCAAGGTCACAGGAGTGAGGACACGAGGGAAATCCTGGCAGGTTGTCTCAGTTCAGACCATTGCCTGTAGGAAACTTAGAGTGAGGGAACACCATGTGGATAACACACAGTGCAACCCCAGCCTCAGACTGCACAAGAGGACTGGTGAGGATGGCCCTGCCAAAAGTCCAGATTCTCTGAGGTTTGCCACAGGAATGTGTTTGGTGCAGAGAAAACAGAGCCACTGGCTGTGATGCTCAGCGTGGGCATCACCCTCTCCATGTGCAGGGTGAGCTCTGCCTGGGGCCAGGCTGCCCCAACATCTCCCTGCCTGGGCAGAGGAGGGCACCAGGGCTCCTCCAGGAGGACTCTGGGGCCTCCACTGAGCCTGGCACAGCTCTGAGGGCTGCTGAACGCTGCAGAGTGCACGTGGTGAGCTGGTATTTGGCTCTATTTACTCAAGGTTTCCTCTTGGAATCCCAGAGCTGCCTCCTGGAGCAGCCCTGAGGGCACAGGGCTGGGTAAGTTGGTGGCCATGCAGCTGCTTTGGCACCCTGGCTACTCTGGCACTGGGCAGTCCCTCCCTTGCAGAGGTGTTGGGCAAAGGCACCGACCTGGTGTCTCAGCTCTCCAAATACAGGGATGTTTCCCCATGAACTCCTCTCTGCAAACACAAGGGCTGTTAAAAGAAGGTCTCATGACTGTGTGGTACTTGGATGCCATGGCAATGTAATTAGCTGCAGAGCAATCTTACTAAAAATGTCCTTGGTGGAGGAGAGGATGGGGTGGGAGAGGATGGATGCTAAAGGGGAGGAAGTTTCCAGACCTGTGGCTTCACCACAGCTTGGCTGCTCAAGCCAAGTCCTTCAGCTCAAATGTGAATCCAGAGGTTCAGAGCATAATGCTTACTACAGAGTCCATGTGGGAGAGAAAGCAGCACAAACTCTTGGAGGTGTTAAGGGATTATATAACAGCTTCCCATCCCCAAGCCTTTCCAAGCCTTTGGAAAATTTCATAAAGTATCTTAGGCTAAAAACCTTTCTGAGATGCTGGATAACTTGAAGCAAACTTCAGAAAAGCATTCCCATTACTTTTCCCTTCTTCTCCTTTTCTCTCTTCAAGTGTTAACTATGGATCCAGGAACTCCCAGGCTGCTTAATCCAAAGGAGGCAGACACGGGGTTCTGCATGGATCTCAGAAAGCCTCAGTACAGGAAAGCTGTGCTACTGATTACTTTATTTCTGTTACTCTGCCAAACCCTCAAAATTTGGCAACCTGGGCCTCTTTATATCTGTTAGGCCTTTTTTCCTCCCTCCCTCATGACCTCTGTGGCTGCATTTGCCAAAAGTTTCCCTGTATTAGATATGAGGCTGTGTATCAGCATCCACAGGGCAGATACTCTCAAGCTGCTGAAGTAATGAAGAATTCCAGAATACTGGAACTCTGTGAGGCATTTGGAGTTCAACTTTAGCTCTGGTGAGCTGGAAGTTACGGTAGAGTCATTTCACCAAGTTCTGTTCTCAGCTGTGTCCTCTAGAGAGGAAAAAATCAGTTTCTGTTGTTTATGGTTAATCCTACTGCACATTTATATAAGCAATTATAGATTTTATTTTGTGGTTAAATGAAGACTAACCATAGGAATAAAAGTAAGGTTTCATAGGGATATTTTTTAAAACTTAAGTGAGATAGATCAGTGATCCAGTGGAGGGTAAGCTAGGATTTGGTGGCATTTTGGTGGATTTATGTATTCAGACATCGTTCTCCTTTATTTGAATTTTCCTGCATGTTAGGACAAGGCACAGGCAGCCGTGTTTTCCATCCTGATGAGGGAAACAGAGCTCAAGGAGTTGAGCTCAGATTGGCTTCCACTGCAAAAAAATTTCTCTCTGTCATCCAAATCATAATTTTAAAGCATGAAAACTCTTCATCAGGACAGCAGCATTTTAACTCTACATTTTGCAACCTGATCTTTGCAGAGCTAAAAAAAATCCCCGTTCACTGAAGTTGTTCAGAGTTTGCTCTGGGTTGTAAAAGTCTGTAAGGTCACCTTGATTGCTGCATCTCAGTGTGGTCTTGACAGGGTGTTCTCGAGGAAACAACCATTGCTATGATTTAATCCAAATCTGTTTAATCACATATAATCCACATTACTCAAATATGCTTGCCCAGGATCCAGTTTCAGAGCTGTACTGAAGGGAGGAAAAATCTTGTGTTGTCACAAGTCCTGCTGACATCAGTGGGGTTTCTTATTGATGCAGGACATAGTGCTGGTGCATGCAATTACAGCAAAATTTGGGGTTTAGCATATTTGCAATTTACTGTATTTTTAGGAAGCTGTTGCTTGGAGGTGAGTGAGTAAATGAACTCTGGGCCACATCCAGCAAAATCTTGGACTAAAGAGTTGTGCCAAGTGCCAGGGAAAATTATACAATAATGTGAAATAATTTGTGGTGTGATAAAAAAAAAAAAAAAAAAGTAAATTTTTGGTTTATATTTTTGTCTTAGAAATTTCATTTGCTATGAATGAAAAAAGATCCTGTGCTTCCCTCAAGGCATTCTGTGTTGGGTCAGAAATGTTTCAACAACAAAAACCATAGGATTTGTCAGCATAAATAACACCCAGATGTTATTGCAGTGTTACTGGTTATGATTTTCATCTCCAAGTTCCCCAAATCTATGCAGCCCCTGTTACTGGGATGTGGAATCATTAATTGTCTGTGTAATCACAGACTCCTTCCCCTATGGTGTTTACTAGGAATTTACATTTCCACAGCTCTGTGGCCTTGGAGCCCTCCATCCCAAAACCTGCATCCAAAACTTGCATTAATAAACCTGCATCCCAAACTGTGCATCCCCAAACCTGCATCCAAAACCTGCATCCCCAAACCTGCATCCCAAACCTGCATCCTCAAACCTGCATCCCCAAACCTGCATCCCAAACCTGCATCCCAAACCTGCATCCCAAACCTACTTCCCAAACCCTGCATCTCAAACCCTGTTTCCCAAACCTGCATCCCCAAACCTGTATTCCTAAACCTGTATCCCAAAACCTTCATCCAAAACCTGCATCCTGAAGTATATTCCCTCTAGCCATCCCCTGGGCTCTCGCTAGGTCAGTTGTTCAGGGGTTTTAGGGAAATATATTTCATAGAGAGAATAAAGATTTCAAAAGAGTGGCTCTCACCCCAGCTCCAGTCCAAGCTTTATTCTCAAAGTGATGTTCCAGGAGAGCGAGGAGAGAGAGAGTGAACAGGAAGAGATGGGGGTTTATCTAGTTTTTGGGCCAAGGAAAGATATTGGCCCTGAGCCAATAGGGTCAGGAGTAGGTAAGATAGGGAAGAAGGGTTAAACTACATGACACAGGCTTCAGGGAGACTCTGAGGGGAAAAAACATTCCTCAGAGGAACACAACAGCATCCCAAAACCTTTTCGGAGCCAGTGGAGCTGTAAACAGCTGAGCCATCCTGGTGAACACAGCCCACACAACTGTGCAAAGTAATCTCTAAAAAAATGATGGAATAGGCAAAAAGAAAACATCACACTTTCCAAACCACTGAGACCCCAGCCAGGCTTCAAGGTAAATACTGAAATAAATAGTGCATAATCTGAGAGGCTGAATCTGTACCCATAACCACAGTTTGTTGCTCATCTAGTGAAATAATAAATACAAGGTGAACTTTTTTCAGCTTGCAAACTATGTCACCTCTGGTACATTTCCGACGTGACTTTTTTTTTTTTTTTTCTATCTGTGGCCATTTTGCAATTTTCTCTGGGTTTGTTTTGATTGTAAATAGGCACACACATTAGCTAAAGTCAGATAATTTTCTCCTGGCCAGCTTTGCCAGTAATTCACTGAGCTATGTAATTGGGTTTGTATAAAATTATGCACTGCAAACTTGGGAATAAGTAAAACAGAAACAAAAAGTTGATTTTTGTAAACAGTACCATTTTTTACATTCAAAGCTTCTGTTTGCCTCCATTTTTCTATTCCCTATCATGATCATTCTTTAAATGTTGAATGAAAATCCAGATACAGGATAAATTCAAGCAGAACTGGTAATAATTTCTGGTTTGGCTTGTAGGTGGAGTTGAATACAGTGGTTAACTACAAGCAATATGTTATGAAGATGATGGTGTTCAGACAAATACCCAATTTGATTCTGATAAATTGGATGCGAGACTTTGACCAGTATAAGAACAGGTGAGAACCCTTGAGACTGATGCAGAAATAATCAGTGTTTTGATGGTCAGGAAAAATATTGCTCCAGCAGCACAATAGATCTATTAAAAACTCAAAATACTAATTACAATCTGCCTAAAAACTTATTATAAATGGAGATAGAAACATGTTTATATTATGGGGAGGCTTATTTGAAGATAAGCAGGAAACCAGTCGCACATCTTCACAAACATAATTTTAGCTGGTTTAATTGGCAGGTTTGCTTTGATTTAATGTAATTCAGCGATTCCTTCTATCTTTACTGACACATGTGCAAATAAAATGGTCTGACCTGACTCCTGACATCCCATTTCCTTTTTCATTTCTGGATTTGTTGTTGTTGATTCTGGCAGTGTTTACAGTAGAATGATGGGGTCAGCACTTCTTCCCAGCATGGCCACAGATGGAGGGTGGGGATGACAACTCTGCATCTGAGGGGGCTTTTTTTCCCCCAGCACTGCTGATTCCTGACGTGCTGGATGTCAAAGGCCAGCAGGAGTCCCAATAACCTCCAGTTTCCAATTCTATTTAGGGTTGGAATGACAAAAGATGTACTTTTTTTTTGTGTAGTTGTGGTGAAAGTGAAGCGACCTTTTATTTGCTATAGAGCCAGACCCTGTAAAGAAGCCCCATGTGTGCATCAGCTTTCGGGTGGAAAAACAAGCTTTAAAGCTGTCAGAATTCATATATTTAATATTTGGCAGTTTGGTGGGTTTATTTAAAAGTGAAAGTTGTTATTGACAGAATAAGAACACATAGTCCAGGATAAAATCACAGCATTATTACACTGACAAAACCCCAATCTATGTTGACTTTGTTGAGCTTTTTGTTGGTCTGAGGGCTTGGAAAGTATTTTTTCTTCTTTATGTCAGAAAAAATGATTGCTAATAAGCCAGGTGTTGTTCTCCCTTCCCTCTGCACCCCTCCCTCTGCAGTCTCACAGCTCTTTGATAGGTGATTAAAACAATAACTGAAATGTTTCAAAGCTACTGCAGCCTTTACTTGACTTTTAAAATTCCTATTTGAAGAAGAATGTTAAAATTAATTTGTATCTGGTTCAGCAAAGTGCTCTTTACTTGAGCAATGGACTTTACAACATTGCCAACAAAAAGAATGGAATTAATATTATATTTGCCTTTATCTAGGGTTATTCTGTTAACTGTTTTATACTGGAAATTATTTTCAATATCATACAGATGCCTACAAGTCTTGAATGCAGCAGTTTTAGCATGCAGCTACAGCTTTTCTAGTTCATAGTTGTGGTAAAAATAAGAATTCAAAAGGAATAAACTTGTCAGGAAAATTAAATGATTCTGCCCCCAGATAACGGAAAGATGAACTTTATATTCTTGGACTATAAAATCTGTAAGAGGGAAAAGTGTTATTAAAGAAGTATTGTGTGGTTATTTTGAAAAGAATGGTAATTTCACAAGTTTGTCTTTCTACTGAGAAAAAATACTTTGGAGACATTGGGATAGGAGCATTTTTGATGTGGAAATGCTCCTCTGTTTTTCTACCCCATCTCTGTATTTCAGTGCCCTGCTTCTGTAGGGCTTTGGAAGCCTTGTAATTCATCCTTTATGGAATTCTTGGTCTGTGGGACAGGTTTTTATTATTAAAATAAGCTTTCTTGTAATGTAATCTTTTTGATCCTTAAAACACCCTTAATCTTTACAAATGAGTGTTTTGTCCCTGTAAAGGGGATCCTTCTCCCCTCCTTTCCTGACTTGTCCCTCTTTGGGATTGGCACTTCTCTGGCATAGGTGGGAGTGGTGGCAACCACTGCAAGAGAAAAAGTTGAGGAATTTTCGGGACAAATGGAATTGTCTCAGGCTTTGAAATTACTGATTAAAAAAAAGGAAAAAAGCCATGTAGGATGAAAGGTTTTGTATCTCTCATTGGTGTGTGGGGAATCCTTGCCTGGCATGGAAGTCAATATGTGAATAAAGCAAATGTTTTTACATGTTTACTAATGGAAATCTGAGAGATACCAGGGAACCGGGTGCAAACCAAAAATATCAATACCGATAAATTCAAATAGGGACTTTTCCCCATTAAATTTCATATATACAACTATTTGCGCAAACATTTCCCATTTGTGAATGACAGCATAGCCTCATCCTCTGTTTTTGCTCCGTTGTGGACATTTTTAACTCCTCTATGAATGTTTCTAAATCCTTTTCTTCTAACCACACACAGGTATGGCAAAAAACAAAATTACAAATGTGCATCAAAATGCAACTTAAATGCTCATCTGCATCGTTGTGTCAACACTACTCAATCTGACAGTGTGTTTTTGCCAGGTGTAACAAAAAGCAATAAATTAGTTCTGAACATTTATGATCTTGCATTGTAAAGACTCCAACAGACAGTGTTCAAAAACAGTTGTCAGAGTGATTTGAGTTAATAACTCTGGTTCTGTAACCTTTTCCGTATCTGAAGCCTGACTGAGGGCACATTTCAAGATCTGCTGCCATATTTCATTATTACAACCTCTGCTTGAAAAATCGTTTTGAAGCTTTAAAAAAAGAAACAGATTAGTTTTTAGTAGGGCTGGATGAATAACTCAGAATTAATAATTCACTCAGTGAATTTTGCCTCTCATTCTGTAGGAAGAATGAAGAAAAAATAGTTGTCAGAATTTTTTTTATTTTTATTAATCAAAAATATAAATCAGAATTCAGGCTGTGTTATGTATTTGTGATTGATCAGTCAGGTGGTATGGGTTCAAATCCCCAATTAATTGAGGACAAATACTAGAATAAATTTCATGATTATATATTTGAGGAGACAGTATTTAAAAATCCCATTCCACCTGCACACATGCTTAAAATCAGGTTTGGAAAGAACTCTTGAAAGTAAAAATCCGAATGCATGAAAAATGTTGGAAAGGAAATGTAAATAAGGCAGGAATGTGGTGGCCAAGCCAAGTTTATTACAAGACACAAATAAGTTTGAGGCTTCCACAAAGTCTCCCTTCTTAGCTCCAGCACCTATTTTGGGAGAAGAGTATAAATGTTGGGATAAATATGGGAGCAAGGCAAGTGAGAGGTTTATTGAATTTCCCTGCTTCTCCAGCCACTGTGCTGTGTTTTATGGGAGTGAAATGTTTGATGTAAGTGAAACCACGTGAAGAATTTGCATCTTTTGGCTCTCTCTGCCTCCCAGCTGGAATGTTTGCATCCCACCCATGCCAGGCTAAAGGGCATCCGTGTCTTCTCCTGCATTTTCATGCACTTGACTTTGCTTTCTTCCTAAATAGAGATAAAACAGTTAAATATTTTCCAACAAAATCTCCACATGTGATCTCCAGGGCCGTACATACCATCAAACTGTCATTTCCTTTGATTAACCTTCACCTGATCTCCCTCCCTGAGGTGCTTTCTGATCCCCTTGTTCCTCCACTTAAACCTGGTGCTCTCTCAGATGAGTGCCTCTGTCACTCAGGAGCTGGACACATTCCTGGAGAACCCAGTGGAGATATTGGGATGGAAAACTGGGCAGAATTTGCCTTGGATTACACAGCACAGAGCTGGATGTGTCCAGAAGTGCAAAGGAAATGCAGCTCAGATAAGAGCAGGTGGAGAAACTTGAATTTTAAGTGTCTATTAAGTGTTTTATGAATATTGTGAAATATTTAAGATTGTAAAAGGTTCATGACTGAGATCTACAGGACTTTTGTTGTAACTCCTTCATGTTCTCAGGAAGGGCCAGTTTGTGGAGAATAAAATCAGGACCAGGAGAGGATCAAAGTTAATGAGTCACCTCTTTACAACAACAGAGTTTGGAAAATGTCAGGGTAATCTATTTTATAATTTTGAAACCCAACAGGTCTGGTTTTAATCTAATTTTTTATCTGCAGGTAGCAAGAAAATGAAAATTAAGAAGGCCAGAAGAAATGAAACCTTTCAAAATGATTCATTCCTACAAAAATCTCAGTTACTCCAAATTGAGCTTTTTTGCCTGATGATTTGCAAGAAATGCTGATGTTTGTGTCAGCTTGGGACAATTTTATTTTTTTGTCCTGAAATTTCTCTAGAGAGAACAATATGGAACTGAGATGTCATGAATCCAGTCAGATCACGCTTTGGGCTGACAGCAGAGAACAGCAAAGCCTACATTGAATCCCTAACTTCTGCTTATGGAATAAAATATATTTTAGGATGATAACAAAGGCCATGTGTGGTGAAGAATCTCTTCATCCCAAGGTAAGCTGGTACAGTAGCACAAGCTAAAACTAAGCACTTTGGTTCTAGGCTTAATTTGACTGTTAAATCTTATACTTTTTGCTGAGAGATTAAAAATGTGCCATCAGAAGCTTCAGCATCACATCAATTCCTATGGATGAGGATTGTTTATCCCCTAAATCAGTCTGTGATGTAGTAAATAGGTCAGAAAATTCCTCAACATTTCATCACCCGGCATAATTTACAGAATTTACAGGATTTTTGTAGATAGAGAATTCTGCAAATGTTTAGTTGGAAAAGACCTTTAAGATCATCAAGTCCTTTTTTTTTATTATCCCATTAACACTTCAAGAACAGTCTAGTTATGCAGCTGTAGTGGTTTCATGTTCACTAAATTTTGGTTTTGGTACTTACTTTTTCTGTGGGAGCGAGACTAGGAGAAAAACAAAGCAGGCTTAACTTTAACAAATAGTTTTATTAACATACACTAAAAGAATAGAAAAAAAGAAAGTTGGAAAAAAAAAGTAAAACAAAATGAAACTTCAAAAACACTCTTCTCTTCCCTTACAAACTGTTCACTTTTTTACAAAACAACATAAAGAGACAAAACTTGTAATTTTTAGTTAGTTTCACTATCTGATAATAGTCGTTCATCAATTCATTAGGGGAAGAGTATCTTTTAGAGTTATGGATTTTACTGACAACTTAGAACAGTTCTCTTGTGGGTTTTAAACTGTTACAAAAAGAACTGCTCAGAGAAACCTGCCTTTGTGACCCTCCCAGGAGCAGTTTCCCAAGCTGCTTATGGGTCATGGGTTTTAGACTTTTGCATACTGGGGTGTTACTTTTTAAAGATAAATAACTCCAAAGCAAAGGATTCTTCACTTCAAGGTACAGAGATATCTTCTCTCTTCTTCACTGGTGCAGGGGGCTTCTCACCTTTATCTCTGTTCAAGCATCTTATAGGATATTACTTAGTTCATCACAAACACCTTTGCTCGAATCTACACACAAATTAAAACAATCATCTTAAATGCATATTTTTTCCCATGATTTAAAGAAATGACTTAAATATAGAGTTTATTTCTATGGCTCAAATAAGAATAGAACAACCAACTCTTCAACCCTCTGTCTTAATAGTCTTTTCACTCTTGCTACTGACTTCATGCTGTTGTTCTTTATGTTCACTCTGTCTTTCCTTACTCTCTCAGAGAAGGACTAAGCTCTGGAAGCTTTATGTTGCTAAGAAAGAGTTAAATCTGCTTGGAGTCTTTGTCTCTCTCTCTGTAGCTCGTGGTGTTAGATGTTCAAGGCCGTGCTGATGAGGGAGGAAGAACTCACAGAAACATCAGAGATCGGAGCACTCAGGCAGTCTGGAATTACAAAAAAACTAGACAGGATCATAAATGTTTTTTTCAGCCCACCCTTCGGTGTAAATCGGGGTGGCCTCGGCCCAAATGGTGCCCAGAGCTCTTATCAGGGCCCAGCAGAGATTTCTCCCTGCTTCAGGCAAGTCTGAAGAAAGTAGCTGTTACAAAACAGCAACCTCTCTTTCCCTCCCCCCCTTCACCTGGGAGCCGATGGAATCCGGCGGAATCTGGCCAGGCCTCAGGCCAGCTCCCCCCAAAAAGGGGGGAGCTGCAGGCCCAGCTCAATGTTACCTGTCTCTCTCTGGCTAAAGGAAAGAAGAAAAAGGGCCCACCTACAGGAAATTCACGGGGTTTTATATGGTACTTCCCAGAGTCGCAGCTAACAATTTCAGTGGTCAGAACAGATGCCAATATTCCAACTAACTCTCTGATAGGTCCCTGTCTCTTCTAAAGCAATTCCCAGGTCCTGACCTGGAGAATTATTCTACATTCTTCTATAACTAAAAAACCAAACTGTACTAACCCATGGCAGCAGCATTCCATGATTTCTACTCAACCCCTGAGATCATGAAATCTATTGGAAAATAGTTTTAAAGAAAGAAAAAAAACCGCAATGTAATATTCCTGTGCAAACACTGGATCCATTCCTTCTGCCAAGAGTTTATAATCTATTTTTAAAGTTTTTATTCATGCTAGCTTCACCCCCCCCCCCCTCCAATTCCAGTGGGAATGTTACATTTATAAATCAGGTGGAAACAGATATTAGAGATGTACAGTGAGGATGTTGGTGAGAACTTCCAGAATGACGTAGTTGGTGGACCAGTAGCACCGAGTTCCTGCACTGGTGGGAACTGGTGTGACTGGTTGTCTTGGTTTGAAAGACAGGTATCTGCTAGGGAGGGGTAGGGCCTCTCTAGGAAATGGGAATTCCAATCCCCTCCCTCCAAGTTATTATAATTTAGAAAATTAAAGGGGCTTTCAGGCAGAGGTATGGGGGAAGGAATAACAGTTCTTTACTAGCATGTATAACAAGGCAAACAAACAACTACAGCATTAATAATAAACAAAACAAAGAACCTCGAGGGACTTTGTTTCACAAAGCCCGGGGCAGTCTGATCTCTTGGGACTCCAAGAGCACCAAGCTGGAATGGTGGAAACTCCCGGGCTGGTGGCTGGAATGGCAGGATGTCCCCAGCAGACAGGTGAATGAGGGGCTACGGAGTAGCAAAAAAGAGCAGCTTTGAAGAAGACACAATGACCAGACAGGGCTGGCCCAGCTCCAGCAGGGCAGGCTAAGGAGCTCAGGATGCCTGGACACATGAGCAGATCATGGTAGATTCCCCAGGACCGGACTTTCTGTTGACAATGGACTTCTCCCACAGCAAGCAGAAGCCTGGCCTCCTCTCTCCGATGCTGAGAGCAAGAAGAGGCAAAGCTGCCCCCAGTTCTGTCCTTTTCCTGCCCCAAAACTCACGTGATCTTCCCCCTCCCTACTTTCAGCTGCCTCTTTTGTGTTGGTCAAGCACCATCTAAGCACCGGTACTTAGTCTTTTAGCAACTTATGGGGAAAAATTCTATAAGAAAAAAAAAAAAAAAAAAAAAGGAACAAACCTAACCCCCAACACTGGCTCAACTCTGTTTTAATTAATACATTAAAAAATCATTCTATAATTCCCCAGGGACTGTAAAAAAAATCCCAGTTTTGGAGTAAATGTGACCTGTTATTGTCCCTGTTAAGGTTTTTGCAAATGATTCTCCAGAAAAAAACCCCAATATTTTCTGTGCAATCCTCCCCCAAACCAATCTTCAGTGATGGGGCTGTACTCACCTGCTGGAGTGGAGAATTTAAATGGAAGAACAAAAAGAAACTGAAATTGCCTTAGGGATTGAGGTCAGGTGAAGGTTAATCAAAGGAAATAACAGTAAAATAGCATTCAGGGCTCTTGATACATTTTTAATCATTCCTCTGTCTGTCACTCATAAAAGACACAAAAGATATCCAACTTTATTGCCATTATATTTAGTTAAAGATTACTTTTATTTTTGTCTTGATAATTTTAAAATAGCCTTTGTTTTGGATTTCTCTCATAGATTTAGCTCCTGAAAACTTGCATTGCAGGGCCTTAAAAATGTGTGTGGGAAATTGGGAATGTGTGTGGGGGGGAAGAAGAATGTTAAGAAAAGGGAGTGATTTTCCCCAGAATATCTCTCATTTTAACTTCTCTTTCTCAAGTGATAGATTTTGAAGGATTTCTAGAAGTCATGAGTTTAGGGGATAAATACTCAGAAAAGCTAAATATTCACATTATTGCACAAGTGTCAAGCTAAGTGCAGTACATGATTACAAGTACTGGAAACAAGAATGGTTTCTTTCACACTCTGCTATCTACAAGTTATATTTCTGGTTTTAAATCTAAGTATTTTTTATATTTTTTGTAAAAGATATTAGAATAATCTCCACAATTGCTATGAAATTGTGAAGTCATGTCTGAATTTGCAGGCTGTTGGTTATATTCTAATTTTGTGTATGTGAAAAGGCCCCATTTGGGAACTTTTCTTTCCCAAGTTTGGGGTTGCCACCTTATGTCCTTCACCTCAGATAACTTTGGCACAGCTCCAACAGGAACAGGAGCAACTTTATGTAATTTATAACTGCCCAAGGTGACTTTTAAAAAAATATGAGCAGTGCATTATTTTTTCAACTCTGTATAGACTCCCTTCCCCCTGTAACACAAAGGGTTCTAAATGGGATGGATTAAACCCAAACAGCTTTTAACTGAGGTAACTTGGTGTAGCAAATGTCTTCTCCCTGCTCTTTTCATCAGTGTTGTACACTGAGACCCTTGAATGATGCAGCTGGAGCTGAGCTTAGGCAGGACCTTGAGCCAAGTTTAGGGAAGACCTTAAGCCTTTGGAGAGGTTTAAAAACACATCCCTGCAGCCCCATGCAAAGAGTGTCCCCACTGTGAGTTGCAGGAAAATGAGATTTTTATGCATATGAGATACTCCACACTTTGGGGAAAAATCAAATCAAATCAAATCAAATCAAATCAAATAGAATAGTCTGGAAGTGATTTCCCTGTGTGCCCTTGTGCTGCTGTGGCTGGGATTGCCACTGGGAATGTGACACTTCCAGCAGATCCCACTTAGCAAGAGCTGCCACATGGATGCCAGATGGGCTCTTTGCCAGGGAGGAGGAGGAGGGAAAGCCCTTCCCACCCTGCAAACACTGCCGAGAAAAAGCCTGTCAGGGAATTAGTGTAAAAATTGGGAAAAACGGAAAATCTGTATCAGAAGTCATTGAACAAAGGTTGAGTTGATCTGAGCTCGCTTCCAGGGAAGGGCAGAGGAATGCGCTGGGGAAAGCTGGGCTCTGGTGCTGGGAGTGCAGAAGCTCCCAGCAACAAGTGCCTGGTTTTGCAGGCACAGGGAGATGAGGAACCAGGGAATTTCCATGTTCACAGGGTCTGACTGGGATTTTCTGATACTGCAACAAGGCCGGTGTCATGTTTATAGAGGGCATTTTTCAATGCAGCTTCAGCCCGAGCAGCCAGTTCTGCCCCTGCAACTCCCTGTCTGGTAAAAGCGCTGTCCGACTAACAGAAATCCAAATGATTTTTGGTGTGTCTTTGGCAAAACAGGAATATCTGTTTAAGAAAAAGAGCAAAATGTGAGAGGATGAAAATTGAGTACCTGAGTTGAAGGGAGTATTAACTGGTGACAAATAGAAAACTCTTGGACTGAGGGAATGTGATTTTTCCACCTGGTCTAGTGGAAGATGTCCCTGCCCATTGCAGGGGAGTTGAAACTGAATGAGCTTTAGTGTCTCTTCCAAACCAAACCGTTCTATGATTTTTTATTTAACAAACAACATGACATCAGAATTTTGCTGAAATAAACACTAAAGAATCACGGTCAGATCATATATCTATTTTTAAAACATCCAATTAAAAAAAAAAATCAGTCTATTATACCCCTGCATGCCCAAGTATTATTCAAGTATGGTGTCTTGGTTTGAAAAAGACAGGTGTCTGCTAAGGAGAGGCAGGCCTCTCTAGGAAATGAGGAATTCAAATCCTTCCCTCCGTGTTATTATAATTTGGAAGATTAAGAAAAAAAAAACTTTTCGGTCAGAGCTATGGGGAAGGAATAACAGTCCTTTACTAGTAAATATAACAGGACAGACAAACAACAACAGCACTTATAATAACAGTAAAACAGAACTAAGAACCCCGAGGGCAAACGCTGGGAGCTCCGGCGCTGATGGCTGGAAGCTGGAAGCGGTGAACTGTCCTCGGCAGGCAGGAGGGTGTCCTGGTAGGCAAAGTGGGCAGTGCTGGAGAACCCGCAGCGGCTGGTCTCGGACTGACCTAGAATCCAGCAAGGCAGTGAAGAAACTCCGAATTCCTGGGCGCTCCAACAGATGATAGAATTCCCAGGACCAGACTCCTCCGTTAGCTGTGGACTTCAGGCAGCTCTCAGTCGCGCGACCGTGCTCCCCCAGGAGAACCGAGAGCAATGAAGTCCTCCAACCTCTGCCCCCGGGAGCCTCCTCTCTCTCCCAAAACCCAGCAATCAACCTCCTTTGTCCCCTTAAGCACCCTTAACTATCAGTACTTAAAATCTCCTCGTAACCCATGGGGGGGGGAAAAATTCTACAGGAAAACTTAACCCTCAACATTATCCACCCCGAATTTTTTCCCACACCAACATATTATAGTGAATTTAAACCTTTAAATAATATACATATATATACATGTGAATATAAATACAGATACAGTCACAGTGTTCACCAGAAAACAAGGTCCCCTTGAGGTATGCAGCGGGTCTCTCCATCCTTTTGCATCACCCACCATGTGCAGCCAGGTCCCTGAGCAAAAACAACCCCACGAGCAGGACTGTCTTTGCTGGAGGCAGAATTAATCCAAACAGTTTTTCCCAGCATTCCTCTCATGTGTACCACTGGAACCTTATCTCCATCTCTTGTTCTCAGGGGCTCAGACTGGGCAGGGCCTGCTCGGTTGGTGGAACCTCGAGTGTTCACTAACCAGGTGGCCTTTGCTAAATTAATCTCCCAGTTCTTGAAAGTCCCACCACCCAGTGCCTTCAAAGTGGTTTTAAGCAGGCCATTGCATCGTTCAACTTTCCCGGCTGCTGGCGCATGATAAGGAATATGGTACACCCACTCAATGCCATGTTCTCTAGCCCAGGTGTTTATGAGGCTGTTCTTGAAATGAGTCCCATTGTCAGACTCAATCCTCTCAGGGGTACCATGTCTCCACAGGATTTGCTTTTCAAGGCCCAGGATGGTGTTCCGGGCAGTAGCATGGGGCACAGGGTAGGTCTCCAACCATCCAGTGGTGGCTTCCACCATGGTCAGCACATAGCGCTTGCCTTGGCGGGTTTGGGGAAGGGTGATGTAGTCAATCTGCCAGGCTTCCCCGTACTTATACTTGGACCATCGCCCGCCATACCATAGGGGCTTCACCCGCTTGG
Source organism: Tachycineta bicolor (assembly GCA_025960845.1). Lineage (NCBI taxonomy): Eukaryota > Metazoa > Chordata > Aves > Passeriformes > Hirundinidae > Tachycineta > Tachycineta bicolor. The sequence goes on from JANEHK010000099.1 coordinate 1,087,276, forward strand.
CCTGTTTGATGGCAGCACACGTCTCACAGTCATGGATAACCTGAGAAATACTGTCCATGGTTAGATCCACCCCTCGGTCTCGTGCCCACTTATAGGTGGCATCTCTGCCCTGGTGACCTGAGGCATCATGGGCCCATCGAGCTAGGAACAACTCTCCCTTGTGTTGCCAATCTAAGTCTATCTTTGACACCTCTATCTTTGCAGCTTGATCTACCTGCTCGTTGTTGAGGTGCTCCTCATTAGCCCGACTCTTGGGGACATGGGCATCTACATGACGGACTTTCACAGGTAGCTTCTCTACCCGAGTGGCAATGTCCTTCCACTCATCTGCAGCCCAGATTGGCTTTCCTTTATGCTGCCAATTGGCCTTTTTCCACCTGTCCAGCCAACCCCACAGAGCATTGGCCACCATCCACGAATCAGTGTAGAGGTAGAGCTTTGGCCACTTCTCTCTTTCAGCAATGTCCAGGGCCAGTTGAACAGCTTTGAGTTCAGCAAGTTGGCTTGACCCACCTTCTCCTTCAGTGGCTTGTGCAACCTGTCATGTGGGGCTCCATACGGCTGCTTTCCATTTCCGGTTCATCCCTACGATACGGCAGGAACCGTCAGTGAAAAGAGCATAGCATGTTTCTTCTGCTGGCAGTTGGTTGTATGGTGGACCCTCTTTGGCACGTGTCACTTGTTCCTGCTCCTCTTCATCTGTGAGACCAAAGTTTTCACCTTCCGGCCAGTTTGTAATTATTTCCAAAATCCCAGGGCGATTTGGGTTTCCAATGCGGGCGCGCTGAGTGATGAGGGCAATCCATTTGCTCCACGTGGCATCGGTGGCATGATGGGTCGAGGGAACCTTCCCTTTAAACATCCACCCCAGCACCGGTAGTCGAGGTGCCAACAGGAGTTGTGCTTCTGTGCCAATCACCTCTGAGGCAGCTTGAACTCCTTCATAGGCGGCCAAGATTTCCTTCTCTGTTGGAGTGTAGTTGGCTTCGGACCCTCTGTAGCTTCAGCTCCAGAATCCCAGTGGTCGGCCCCGAGTCTCCCCAGGTACCTTCTGCCAAGGACTCCAGGACAGGCCATTGTTCCCGGCTGCTGAGTAGAGCACGTTCTTCACATCTGGTCCCGTCCTGACTGGGCCAAGAGCTACTGCATGAGCGATCTCCTGCTTGATCTGGGCAAAGGCTTGTTGCTGTTCAGGGCCCCAGTGGAAATTGTTCTTCTTGCGGGTGACCAAGTAGAGAGGGCTCACAATCTGGCTGTACTCAGGGATATGCCTTCTCCAAAAACCTATGGCGCCTAGGAAAGCTTGTGTTTCCTTCTTGCTGGTCGGTGGAGACATTGCGGTGATCTTATTGATAACCTCAGTGGGAATCTGCCGCCGTCCATCTTGCCACTTTACTCCCAGGAACTGGGTCTCTCGGGCAGGTCCCTTGACCTTGTTCTGCTTGATGGCAAAACCAGCTTTCAGGAGAATTTGGATGATCTTCTCTCCTTTCTCAAACACTTCCATTGCCGTGTTCCCCCACACAATGATGTCATCAATGTACTGTAGGTGCTCCGGAGCCTCACCCTTTTCCAGTGCAGCCTGGATCAGTCCATGGCAGATGGTGGGGCTGTGTTTCCACCCCTGGGGCAGTCAGTTCCGGGTGTACTGCATGCCCCTCCATGTGAAGGCAGACTGAGGCCTGCATTCTGCAGCCAGAGGAATGGAGAAAAATGCATTTGCAATGTCAGTTGTGGCGTACCATTTTGCTGCCTTGGACTCCAGCTCGTACTGGAGTTCTAGCATGTCCGGCACAGCAGCGCTCAATGGTGGAGTCTCTTCGTTCAAGGCACGGTAGTCCACAGTCAATCTCCATTCTCCATCAGACTTGCGCACAGGCCAGATGGGGCTGTTGAAGGGGGAGTGGGTTTTGCTGACCACCCCTTGGCTCTCCAGCTCACGGATCATCTTGTGGATGGGGATCACGGCATCTCGATTTGTCCGATACTGTCGGCAGTGCACCGTCGAGGTGGCAACTGGAACTTGTTGCTCTTCTACCTTTAAGAGTCCTACTGCAGATGGGTTCTTCGACAGTCCAGGCAAGCTATTCAATTTCTTAATGCCCTCTGCCTCCACAGCTGCTATTCCAAAAGCCCACCTGAGTCCTTTAGAGTCTTTGTAATAGCCATTCTGGAGGAAGTCTATGCCCAGAATACACGGGGCCCCTGAGCCAGTCACAATTGGATGTTTCTGCCACTCTTTCCCGGTCAGGCTCACCTCGGCTTCCAACAGAGTCAATTCCTGTGATCCCCCCGTCACCCCGGCAATGGAAATAGGTTCTGTCCCCACATATTCCGATGGTATCAGTGTACACTGCGAACCAGTATCAACTAAAGCTTCATATTTCTGTGGCTCTGATGTGCCAGGCCATCGGATCCACACTGTCCAATAAACCCGGTTTTCCCGTGCCTCTCCCTGGCTAGAGGCAGGGCCCCTCTAGCACCGGTCATTATTCCCTTCCTGGGCATACATGGTAGAGGTTCCTTCACAGGGATCTGACATATCCTCACTTCTATAATACCTGGCAGCTTGGTCATGCGATGTTGAGGCTACCTTCATCTTAGTGGAACCCCCTCGGTTAGTGTTTCTTTCCTTGAGCTCATGCACCCGTGCTGCCAGGGCAGAAGTGGGTTTCCCATGCCACCTTCCCATGTCTTCCCCATGGTCACTCAGAAAAAAACACAGGTCAGTTTGTGGGGTGTACCCTCTCTCTCTAGCTGGGGGCCGTTGAGCTCTGACTCTGGGGCCTGTAACTCGCACCGGTGCCACATGGGAACTGTTCCTCCTCATCTCCTCCCTCACCTCCCTTATCTCCTCTGTCACCTCCTCCATCTTCTCCCTGAGTTCCTTAGCCACAGCAGAGACCTGAGCCTGCATTGGGCCACTGATCATACTCTCATAATTTCTAAGCTTGTTGGCTACAGAACCCACTGTCTCTCGGTTGTCATCAGGATTAATTGTTGCAATAAATGTGGCGTATTGAGATGGTCCGAGAGTTGCCAGATTCCACAGCATTTGCCCTGTGCACCTGACTTTGTTGGGGTCATTATCATGCTGTCCACCCCTCCCAAAGAGTACCTCCAATACTGCCACTTCTCTCAGCTGTTGGATCCCTTCCTCAAGGGTCTTCCAGCGCATTCTATGATGGTGCTCCTGCATTCTGTCTCTGTGGACAAACCTCTCCCTTACACTCATTAAAAGCCGCTCCCAAAGGGAAAGGGGCCCTGGCTCCCTTACGAATACCTGATTCACACCTGAGTCCTGGGTCAAGGGTCCCAAATTCCTTGCCTCACTACTATATAGTTGCACGCCTCTACCTATAAGGTCCCAGACCAGAACTAACCAGGCTGTATAAGCCTCACGTCCCCGCCGTGCAAGATCTTTTTGCAGATTACGGAGACTTTCATATGTCAAGGACTCAGTGATGATCTCAACCTCTGATTCCTCTGCGGGTTGTGAGGGCCCTCCTTTCTTATCCTTGTTGCCTGGGTGCTCTGATTTTACCTTATACTTCTTTGTTTCCACAGGGGCCACTGCTGCTGGCTGTGGCTGCCCCTGTGGTTCAGCTAGAACCTGGACGGTTGTAACGTCTGTGGGTTCTGCTGCTGCACCATCAGACTCTCCTTTGTTGGGGCAGGGGGAGGGTTTCCCAGCCGCTGGGGCTAATGAGGCTACTACAGGGGAAAGGTACTCCCTCAGCATCTCACCTATCTCTTTCACCAAATCGGGGTGGTTTATTCCTGAGGCAGGCTGTGGGGCAGTGTCAGGCTGTGGGGCAGGCTCAGGCTGTGGGACAGTATCCTTACAATCTAGGGGAGGTATCAGGGTGGTTATCCAGGTCAGTATCCCCTTATCTCTAAATGCTAAACAGAACAGGCATACCAGCAACACCAACCACTGTATGCTGTCATTAACATTCAGAGATTTGAACCCTTCAAAGACTGGTGGGGTAGGTCCAAAGAGCTGGGTGAAGGGTTGTGAAAAAATTTCCCCTGGTGTCATTTCTTCGCAGTAGGTACCGTTGATAAAGTAACCCCAGAAACACACAGTTAGTGTATGATAGCCCTGAATCCATGTGCCTGCCTTCCAGAGGAAATTAAAAATCCACGATTTCCTCACTTCGTTAACCCATATAGCAAACTGGATGACAGCCACAGTAACCTTAGTCACAGGGCCCATGTTTAGAAAAGGGCCTGCAAATGGGTTGAATACGGCCACACTCACATGCCACCCGAACCAGCTCAAGCTAGACCACATGATGGACAGTACACAACAATGTAGGCACTTAAGAACTGTTATTCCTTTTCTCTCCAATGCCCTCGTGCCCCACGATTTGGGCGCCAAATTCTGTCTTGGTTTGAAAAAGACAGGTGTCTGCTAAGGAGAGGCAGGCCTCTCTAGGAAATGAGGAATTCAAATCCTTCCCTCCGTGTTATTATAATTTGGAAGATTAAAAAAAAAACAACCTTTTCGGTCAGAGCTATGGGGAAGGAATAACAGTCCTTTACTAGTAAATATAACAGGACAGACAAACAACAACAGCACTTATAATAACAGTAAAACAGAACTAAGAACCCCGAGGGCAAACGCTAGGAGCTCCGGCGCTGATGGCTGGAAGCGGTGAACTGTCTTCGGCAGGCAGGAGGGTGTCCTGGCAGGCAAAGTGGGCAGTGCTGGAGAACCCGCAGCGGCTGGTCTCGGACTGACCTAGAATCCAGCAAGGCAGCGAAGAAACTCCGAATTCCTGGGCGCTCCAACAGATGATAGAATTCCCAGGACCAGACTCCTCCGTTAGCTGTGGACTTCAGGCAGCTCTCAGTCGCGCGACCGTGCTCCCCCAGGAGAACCGAGAGCAATGAAGTCCTCCAACCTCTGCCCCCGGGAGCCTCCTCTCTCTCCCAAAACCCAGCGATCAACCTCCTTTGTCCCCTTAAGCACCCTTAACTATCAGTACTTAAAATCTCCTCGTAACTCATGGCGGGGGGCGGGAAATTCTACAGGAAAACTTAACCCTCAACATATGGCAAAGATCAAGCTGGTCTGAGCAGTTTTATTGCAACTACTGGGATCATCACTCCCACTCCTGCCCATGGAGCCCATCCTGGATGTACTGGATTATGTAACCTAAAAATGTGTATTCTATTTCATCTGTTGAAAGCTGTTTTTTGGGAGATGTTTTTTCCTTATCTTTTGCGACTCCAGGGGGGAGGGGGGGTGGGTGCCTTCTGATAATGGCCCAGCCATTAAATCAGGTGGGGCGGTGCTTCTTATTTCTTTCACCACCCCTCCATCCTCCAGTGGGACATCTTCTGAAAATGGGCCATTAGGGCCTACCAATGACATGACACATTCCATCATCCCATTGTGAGATGCTCCACCCAGTGGAGGAGGAGCCAGCTGTTCCTAGCTAGATAAAAACTGGGACTGAAGGACACAAGGTATCTGTTTTTTTCCACTGGATTCCTGGAGGAAGACAGCACCCATCTCGTCACCACTGGACTTTCTACAGGACCATCTCTACTCCACAGAACCACATCTGTTACTCTGGGAGGACTTATTTGGACTGTTTCTAACACCCTGACCACCAGGATGCCAGGTCATATCCCTGACTCTGTCAGGGTTCTTTCCAGGATTTTTGTTTGCTGCTTTTTTTTTTTTTTTTTTTTTTTTTTTTTTTTTTTTTTTTTTTTTT
>JANEHK010000099.1:1093107-1112939 GCA_025960845.1 Tachycineta bicolor
TTTTTTTTTTTTTTTTTTTTTTTTTTTTTTTTTTTTTTTTTTTTAATATTCCTAGTAAAGAACTGTTACTCCTATTTCCATATCTTTGCTTGAAAGCCCCTAATTGCAAAATTATAATAATTTGGATGGAAGGGGGTTTACATTCTCCATTCCAAGGGAGCCTCTAGCTTTCCTTGGCTGACAACTGTCTTTCAAAACCAAGACACTGGATCAGAGGTACTTGTGAGGATAAAGTTATGATCTGAATGTCGCTGGATTAATGGGTTTGGGTGCTTGCCATGTTGAAAAGTGACTGAGGGATAAAAAAGGAATATTTAGACTTTCCCCATAGGTGGAAAGTGGGGCTTATGGGCAGAAAGGGGGGGGGGAGGGGAGGGTCTTGAGTTCAGTCTCTGCTGAAGTTGAGGTGAGGGCAGTGAAGCAGCTGATCTGAGGGAAAGATCTGCCTGGTGTCTCACAGTTTTTCAGGCTGGTTTTAACATCTTCTACCAAATTGCCAGCCCAAGAGGGGGGCTCAGGGTGGGGAACCTTACTGGAACATGAAAGAAATATGATAAAATATTATGGAGGAACAGCAACTGCTGATGGTTTTGCATTTCCTTTTGCTCCCTGTTTTTGGAGAGAAACTTTCCATCCTTCATTTTCCACCCTTCCACCATCAAGATGCAGGGACGTTCAGAAGAAAATTCATGCTGTCTAATTTTAGGTGTCCAATTTAGGTTTCTCCTGGCTGTAACAAAGCACAAGCTCTGCTTGCTGCAAGTCTCTTCAGTTGCAGAGTCAGATTCACATTTGAGCCCAGCTCTGGGTGAGCAGAAAGCACAGTGGGAGCAACTCCACATCTCAGACAGGGCTGCTCCCCTGCCAGAGCTGTCACCAGGCCACTGGGCTCTTACTGAGCACCCAAATCAGATCCTTTGTGGGGGCAGAACCAGTCATTGCACAGCAATTTTATTCTTGAGGCAGCTCATTTTATTGTGAAGGTTTCTATGATAAATCCTCAATGTAAGCAAGGTTTGAAAAAGAAAGTAGTAAAAGCCTTTGAAAACATTTCTAAGTGGGAAAGTTTCACAGTGAGTTTCGGGTTAGAGGAGTATGTCCTAGGTTACAATGTAAGATGTGCCCAAAGTATGTATTCCATCACCATTTTCATGAGCTGTTGAAACTAGGTGGGGCAGTGTTGCCCTTGCCCCCTTCCTCCAGACTATCTTCTGTTAATGGCCCATCAATGCCTTGCTACACATGACTCAGAGGTAACTCCCTCTGGGAGCTTTCTCTGTTTAATGGGCAATCAAGGACCCATTGCACGACTCATAGAATGATATCAGCCCATTGTGAGATGCTCTGCCCAGGGGGAGGAGCCAAGAATTCCCACCTGGATATAATCTGGGATTTGGGACAGCACAGGCAGCCTTACCCACTTGATTCCCAGAGGACAAGAGCTACCAGACCTTTCTACAGGATCACCGCTTCAACAAGACCACTTCATCTGGACTGCTGCCACCCCCCTAACTAAGATAGTGTCAAGTTGTATTCTGACTCTGTCAGTGATCTTTTGTACTATTGCTTTTCTTTTCTTTTCTTTTCTTTTCTTTTCTTTTCTTTTCTTTTCTTTTCTTTTCTTTTCTTTTCTTTTCTTTTCTTTTCTTTTCTTTTCTTTTCTTATTTTCTTTTATTTTATTTTATTTTATTTTTCCCTCCTATTAAATTGTTTTTTCTGACTTGGAGTCTCTCACTGGTTTTGCTTTCAAGCCAGTACAGGGAGGTGGACCCCCTTCCTGAGGTTATTTGTTGTATCATCTGAATTTAATTTAATGTTTAAAATAGAGACAAACCAGTTCTGAGGGATTTAAACCTGCAAATGCACTGGGAGCAGTCACTCCCTGCACTCTCTGCTGCGGGAGGACGGGATTCCAGAACAATCTGGACACAACCCTGTGCCATGTGCTCCAGGAAGACCTTGCCTGAGCAGAGAGGTTGGCAGCAGTGGTACCTCCAACTTTACCCATTTTTCTGTGATGGTCTGGAGGAGGGCATTATCAACCTGGACATTTCTCTGTGGAGTTGGTTTGGAAACAGGAGCTGCCTGGAAGGAGATCCTTGCAATCAGGGAGGCTGTCCCTACTGAAATCATCAGAAATTTGGGAGGATTGTGGCTGCCTGGGCGGCCCTGAGAGGCTTTGGACCATTTGCTGAGGCCACCTGTGGTTATGGGTTTAGAGAATGTGTAACTATTTTACTCTGGCATCCATTCAAAGTCCTAATTCTGTACATAAGTGTCTTTCAGATGAAGTGAAATCCTTTCTTGCCCCTGGTGTCTGAGTAAATTGATATCGAATTCTATTATGAAAAGACAACTGTTGTCAGCAGAGGCAAGCAACGAGAAAATCTGGGACAGGAGGTAACTTCATGATGGATTCTACATCCTCAGGGACTTTCTAAGCTCTGAGAGTTGATTTTCTATTATATCCACGTGTGGGGCTTCCCTTAAATACACTTCCACTAACAACTTAATACTTTTTTCAATTACAGTATCATAAAATGCTACAACTTTTTTTACATTCTGCCACTTGGAGGCTAAGGCTGTCATCTTTGTCACTGTTGTTGCCCCCTTTTGCTTTTGTTAAATGAAGCATCTTTGCTGCCCCACTGAAACCATGGTTTTGTGGAGAAAAAGGAAAAAACAGGGAAAAAAAACCCTTGGGAACTGAACTTTGGCAGGGGTTTGCACTCCATGAACTTGATCTGAAAGTCCTGATGGACTTGGAAATCCTTCACAAGTGCCTCTTCTCAATATTTTAGCTCAGTTGCCTCAGTTTACTTTATTATCTTTACTTTTTTAGATTTCTGTGGGGGTTCTCTTGAGAGAACAGGCAACCGTCGATGGCAAAAGGCATAGTCTGCTCTTTGTCCAGGGGGAATTATGGCTTTTATTTGTCCAGAGCCTAATCTGCTCCCGTCCCCGTCCCGATCCCGTGCAAAAGAGACCGCCCCTCCTTCCTCCCAGGGCTTTTATCCAGGGGGCAGGGCCTAGAGGCAGGCACAAGCCAATACCCAATCAGGGACAAGGTGGGAGTGGAACAGAGTTGGGTTACATTCCAGTGTGGGAGGATGGGCACGGCTGAGCAGGGACAAACCACGTGATACAGTTTCCAGGGAACAAAAGAAACATTAAAAAACCCAAAATGAAATACAATATAAACCAAATTAATGCACTACAACTGATTTCTTTATATATTCTTTATTTTACCACCTCTTTTTTCTTTACAGTACCTCTGAGAATTCTTTCAGACAAAAAATGAGGGCATTTTTACTTGTCCACATGGTTGACTGTGTGAGATAAAGCCAGAGCACCAGAGATCCAGAATTTCCTGCAGTGCATCAGAATTTCGTAGTGCATCTAAAAATTAATTGTCCAGGCTATGAGCCAATGGTTTATCAAGAAGAAGGATTTGGATAACTACAGGTTACAACCTATTTTAGGACAGTGGTCAGTAGCTCAAATAGTTTGGAGTTCTCCACCTGGAAGTGTAGGGAGTTGGAGAAGGAAAAGTAGTGTGAGGTGTCTGAAAATGATCTGAGTGCTAAGGAGAGGCTTCAGCATTGGTGGGGCTGTGTTCCCCTTTGGAACACTGATGGATCAGTGCTGTGGGGTCACTTCTGGTAGAACAAGGCTTGAGAGGACTTCTTCACCTGGGAACTCGCAGAACCCTTTTGATTTTGTTGGTACTGAGGAGGAAGGATGCCCTGATTTCACAGGACAGCTCAAAACTCTGGAATTTTGGGAATATTAATCCAGTTGCCCTCAAGTAAATCAGTATTTTTAAAATGTTTTTATGATTTTATAACCAAAAATAGGTATCTTTAATGTAGATATGTGATTTTACAGCAAATATTACTAAATCAGGACAAGATGAATTGAGAAGTTGGAGGTGATTGTAGAAGGAGCTTGGGCAGATATGGAGATTCCTATGGGAGAGCAGAGACTCCTTGTGCAGGCATAGGGCAGGCAAGGACCAGGAGCTCTGTCTGTCTGAGACATAGACTTTAGAGAATTAAGGATTTTTAGAGGGGTTAAGATTTTAGTTAGAGATAAGCTTTGCTGAAATTAACTAAAGTAGATAGGTAGGCTTTGATGAAATTAAAAGTTAGTAATTAACTAAGAGAAATTTGGTTTGGGATCACTCTTCCATATTAGAATAACTGATTACTTGTCAACTTTGTTTGGTTAGCTGTGTTTATAATGAAGAATATAGAAACTGATGAATAGCTTTCAGGAACATAAGACAATTGTAGGCCTCCTCTGCTCAGAAACTCATTGAATGGTCACGAAGACATGAAATAGGAATCCTACCAAGGCTTCATTTATCACATTTGCATTGAAAAGGTGTTGGAGTCCAGGGCATTCCTTTGGCTGCCCTGGAGGGTCAGAAACCTGGACAGGGGGGTCTGGGACCCCGGCCCAGAGCTCAGAGAGACACTGGCTTTGATCTCAGTCCATGGGAAAAACTTCCTTCACTGCGAGAGGGTTTACAGGCCACAAGAGTGTGAAAAATAGTAGTTTAGCTTATCACAGGGTGAAAAAAAACCAGTAATATTAGGTTTCTAGCATTGAAGTGAATGGGGGAAAGATGGAGAATTTGGGGCGTTGTTTCCTGCTTCTTCATTCTCCTTCCCTCACTCAATTTCAGCAGTGACGTGGCACAAAGTAGTTAGTGAGGATTGGGTCAGAGTAGAGATGACCTTTTTAGTAATAGTGATAGACATTGGTAAGAAATAGTAAATAAAAAAATACGTAGCAATTAGTATAAAAGATAAGGACAGCCCTGAGACGGGGGGAGACGTGAGAAGTCCAGCCGTGGCAAACATCTTGTTGGACGCTGAGAAAATTGTAAGATAAGAAACAATAAACGAAGTATGCAACCTTGAAAAATCTAAACCTGAAGACTCTGTCTCTTCCTTCAGTTTGGCACAGAGCTGTGCAGAGGGCAAAGGACTCTAAAACCACCTAAATGCTGGGGAACAAGCCCCCGACAAAAAGGTAGAAAGGTCAGAACGAGGAAGACTTCTTTACTTCCTCATTTTGGGGACCCCTCCCCGTGAAAAGGACCACCAACCCATTTCAAAGAACAAACTACGCATGCTTAATAGCTTTTGAGCTAATTACCATACAAAGCAGGGAATGGGATGTACCAGGGTTATGAATATGCATTTGTGTTTTGGGTATTCAATACTTTTGTAAATAAAAGGACTCTGTAATCACCTGTAAATTGCAGTGTGAATTTGGGAGCTATCCTGCACACTGTCTGGTGCTGTAATAAACATACACTTTCTAACTTTAAACTGTTAGAGAGTTTTTGTCAGTCTCAGTTGGGTATCGATACTAGATCAGTACCCATATTTTCTTTAATAAGTCATGTCCCCCAGCCAGGATGGAATCATGGAATGGTTTGGGTTTGAAAGGCCTCAAAGCCCATCCATTACCACCCTCTGCCATGGCTGGGACACCTTCCACTATCCTGGGTTGCTCCAAACCCTGTCCAGCCTGGCCTTGGGCACTTCCAGGGATGGGGAGTCCACAACACAAAGGCTGGGTCAATAGAAGTGTTGGAAAAAAAGGCTGCCCAGCTGCTTTCCCATATTTTCTATCTCCTTCAGTGAGGAAAAGAGGGAAAAATCTTCCTGACACAATGTTCACAAGGGACACGTCACTGAGTGTCAGAGTGTCTTGGTTTGAAAAGACAGGTGTCTGCTAAGGAGAGGCAGGCCTCTCTAGGAAATGAGGAATTCAAATCCTTCCCTCCGTGTTATTAGTAATTTGGAAGATTAAAAAAAACTTTTCAGTCGGAGCTATGGGGAAAAGGAATAATAGTCCTTTACCAGTAAATATAACAGGACAGACAAAAAACAACAGCAATTATAATAATAGTAAAACAGAACCAAGAACCCCGAGGGCAAACGGTGGAAACTCTGGCGCTGATGGCCGGAAGCCGGGCGCTGTGGACTGTCCTCGGCAGGCAGGGGGTGTCCTGGCAGGCAAGGTGGGCAGTGCCGGAGAAGCCGCAGCGGCTGGACCCAGGCTGACCCAAAATCCAGCAGGACAGCAAAGAAAAAAAACTCCGAATTCCTGGGCACTCCAACAGATGGTAGAATTCCCAGGACCAGACTCCTCTGTTAACCGTGGACTCCAGGCAGCCAGCAGTCGCCTGATCCGTGCTCTCCGGAAGACTGAGAGCCGTGAGCCCACCACCCTCAGCTCTCCCCGGGAGCTTTCTCCCTCCCCCAAAACTAAGTGATCAGCTTCTTTTGTCCAGGTTAAGCACTCTCTAACTATCAATATTTAGTCTCCTAGCAACTTGTGGGGGGGGGGGGGGAAATTCTACAGGAAACTTAAACCTCAACACAGAGCAGGGAACATGAACTGACCCCAGTTAATCTTCCCTGCTTCCTTCAGCACCTTCATTTTATCAGCTGGAATTGGCAGGGAATTATGGCCACAAAACCTGATTTCTGCCGCAGTTCTGCTCCTCGGCACAGAACTACCTGACAATTAATATTTGTGTATACCTTTTGAAATCTGTGACCTTTGGGGAGTTGACAGAGCTATAATATTGGTCTTTGTGTGCTCGCCTGGCTTTTAAAGTCCCTGCCTGGTGGATATAAGTTCAGTGGATACAGATCTGAAACTTGATTTCCTCAGTATAGCTGCATTAGCATTCAGCTGTGGGTATGTAAGATAATAGTATTAAAAGCAACCTTCCATCCTGTTGTCATGGATGCAGCACAGCCCAATCCTGGGAGCACTACACCACAAGTCTGTACAATATCATTTTTATCTACAAATTTTGATTTAATTATACCAGAAATTCTGCCGCCATCTATAATATATGATTTTATTTTCCATTTCAAGCATAAAAATGTAATAATTGAGCAGCTCGAGCTCTTTGTCCAGTGCTCTTTTTCTTTTTTTTTTTTTTTAAGTATCTGTCAGTATTAGTTATGAGACTGTAAAATAAGTAGCCATGAACGATGCCTGCTTTTATGACAGAATGAGTGGTTTCATGTATTTTAAAGGAGCACATTTGTATTTTCTGTTCTTGAACTACATAGGCTACTCTGAAATATGACAGAAGATAATTGTTTGAGGAATTAGGATGCCTTTAAAGATTTTGCGGGATATTACTATTTTCATAATCTTTCATTTTATCAGCTTCTGCGCCTTGATTTATTTATGGGTGTAATTTGGAAATTAAAGTACTCCCACTCTGGCAGCAAAGGTACATGTTTGCTTTCTGTGGGTCGTGCTCCCTCCCCTTGGCAAAAATAATAAATGTGCTAATTTTTGTGTCAGACACCGAAGGAAGATGTCAGGACTGGGGGCAGTCAGGTGTGATCCTGGCCCACGTGAGCCATGAGGGAAGAGTCCGAAGCCTTGGGATGAGCGGAGATTTCAATCTCCAGCAGCACCCATGCCATCAGGCAGAGCATGTGCTCAGTTTGTTAGGATTTAAATGAAGGCATTGTTAGAAGGGATTTTGTGTGAGCGAGTAAAGGCTTCAAGACTTTAATTGACTCAGAAAATCTTTTTAGTTGTGATTAGAGGGACAGATACTCAGCTGGTAAGGACTGATGGTTCTTCATTGAATCAATTTTCATACCCTGTCTGGAGTCAATGGAACAGGGTTTATTTATAACCCTGTACCTGGCTTGTTATTATAAAAAAGAGTTCCAAGCCTGATATCTGAGTGGTACAGTAACTTTTTAACAGGGGGCTGCTTGGCTCAATTTAAAAAAAATGCATCAAAATCAGGGGTAAAATCCTTGGGCTAATAAATTCAGTGGCATGAGCTATTTCCATTTGGTTGGGAATTTAAGTGTGGAAACCTATGTCTGTGTCCTATTTGCTTGAATGCTCGGTGATGGATCTGCCATACTTTCATATTTAACATAAGGTTGTCTTCTTAAAGACTAAAATGAAGCATCTCTATATCTATATGGAGCATCTCTATATCTGTACGAAGCATCTCCATATGAAGCATCTTTTAAAGACTGAATGAAGCATCTCTATATTATTTTCTGGTTTAGCCTTGAAGTATTTTTATTTTTCCTTTGGTAATATTATCTCACTTTCCATCCTGTGATAACTGCATAGAAGGATTTTATTTTATGGTTAAAAAAAAATAATCTGGATATCTTTCTGTATTAAACTTGTCCCTAACATCTGAATATTATCACTGAAAATCCCCTCTCAAAATTCTGTGCACACCCATAATTAAACTGCTCTGAAAGGTGCAGTCAGGAGAACCAGGCACCAACATTATGGAATAAAAATTAAAGAGGTAAAACATCAGAGTGTCTACTGTATGTGCCTGCTGTTAGACACTCAAGCATGGAGAACAGGATACACCTCTATGGATGGATGGCTTTCCTTATTAAAAAAACACAGTAGGACTCACAGTAGGGGAACACACTAAAACAAGGCTTTGTAGTAATTTCCTTGAAAGAAATTTCCCAAGATAGCAACTTAAAAAAGCTTTTAATCTCACGACTGGCTCTATAGTGAGTTTTACTGGAGCTGGGATAAAAAAGGCCATTAGATTGCAGCTGATCTGGTAGAGTTGGTCTGAAGCCTCTTCCCTCCCAAGAAAAGGATTAGACTTTTCTTGCACCAGAAAAAGGGTTGAATAGATTGATGTGATTCGGGCATATTTAAGAATCTTAAATACATATCTCTCAAGTCGGAAATGATGTGGGAAAACAGAAATCCCCTTTCCCAGCTGGAATATTTGACCAACCATGCTGCCGTGTGACACTGAGCCGATGCGTTAGAGCAAGGTTCCTTCTACATGTCTAAATTTGAAATCACTGTCCCTTGTGATTTTGAGCTGATATTTTATTTTGGGTCTCTGAGCAGTGTCCTTTCCCACTTGGGAGGAACAGAAAGTGTTTCTCATAAATTCCTGAAGAAGAATTCAACAGGACCGTGTCCTGCAGCAGCTCATTGTGCTGCAGTGGGCCAGTGACTCTCTCACTGGGATTTGTCTGACCTGTTGTCTATTCTTCATATCTATTTGACGCGATGCCGGAGAAACCCAGCTAGCTCGCACTCTCTGGCATGGGCCAAGAGTGGCCGCCCCTGCGCCGAATCAGGCTCAGGTGGTGGTGGAGCAGAGCTGCTGAATACCACAGCAGTGAGGCTGCTCTCTACGTCTATTGGTTATGATGTGCCGTGGATTGGAGCAAAGAATAGGGAGAAGGTTTCTCGCGTGCTTCTCAAAAGATTTACTCCCCAAGGGGTGTAGTGGCGAAAAAAACTGAAGAGCCCATGCTTACACAGTCTTTTAAACAGGGGAGGAACAGGGGGAGGATACAATTCTTCAACCAATCAGGGATGTAACGGGGAGGGGAGTAAGGAGGCATTCACAATCTGAAAACTTGGGGTAAAACCAAACTTATCAGGGGGAAAACAGGAACAAACCATTGGGAGAATAACTTCAGAATAACTTAACAAAAACACACCACCACAACTATTAAACACGAAAGTAAAGGAAAAAAGAACACCAAAATCTGGCTAAATCCCCATGCAAACCTGCTGGAAGACTGGCCCTTGTGTTATAGTTACCTGATAACCCTGAACTTGCTGTGGCTGCATCTTCCTGCTGCTCTTGGTGCTGGTGCACCTGTCCAGGGCCACGCTCTGAAATCCTGTGGCTTCTCTTTGACCTTCTCCTTCCCTGTTTTAGTGCCGTGGCTGTGGGGAGGTGGCCCCAGGGGTTTGGTAGAAGGAACTGGAGGTGCAGGAGGAGCTGCCCACGCTCCCCTCCAGGCAGCACCGGAGTGCCCAGCACTGTGCGTGAGTATCGGTGGAGGAGAGGGAGCATCTTGTACCTGTCTTGTGTCAGCAAGCTGAGAACAGGCAAGGAACGTCTGATAATGTGTTTCACATTGAAATAATTATAGAGAATTGTTGCTGGAGGGAAATGTGCCTTTAAAAACCCTGACATCTCTCCAGCAATTTGGCATATTACAAGAGATCCTTCCTCCTTCCCCCCCCTTTTTTTTTTTTTTTTTTTTTTTTTTTTTTTTTTTTTTTTTTTTTTAATTTCCCTTCTTTAGTTTTACTAAACTTGATATGCATTTTTCAGCACTTTGGAAAATGCAGAGCCTTTGAAAACCTCCCTGTATGAATAGTCTATACTTACAAGAGCAGCCCCATCTATTTTCCACTGAACTACTCATAGGACTGATGTTTAAAGGAACAGGGCTGAAATAAATTACTCGTTCTGCAATGCCCTGAAGCCTCTGCTAGTTATTATTGTTTGAATCTCTGTCTTGATTGCATATATTGCAGTCTTCTATCACACAGGAAGCCAGTTTTGAAATCTGAATGTTGTTACTCAAATAACTGTTGGAATTCTGGAAACCTGGATTTTGGGATTTTAGTATATAGTAATGTGTCTGAGTCAAGATGGATTATTTTGGGTGTTGTCTAAGTCCTTCTTCTTCACCTTCTTCTTCCTTTTTCTTCATGGGTTTAGGTGATTTTCTGTAATTGAGTGAAAAGGGTCTGCATTGCAGGCCTTGGGTGGTCATTATTGGGTCAAAAGTATAAATAATATAGGTGTCACCTTGCTATTGGGGGATTATCGCTTAAATAACCTTGGAAAGTGTTAGAAGCAATCCATTTTACTTCGTTTTTCTAGCTTGCTGTAAATACTGTAAATAGATAAGATATAATAAACAACCCAGTCTGAACTCAATCCCTCATTTTCTGTGTTATTCATCCTGACGTCAGCAGAGATAAAGAAACCTGAATTGTCACAATAACCATCAAGCAGCTCATTTTATTATTTCTTCTTATGCTGAAAAAAAATCCTTAGAAATTGAAAAAAGTAATTTCCACAAAGCACTCAAAGTTTAAAAATGTTCTTTTTGAAGGAGCTGGGGTATTTGAAAACAAATGTTAATGTTTATAAATGCAGTATTACTTTACTTTTTTAAATTCGAGCTGTGGCAACACAAATTACATTCACATTTTTGTCATCTGTAGGAAGTTAAATATACAACCAGGTATCAGTGATTGGGAAGTTTGGCTTCACTATATCATGGCTATAAAAGTTATTTACTGGTTGAAGAATTGTGCAACTTTTTATTGGGGTGAGTTTCTGTATTTTCTGTTCTCCATTCAATCATAATTTGTTAGTCCGGGGGTAGGAAATGTTGGGTTTCTCTCCCTTTGTTTATTTACTAATTTGAAGCTGCATTTCCAGCCTCGAAAAGGGCACAGAAGGTGGCAGGACTGGTGAGGATACTCAGGCTGCTTTTCCTCTCCGATGTGGCCAGAGCTGCCTCAGACCGTGTGAGTTTTCCAGGCTCTTTCTCTGTGCTGGTCACTGGGAGGAACCTGAGGGTGCTATTCCAGACTTGATGGCTGGAATTCTGCAATTCCCTGGCCTGAGGAATGGCTGAGGTGCTGCTGAAGCATTCCTGGCTTTCAATTCTGAAACTAAAAAAACGGGCACGCAAATTGTCCTTGAGAAGCTGCAAAGTCTTTTTGTTTTAATTTTTTTTCTTTATTTATTTTTTTTTCTTATTATTAATAATGTGTGACCCGATGGGAGGCAAGCATAGTGCAATGTACAGGAGCAGGAATACACTTTTAATTTATATCTCCACTTCCCAGGTTGCAGGACAGATTCCTGGGTGACTCTCCTGGAACACCTCAGTGTGGGGTTTACACTGACAGAATTACCTTGCAGGAGCCAAACCCTCCTGTATTCCTTAGTCAAGGAGAAGAGATTCAGCCTCATATTTCTTCTTCCCTTGAACTTTTGATAATTTGGTGATCTTGGACACAATCCTCCAAGATGCTGAGTACCCCCATAGGCATTTAAGCAGGACAGCTGATGGTTTGTGATGCTTCCTACGACTGGGTGCTCCCTTAGTTAAATTTAAAACACAAAATACTTCAAAAAAAAAACTCCTTAAAAACAATTTTTTCTTGGCTTGGGAAGGATTTTTTGCCCTTTTTATAAAACCAGCAGCTGAAGAAGTATCTGTCAGCTCCTGGGGTATGTGCTATAAGCCTGGCTGTACACAATATTGCTGGGATGTACTTTTTGGCTATTAAAGGCTCATTAAAAAAATTAAAGTCCCTACAATTTACAATATTTTCCATTGAAATAGCATGTTAACACATTTCTTTAATCAGTGTGTAACTGTCAGGGGAAAGAACAATTCATCTAGTATATGCATACATTAGGGAAAAAAAAATCAGATTTAACTTTATTTGTTTTTTATTCAGGGCTTTTTTGAAGGAATTCCTGCAGGGAAATGGTTAATCTATTTTTAACTAAAGCTTACTTTTGTAATCTACCCAGTGCTCAGAGTTCTGTCATTGAACTATGATTTATGTGATTTAAACCACCTCTTGGCTGTAACAGTGGTTTCTATCCAAGATGCTGAACTGAATACTAATTACGAGATCAAATTTATGCTGTTGGGCTAAGCAGCTGAAGGAGCTTTCCATGCAGGACTCCCTTAAACCATGCCGCTGTTGAACATTAGTGGAATATTTGGCAAGAGGGATGGGAAAAAGAGCTGGAAAAGGGGAAAAAATACAGCAGGAAAGCTGAAGTGTCCTTTGAAAGCTTTATTTTTAGTTCTCTTGAATGAGTGCACAGTGCTGGATGCAGAAATTCAGTGTGTGGATATGCACATGGGGCTGTTTTTCCAGCAGAATCTCACTAATTCCCCCTAACGACTGGGAAACCCCCTGAGAAAAGCCAAATGGCACCAGTGAGCTAACAAATAAATATGATTGAGGAGATTTTATTCCAAGATGTATTTTATGCCTTTATTTTGACAAGTATCACGTTGTCAGAATGATTTATGATATTTCAGAGCATACCAGTAAATGCACTGTAGGATGGGTCCTTACAGGAAGAAAGTCTGGGTAACAATAGCTTTGCTTTACCTCTCCTTAAAGCATTTTTGCTGAGAAATCAGCCAGGACCACCAATTTTATAGAAAACATAGGTTTCCTTCAGTAAGAATGAGTAACAATTCCATTCTCCTGCATCACCTTTGCTGAGGAGGTCAGGACAGCAGCAATTTTCTTTGGAGGAAAAGGAGTCAAAGCCTGTTCCAACAACTCAGCATCCAAACCCCAGTCTGAAAAAAAGAAGAAATTTCCTATTGGAATTTTATTGATTATAATGATTTTTTGAGAGGAAACGTTCCAGTGCACCATTTGACTTTCATCTCTGTTGGTATAATGTTGAGGTGTTTCATTTTGATGATGCTGAAATATTTTAGTTTGTTCAGCCTTCTTGTATTTTTTTAATTGTTTATTTATAGTGCAGTTTTCCTGTTTCCGAATGCTTTGCCTTATATTTTGTTCCAATTGGGCAACTGGAACATGTTCAGCCTCCCACTGCACCTCATTAAAATGGAACATTTCCATAAAATGCTTTTCCAAATTCAACTTGGCTGAAATCATTTTAGGAACCTTTTCAGAGATCTTTTAAGAAAATTTAATCTTCTGCACTTGTGAAAATACTGGGATTTCTCACAGAATTCCAGGCTGTGACCATTTCTCCTGCCTTTTTAACTGGGGAGTGGCGTGTTCTGTCCTTGGGGTTTGGGAAATGCCGCAGTCTTGGCCAACAGATCAATGCATAGGGGCTGTCCACAGACACAGCAGGGGAAGGATTTGGATCCTCTGCTGTTTTCCCTGTGATATCCATGTTGCCACCAGTGTGGATCATTGTCTGGAGCCCTGTTTGGGGGGCTGTGTGTCCCCTCTCCTGGCAGAGGTTCCTGGAGTCTGCAGGTCTTCCCACTCTGGCAGTAGGAGGTCATTTAGCGGGGAATTAGTTTCCTTTTATCCTTATTCTTGCTCACTTTAAAAAGAAAACCCAAAGCAAATAAAAATACAGAAACAGAAATAAAGCAAATAGAAAACATTGAAGAAGTTTCTTCCAAGGGTAATTTTAAACTAATGACCTCTGGTTGTGTATCTATTGCTCATTATCTTCCTCATTTATTATTTCTCCCATTTCTAGTGTGGAGAAACTCATATTTCAGTTAGTTCCTTTTTCCTTTTCAAAATTATATTATTTATAGTCCACTTGATGTCATTCTTGCTTTTAATGTGCATTGTTACAAACAATTTTCAATGTGGAAATAATCCACATTGTGCACATTTGGGTAAAAGCTTTTGAATATCCATATACACACATGACGCTGAAGTGGGATGTGCTTGGGGACAGTTCTATTAAGAGGTGCTACAGTTCATAATCCCTTTTGTGTATTTTATTGTCCTGTGATGTCATCCTTACCTGCCCTCTCTATACCTGCAGTAGATTCATCCCTAAATGCTGCCAGTCTTAAACAGAATGAATTTCCTTACAGGCTTTAGTCTGCAAAGGGGACATTATTAAAAAATCCTGGATGAGCCAAGGGACACTGGAAGACCCCCACGTTGTGGCTGTGGTTGCAGTCAGGTCACTTTGGCAGCTGAATGGAACTGCTGGATGTGAGACTCCCTCACTGCTTCTGCAGGGAAATAATTCGCACCCTCAGTGATGTTGATCTTGAATGATCTGAGGTAAAACAACAGAAGTGAGGATGGGTCTGGAGTTAATTGCTGTCATGATCTGAGGGACTTCAAAGGGATGATTTTACCAGGAGCCTCATTAAATGGGTTGGATATTTCACTGTGCTGAACAGGTGGCTGGAGTGCTCCAAAGGGAAGTGTTTGAAGATGGGAAGCACCTCTGGGACTCTCCGCACTCGTGGAGCTGCCAGGGCAGGGAGGAGCACCAGCAGAAACTCCCAAGGTGGGCCAAGGGCTGGATGTGTGACAGGGGAGGCTTGTGGGGGCCATAGATCCCAGGCCACTCCAGTGGGGCCCCCATCCTGATCAGGAGCTGTTTCTTTGGAGCCTTGGATCATGGGACTGATGCTGTGGAAGCCATACAGGACCTGTGTGGCCTTGGGATGGTGGCTGTGCCCATGGCCAGGACTCTGGACCCCATGGCAGCCTTCCTTCCCTGCACCAGGCCTTGCAATGCCCTACACCTGCCTCTTACACAGCTTTTACAGAGCAAAAACTTACTGAGGAGCAGAGAAATCCTATATAAAACAGAATAAAGTAACATTCTAGAGGAAAGATATACAATATTCTGAATATATATATATATATATACACACACACTAAATATTTGTTCCATTTCCTTTTCTTTCTCTGCAGCAGAACTGTTAAATTAACAATTGGTTTTGGCAGTGAATTGAGGGTATTTCAGCTGAAAGTACAGAAACTAAAATTGTAGTGATGTAATACATCCCTGTGCTTACACCTGGGTATCTAAAAATGTGATTTATGTCTGATAGATAAATAGACATTTTGTATATCTTCATATACATATCAATAGTACACAAGGGAATTTATTTCCTGTCATAGAACCATAATAGAATGGTTTGGGTTGAAAGGGACCTCAAAGATCATCTTGTTCCATCCCCTGCTATGGGGCAGGGACACCTTCCACTACCCCAGGTTGCTCCAAGCCCTGTCCAACCTGGCCTTGGTCACTTCCAGGGATCCAGGGGCAGCCACAGCTTCTCTGGGCAAGGTAATCATGCCAGGAGAAATCCAGATTTTCTCTGCTTCCATAGGGATGCTCCATAATCCCACAGATGCAAAATTGACAAGTAAAAGGTTTGAGCTCAACTCAGGCTGCTGAACACTCAAGATGAGGAAAACCTACCGCACAAATCAGTTTTTTACCCTTGGGAATCCATTTTTCAGCAGCACCCCATAACTGTTTCTCCTTAAGTTTAAATCCCAGCAAACAAACAGCAGAGAAATCTAAACCACAGCAGGCATTTGGGATGCCCTTCTTAAGGAAGTAGCTGCCCTGGAAGAGCTGAAAGTACCTTTAAAGCACTGCTGGGTTTTCACAGAAAATTATTACAAGTTCAGAGATAATTTATAGAAGAGTGTAGGAGCTCTGTATTTTCTGCAAACCAGTGGAAATTAATAAAACCCAAGGCTGGCTATTAGATAAACCCGAGCAGACAAAGTATGTGTAACTACCCATAGAGAGGCTGACATGATGAATAATGATGGATCCAAACCCATCTGAAGTTCTTTAGGAATAATAACAGCATAAAGTCATTTCTATAGGGTACGTAAATGTGTCTGAAGCAACAGTATATTGAAGGTTGCATATTATGCTAAGAATGACAAGTATTTATGATTGGAAGGTGTCTGGGCTGGGATTATCAGTTTTTGTAAACCTTTTCTCACTTCTTTAATCTTTGATTTAAAGACCGATCCAGAGATTTAAAAAAAAGAAGGCTGATTCCTAGAATTGTCCCACAGAGATAGTAAATACCCTCTCACCTCAGTGCCTGATACTACACAGGTGTTTTCCTTCTGGAGGAATGAATGTTTTCCTTGGGGAACAGCTGGGGAGAGGCACCTGAGTAGCAGGAAGGAGGGTGGGCAACAGCTCAGTTAAATTAAGCTCTGCTCAACTAGACTCCTTCCTAGGACTGGGAAAGAGAAATCCTCCTGTGTGGTGCTAGTTGTGTCTAGTGAGTTTTATATCATTGCAATTATAAATATTGTTGAGTGTGCTGTTTGGGAGTATTTTAAGTTTTGCTTTTTTTAAATTTATTGTCACAGCACTTATGGTTAAACATGGCAGCTGAAGAAAAATATTGGGTGCAGGTGTAGAGAATGGACAGAAATGTGTGTAATCACAAGGGGCACGCAGTGGAGTTTTAGAAGTAAAATGCCCCTTCTGAAGAACTGCTGCCTTACAGTTGTCTTTGTGCCTCTGGAGTGTTGTTGTCCTGTTCAAATGAGAATGAGAGATTTTGATGACAATTTTTTTCTGAGAGTACAACAAACAACCTGCATTTGTCTCAGGTTCAGGAGAGAAACTTTTGTGCCATGCAGAGATTAATTTCCAAAACCTGAGGGTTTCCAGCTTTCCCTAACCTTTGCTAAAACACTACAGCAATGTGTTCTTTGAGCATGTTGATTCTCTTAGGTCTGTAAGAGCCTTTGAGACAGAGCTAGTTTTTTCAGCGTTGACTGTGAAGATTTGTGACTTCAGATGTGAATGTCCCTTTCTCAACCCTGCTGCCAGTGACCCACTGCACAGCATAGCACGTGTCTCACATTATAAAGTGCTTATTCACAGAGGGCTCTGACCAAGGCTATCTGGAGGGTGGGAGATGCTTTCCTGGCAATGGGATGTGAACATTGTGGGGCAGATCTTCAGCTGGGATGAAAATCTTGCTCGGTCTGTGGCTTGAAGGACGTCTCTTAATTTATGTGGAGAATGCCTGACCCCAGAGAGATCACAAAGTTCAGTGTCCTTGAGCAAATGCTACACTTAGCAGTCAAGATCAAAATGTCTTTCTCCGCTGAATTCCCTTGAATTTTAATTTTTTTAAAATTCTTTTAAATTGTTTTATACTGAAACCTACATTATTTATCCAAGAAAACTTTGAGGAATGCCTTGTGTGTTTTCCCTTTCTCTTTTGCTAAGTTATTGAATTTCCACACTGGTAGGAATGTGGAGCCCTGAAAGTTCACCTGGCTCCTCTGCTCATGGGCTGTACTCATCTTGTGCAGAGGTTGAGCTCTGGTGTGGCCATTATTACCAAAGCAGCCATCCAGGGCTTTATTTGGTTATCCTTGAAAGAGCCTCAATCTTTGATTTCCTATTTAGTTACATCAAGTATTTGAGGAAAGTCTCTTAGCTGGAGGATTTTGGAGAGCAGACTGGGAGCTGGTGTGTCTGCCAGGGGTGTGCTCTGGGCACTTTTTTTTTTTTTTTTTTTTGTGTTTTGGTGGTGAATTGAGAGGTTGGGATTGCCTTGTGCTGGAGCAAATCCCCTGAGCAGAGGATTTATAGACTCCTTGGCATTGGTGCAGTGCAGCCAAGCAGCCTTCAGGCAGTGCAGCTTTCCTCCTCTCCTTTGGAGAGCAGCAAGGCACTTGGAAAAATGAATCATCTCCTGGCACAAAATCTTTCCTCCCTTGCTGCAGGAGCTTTTGTTGTCAGACTGCTGATGTTGTGCTTGTTTACCTCTCAAGGCACAGGTCATTTGTTGCATTGTGCTCTGTGATATTTATTTTCATTATAATGGTTTGTTCTGCACTTCCCTGTTCTCCTAAGAAATGTTATGTTCCAAGGTTTGTCCCTGCCCCCTTTCCCTGTCAATCCTCCCAGTCCCCTCCTATGGGCCCTGCCTGTCATTTGATTGTTCCTCCTGGCTTCTAGAGAGTTCCGGTAAGGACATTGAGTGATAGGGCAGGAACCGAGGAGGTTCCTCCCTTTTTGTTCTCATTGGTTTCTTTGAATGTCCCTCCAACCCTGTTCCACACCCACCTTGTCCCTCATTGGATGTTGGTTTGTCTCCTCCCTTAGTCCTTCCCCTGTATTTAATCCCGAAGCTCATCGCCCAAAGGGGCTCAGCTGGGGAGACTTCCCTAAGGTTTGGATGTCCCTGGGTGGGACTGAATAAACACCTTGGACTTTGCCCTCCAACTGAGTCCAACTCCTTCCTCCATCTTTGGCAAGGTTTCTCCTGTGATAAGGGGAAAATCCCCTTGGCTGCTCCCCTGGTTCCCAAAATCCAGAGGAGTGTTCCCCAACTGATCGCAGTATCAGAGCTAGCTTGGGTGGAAGGAGCCGCTGCTCTGAGAAGGGCACTGCAACAGTCATTTGACTTGAATTCAAACGAACATACCCACAAGGGTGAGGTGCTCTCGAGGGGAGCAGTAACCTGGGTACAGGAGGGACCATCAGCATCACTTCACACACTTGATTACATAGGCATTGGGGACAATAGCTTTTGCTATTGCCCCAAAATTCCTGTTTTCAACCAAGGAATGAGCCCTTTGTCCATCATTCAGATGTGTAAGAGGATCTTTATCTTCATTTTTAATCTCTGGTCCATGCTGGAGGTGATGACAGGTGTGGAGTGCAGTCCCATGAGACTCCCCGTCATTAACACCTGGGATGCTTCCCCCTTAATCCAGCCATGAGTTGCAGCTGTGTTTCACAGCCCTGCCAGGTTTGATGGAGTCTTATTTCTGCGTGATTCTTTCTTGGTTTATTTCTTTATTTTTATTATGTTGCACAAATGCACACAAACATCTCAGAGACCTCCCCCCTTTCCCATCAGCTTCTCATCATGACTTCTACTGCAAGTCAGGCAAAGTTATCTTTACCACTGTGAATTTTATCAACTTGAAAAGTAAACAATTAAAAAGAAGTGGTTTCAGGCAGCCAGCAAGGTGGCCCTTGAGTGCCGCAGTCAAGTGTTGCATTTATGCACTGAACTTTTAATTATTTTTTTAATGTTATTCTCTTGCACTTGTTGCTTTATGTGAGTCCAGGAAGCAGATAAAATGAACCATTGGGAGGAAATGTGTTGTTGGTGTACAAGATACTGTCAAGTGGACAGAGGTTTAGTGTTTCTCTGCCCATCCCTTCTAATCTTGTTGGTTAATAATGACTTCCCTTATTATATAAAGTAACTGCAGACTAGAAAATAGAAGTAAAGCTTAAGTTTGAAAATCTGAATACTCAGTGTGGGAGAAAACTTGGCTCTTGAGAAGGTCTGTCACCTTTCCTCTGACTTACAAAGGGTTTCTCTACAGAGATCAGTGTTGGAAAGGTACTGGGAGAATGGCTCTGTCCTGAGCAGCATTACAGATAATTCCAAGTTTATGGATAGAAAGTTTTGCAGGTGGTTGTTATAAATAATTGTTGAGGGTTAAGTTTCCTGTAGAATTTCCTCCC
>JANEHK010000099.1:1113039-1175310 GCA_025960845.1 Tachycineta bicolor
CAAGTTGCTAGGAGACTAAATATTGATAGTTAGAGAGTGCTTAACCTGGACAAAAGAAGCTGATCACTTAGTTTTGGGGGAGGGAGAAAGCTCCCGGGGAGAGCTGAGGGTGGTGGGCTCACGGCTCTCAGTCTTCCAGGGAGCACGGATCGGGCGACTGCTGGCTGCCTGGAGTCCACGGTTAACAGAGGAGTCTGGTCCTGGGAATTCTACCATCTGTTGGAGCGCCCAGGAATTCGGAGTTTTCTTCGCTGTCCTGCTGGATTTTGGGTCAGCCCGGGTCCAGCCACTGCGGCTTCTCCGGCACTGCCCACCTTGCCTGCCAGGGCACCCCCCTGCCTGCCAAGGACAATCCACCCCTTCCAGCTTCCAGCCATCAGTGCCAGAGTTTCCACCGTTTGCCCTCGGGGTTCTTGGTTCTGTTTTACTATTATTATAATTGCTGTTGTTTTTTGTCTGTCCTGTTATATTTACTAGTAAAGGACTGTTATTCCTTTTCCCCATAGCTCTGACTGAAAAGTTTTCTTTTTAATCTTCCAAATTATAATAACATGGAGGGAAGGATTTGAATTCCTCATTTCCTAGAGAGGCCTGCCTCTCCTTAGCAGACACCTGTCTTTTCAAACCAAGACAATAATCTGCTGCTCTCTGAAGGAGAGCCTGCTCTCTGCTCTTCATGGGTGGGAGGTTCTGGCTGGGATGAGACCCAGTCTCTGGTGTGCTCCTCACTGGGGCAGTGGTGCTTCCCCTGTGGTCCTGGGGGTGACAGGGTCCTCTGTGCCAGCTGTCCTGCCTCTGCCTCCCCACCAAGTCTCTGCTCTACACTGGGTCAAGAATCTGAAAACCAAGACCTGTTCATAGCAGCAAATCTACCCAATATAAACCCTGTGCTTATTTGAGAGCCACTGTGTCATTAACAGATGGACTTGATGATCTTAGAGGTCTTTTCCAACCTAATTGGTTCTGTGATTAGCAGGACTCTTAGAGCCAGCAATTTTAGCTGTAGGGACCTAATTACCCTGTTCCCAAAGGTGATCCCAGAGCAGGTGATCCCCATGGCAATGTTCTGCAGGCCTTTCTCCTTTTCTGAGCAAGAAGCTTTTTCTCCAAGCTGTTGCCAACCCTGCTGTCTCTGCCAGTTCACTTTGTGTGATGCATTTCCCAATTTGTGCTATTTTTTACCTTCTCCAGCAGGTATGGTAGTCCTTCAGTGAAGGGCTGTGGAAGTGCCCTCAGGTCCTCCTTCCTCAGCCGTGAGTGCCCTGCATGAAATGCTTCCTTTCCCGTTGTCTAAAAATCAGGATTGCTTTGCTCTGTGCTGCCACATCCCCTGGCCAGCCAGTAGGCTCTTATGGAGACTCAGGCTTCCTGGATTCCATTAACTTTTTGTTAATGAAATATCTCTTTGTCACAGAGTCTTGAAAACTTTAAAGGGTATTTAAGCTTCTTCCATGAGTCAATACCATGTAATGTCAACATTACCATGAAGGGATAATTCTGAGATGTCACACAAAGCTTGCGTTATGCTATTTCCAGTCTGGCAAAACAGCTCAGCATTTGTTGTTTAATCCATCTTCAGAAATCTTTTGTTCTGAAAAAGTTTGAGATCAATTTTGTCAGTATTTACTGACACAAAGCTGATGTAAGTCACTGTGCTCCTATTGACTTTGAGTTGTAATGATTTACCCCAGGCTCAAATTAAGCCCAAATTAGGCATATGAAAAACTCAATACCAAACTTTTAAGGAAGATGGAGCTGAATGGCACAGATCTTGGAAATGAGAATGTGGATGGAAGTAGACTAGAGGAAACAGTTTGCAATGACCTGGGTCATTACAGACACAATTTGAAGAAACTTAAGGAAAAATAACCTTATCTAAATCTTTTCACTGATGAAATAATGTACTTCTCTGGCTAGAAGGAAAGAGGAATTACAGAACTGGAGTTCATATCTGAGCACTGGCAGTGAGATTGGGGGCATAGGGACTGAATTCCACAATGCACGGGCTGCAGTGTCCTGGGCTTGTCACTGTCACAGCAATTCTGGTCAAGGTACACGAAACCTTTTTTTCCATTTTTCCTCCCTTTCTTTTTTTAGCAATTCTGTAATCATACCCGCCACAGAAGGAAGCTGTTTCATCCTCCTGGACACTGCAGTGATGCTGCTTGTTTTACCTTTGTACATTTTAATCCTTTTCCATTGAAGCTCTGTAATTGATGTATTTGAATGTAGTGAGCGGTGGCCTCAGCTTGCTTTGAAGGAAATAGACTGCCTTACTTCATCCTTGGCTGAATCCAGAATGCTTTCCTGTGATTATTTCTTGTCTGTGTTAAATCTATTTCCCTTTCAGATTCCACAGATAGATGGGGTCAACTCTACAATATCTGAAGGGTTGTGAAGTTCTTTAAAAATTAATCACATATTTTGGTGGCAAAGGTTTAGTGTTTCATTCACATGCAGGATTTTTGTTTCCAACCAGGCATTGTGGAAGCAGGCAGCATCCCAGACCTGTGGAGGAGCTCAGGAGGAGGAGAACAAGTGGGGGAAAATATTCCCAATGTCACATTACTGCTGGTGGCTCAGATATGCTGAGGTATTTTGCAGGTTCTTTGGGACTATGGGAGACTTTCTGGCTTGATTGCACACAGCAGGAAGAAAAATAGTGTCAGGCTCTTCATTTGTACTTTTTTGTTGTTTTACAACCTGGGAAACATTTGGAGCATAAATCAATTGCTCTTTCAGCAAAGAGCCACGGAGGTCTTGCAACCTCCAGGTGAGGTCAGTGCAAGAGCAATGGGAGTGAAGATAAAACATGAACAAAAGACATGGTGAAAAAGCAGGGTAGGAAACCCTCTGAGAGCAGGTTTGAGCACAGAGTATGTTCCTTATGGTGTGAAAGGGCCTCAAAATGCTCAGGTCTTCTGGAGAGATGCCTTGTCCAAACTGGGCTGTACCTGGGTATGTGCAGCACAAGAATAATTTGGCAATTAAATTAAATTTTAGCCTTGTCTCACAGATCCCAGTATACTTGTTATAAATAAGATCGACCAAATTTTAGAAATCAAAATTTAGAATTTTATTTTGAGACAAAATAACAGTCTCCGATAGCCACAATTAAAAGGACAGCGTCGAACCCTGGGGTTTCGGCACTGGGTGAACACAATAACACACTCTGCCAGTCTATTACCCCCAAGTTCACATTTTTGGCTTGAAGCTGCCCCTTTTTATACACAGGATTGCTGAGAAAAGACAGGGCTCCGATGTTTTCCC
The DNA here is from genome assembly GCA_025960845.1 of Tachycineta bicolor. NCBI lineage: Eukaryota > Metazoa > Chordata > Aves > Passeriformes > Hirundinidae > Tachycineta > Tachycineta bicolor. Next base: position 1,116,310 of record JANEHK010000099.1, read on the forward strand.
TGTCCGAGGCAGCTTCATTAACTATTCATGTTCGGGTCCGGGTGTTCTGAATAGTTCTTCCTGGGCAAACAATGACCTTAATAGTTGAGCCCAGGTGTGTCGTAGATATGATAATGTCAGGAGGAGGCAGATGAGATGTGGATAGATATGGTAATGTCCAGAGGAGACGGGTGAGATAGAGATCTGATGTGATCATTCGGTTCTTGAGCTGTTCATCTGCCTCTTCCGTGGTTTTGTGTTCTTTTCAGAGTTTCCCGGCAGAGGCATTTTGATGTCATTCTTAGCATATTTCTCGTGCCCGTTTTCTGGTACTGTGCTGCCAGCAGAGATACCTCGTACCTCTCCCTGTATGGCTTCTGTTTCAGGTTTTCCTTTTTTACAATATATTTGGGTAGATATAAAACTTACATCCTATATGGGAGCATTTTAATACAGATTTATTCTAAGCATGAATTAACCTTAAGACATATATCGCCATCTTATCTCAGTTGTCTTAGCACATATGTAGGTAGATACAAACTTATATTTGATATGGGTGTATTACAATACAGACATATTCCAAACACAAATTAACTTTAGGACATTTATCACAATCCCTCCCCTTCTATCTTCACCTATTTAATTCATGTTCTGGTTAATGCCTTTTTTTTTCCCACCTAGAAAAAAAGCCTCTTAACCAAATATTCTCTTTCCCTATTATTCCAAAGGCACTCTTTCAGATTTGTCCCAATAAATTTTTTCTATCTTTTCTCCATGTACTCGAGCCTCAAATTCTTCAAGCACTTCCGCGGCTCTACTTTTCGTTTAATTTCATAATTTTTGAGACTGCATTATTTTTATTCACTCCACTTGAGGCTAGCTCAGGATCCATAGGTAATGCTGCAATCTGCATCCCTTGGACCACAGTGTGGATTAATCTGATAAAACAGGGTATTGGACATGGTAAAAAGACTAATCCAGCCACTGAGCATAAAATGAAAAACTCCACTTTCTTCCACCATTCTCCTGTCCCAAACAATTGATCCCACCAAGAAGCTTGAAGTATTGAGTTCCATTTCTGCACAGGGACATGTGCGACTTTCTTGATAAAACTATTGTTTCTCTTAATCCCATTCTGATTTTTCTTACCATTGTCAATGATATTAAACATCTCTACCTGAAGTTGCATCTCCCCTTGTCTCAGCTCTCCATGTATAAATTTCAGACAACAATGTTTTCTTCTGTACTTTTCTATATTTCCTGTGAAAATGATAAATTCTGGGGCAAGCAGCTCTGAATTACTCTGTGTTTAGACAGTGCCCATCTGAGCAAAGCCCTTATGTTATCCAAGGACTTCCAGCTCCGATCATGGTAATTTCTGAACCAAGCAAAATATTTCCTCTCTATTTCATTAAATAAGGTAATTGAAAGAAATCAGTTTTTTTGGTTTGTTTGTTTGTTTTTTTTGTTTTGTTTTGTTTTGTTTTGTTTTGTTTTGTTTTTTTTTTTTGCTACTCCATACCGTATTGAACAAATGTTTATTGTAGTTCCCTTGTTTCAGGCAGTTTGAATAGAAGTCTGTGGTGGTCCAGCTTGTTGGAAACTTTTGAGCTGAAACCAGTAGGATGCTACAGCTGGAGATAATCTGTAAATCTTCTGGCAGCCGTTATGTCTCCCAGACTTTTGAGGTTTTCTCTAAGGGAGACATTGCTCTGAGTGTGAGGCAGAGAGAAAGAGCATTGCCTCGAGGGTTTCAGTTATCACACTGGCTAAATATCCCTTATTTTTAGTCAGTCTTCTGAATATGAGATCCCACTACAGGTAGGTTAAGTGACCTCTTTGGGTTTGAATCTGCTCCTTTCTGGTGGATGCAAAGCTGCAGCTTTGAACAGAAACCTCCAACCTCCCCTCCCCCCCCCACCGCCCCGCTCTGTGCAAAGCTATTTGAATTGCTCCTGATAGGCTTCTAAGGCTTCCCAGTTCTGTGCGAGGCACTTTGAAGATGAATGCCCAGAATGAGGGAAACATGAAACAAAGCTCTCTCTTATGTCAGAGTGAGCAGCAGATTCCTCAAAGACCTGCAGCACAATGGTGCTCTTTGGTAGGTGAGAGGAAATAGGCTGTGGTTCACCAGCTTGTCAGAGCAGAGCAAAATTGCAGAGTAGGGCTGTGCTTTGGGTGGTAGAGCAGCAAAAGGAAGGTTTTGGTGGGCTCCACAATATTCCAGTCTGGCAAAGCTTGTTTCAAGTTGGCTCTGTTGGGTCTCACTTGATGAAGGGAAATTTATTATTAATTTTGCTTCCTCCAGAAGTTTGCTGTGTGTCCAAGGTGACAGATGTACCATGCCTTCTTGAGGGGGAATATTTTTCTGTCTTCATGAAAATCCTCACCCCAGCTCCTTAAACTCTCTGTATCCACCATAATTTTTTAGTACATTTTGATGGTGACCACCCATAGCCCTGGGAGCTGAAGGGCCCTTGGGGGAGTGGCACAGCTGTAGGAAGTTTTTTGTTATTTGTCTTATTCTGAATATTTCTGTGACAATTGATTTGAAAATATCCATTAGTGTCTTTTTTAAACCTGATGGTTCAATTCTGGTCCCAGTGTGTGATCCAAAAGTTTTCATTAGCATCAGATGGATGAACCCATTTCTTTGAGGGGTTAATGGGCTTGTAATGCAAAAAAAATTGAACTGATATCTCAGGAGAGACTGGATGTGGGAACAGAAGGAAAAGGAACAGGAAAACAGATTAAAAAAACACCAAGAGAGATTTGTTAATAGTGGTTGGAGATATTCTTCTCACCTGTCCTGGATGACTGTTCAAATGCAGAGGTGTGAACTCCTCTAAAGCAAATGAGGAAAAGCAGAACCCTTTGGGCCATAATTCTTTTGCATATGTGATAAATCTCTCTTCTCTCCAATCAATTAATTGCATCCTAAAAACATCTATTTCTCATCATTGACTTTAAAGGGATTTTAGATGAGTGGCTAAGATATAGCTGTCTACACAGTAAGTGATTAAAGTTGGGTTAGATGAGCTGGCAGACTCCACAGGGTTTTTTTCTACCTTCATGCCAACCATAAATCAAAAGGCATTTCATCAGAGTATTGTAAAATACAACCTTCAGAGGGAGAGTCTTCTACTTCCATATTCTGGCATCTGAAGGGAGGAGGGAGACTCCCATCAATTTAGAGAGAGGTAAAGATTTCATCTCCCTCTAGAAATCATGGCCATAATGGGTAATTCAGACATTTATGAGATTTGCTTAGCCAAGGCAGAGCTGAGCATGTGGATGTTTCTGTTTGTAGTGTTGCAGCAAAAGCAGAATAAAAGACTATTTTTAGGGGTTATTTCCATTCTTTTTCCCCTCTCTTTGATTAAGTTAATAGCCCAACTTGTACCTGGGTGTGTCTGGTTCTGTCCCGTTCCAGGCGGGAGCTGACCTCCTGCTAGCTCGAGCCAACACAGACACAAAATGTTTCCAGTTCGTCTCGGCTTCTCGGCTCAGCAGCTGGACCCAATTGTATCGAGACAGTCAACAGCAGCAGAAGAGAAAAGGCTGGCTCTCAGTTTAGCAGGTTAAAAGGTGTTTATTAGCAGAGAGCTCCGAGCTCCGAGGCGAGCGGCTGAGATAGGAGCAGAGCAAACTCCGAGGCTGAGAGAGCTGAGAGAGTTTCTTCCTCCCTCCTACCCCCTATAAGCGGGGGAGGGGTTCCAGGGAGGATACAACAAGACCACAAATCAGGGGATTCAGGGGGTAGCAAGGTGTGCCCACCCCCAAGCCTTGGACCAACCACCTCCAGAGGAAAAGAATTCCCCCCAGGCTACCTATCACCTGAAGCCCTCTCCCTGAGATTTCGCAATCCGGGAGGGACCCCTGGAGTGATAGACAGGCTGCCCCAGAGCAAGGGGGGGCAGAGGGGATGTTACATGTCATGTGAGGGGTGGGATGTTTGACACAAAACACCTTATTATACGGACAACACAAAAGGGATATAGAATTGGGGATACAGTGAAATGAACCATAACATAATCTTCTTACAAAAACCTAATAAAACAGTTCTGCACCACCACACCTGGGGAGGGGCAGACAGTCTGTGTGACCTCACAAAGTAAAACCACTTATGAGCCCTCTCCCTGTGACTGCAAAATGGGGGTAAACTGGGAAATAGGGCTGATTGCAGGTGTTTATTAATGGGGAAACTCCCAAAGAAGCATTTACTAGTTCACCAGAGAGAAATTCTCACAAAAATCTCTTGCAAGTTGTGCCTGGTTTGTTTCAATTTTAAAACCAGGTAAGGTTGTAAGAGAGATGAGCAAGTTACTGGCAATTGGTGAATATTTCCCTTGGATTTCAAAAGTTGGCAAACCTTGAATATACTATAAATACCTTTTGCATACCATAAATATCCATATATTTTAAGGCAATGTGGATTCCAAGGACAAGAGAAAGAAGAGCAAGAACTGACAGTTTTAAATCAGAAAGGGACATGCATTTGTTTCCTCTAAATGTTAATTCCTTGACATAATGGGTAAAGTATCAAATTATTATTTAAACTCACAAATAAAGTGCAGGTCCCTTTTCCCATCTCTAAGTAATGTTCTCCTGCCAAAGGATAGGCATGGCTGCATTTTTTCCTAATGGAATCTGCATAGCTTTGCCCTGATAGTCCACTGCTGAATAGTGATGGTGCAATAATTGGCTCTTTATTGGTATATTGTGTTTTCTTGGAGATTTTTTTACTTCCTGCAGTAAATCCTTTTTGAGTTTTGCTCCTTTTATGGTTTGGTGTTTACAAAAGTTGATAATTCTGGTGGAACTGCAGGACTGTGAATAAGACTCAGGATTTTGATTTGCTGTATGTCATGTATTGGTAGCTGGTACCTCTCCTTTTATCTTTTTTAGTAGAAATATCTCAGTTGTTGCTGTCTATATTTAGCAGGAGAGCTCAATCTCTCTTCTCTGTTTTCTCCTATTTGTCCCTGGCTTGAAGGTTTGGTGGCACTCAGTGGTGGATAAATGCAAGGAAATCTAATAATGCCTTTCTAATATACCCATTTATCTGCTATCATATTTTATTTTAACTCTTCATGCAACTGTGCAATCATTGCTCCATTGCTATAATTGGATTTCAAAGTATATTTGTGCCATTTAATTGCATCTATAGCTTCTCTGTAAGGGCATTCAGAGTAATTAGTAATCTACTTTTTAGTGGAATTATGTTTTATATCAACTGTCCTCATTTTTCTCTTCAAATTATTCAACATATTTGCAACAGTTTTGCTTTTTACACTGGAATTTCTGGCATAATCATTAAGGTTTTTTTTTTTTTTTTTTTTTTTTTTTTCCTTCCCCACTGTGAATGTGAACAGAGTCTAATCCAGTTTTCACTGGAGTCAGTGGTAATCTTTTCATTTCCTTCAGTGAAAACTGGATCAAGTTAATAGATTGCAAATTGCATTCAAGGCAAAGTCACGTCTTATCATAGAAATAGGTGTGTAGCAACTCCTGGGGTATTAATAGAAAGTGCAAAATTGATTGTTTCCATTTTTTCTTATGGGGTATTTTATAGATTCTCTTATCCACATTTATTAATTTTTTTTAGCCCACAAGTTATGGCATTACAATAACATTTAAAAGATTCATTTTTACCTGGTTTTCATGACAAATTAAAAACCTTTCCACTTGAAGATTTTTTGTGACTGGGTCTAGACCTTTGTTTTCCAGACCCCAAGTTCATCTGTTCATCTCCATTAGGATACTTGAAAATGGGTGTTTTTAAGTTTTAAAAATACTTTGTCCTAATTTTTGATTGCAAACCAAATATTTGACAATTTTTTTGGCCAGCCCGCTGTGTCACTTCAGAGCTGTGTCAGTTCATGGACAGATTTAGTCCTCTTGCTGCTGAATATGAAAACCTGCAAGCACTTCCCTCTAAGAGTGTAATTCCAGCAAATTACATTCTCAAGTAGGCAGAAATTTATGATGTTCACTTTTTCCAACACCAATTTTGCCACTGTGGGATGGTAACTATATGTACCAAGTAAGATCTTTAATTTTTTTAAAATAATTTATTGTAACTGGCTTGTTAAGGAGTTATTTTTCTCTTCTGCACTGTTCCCACTGTTGATTCGAGGTTTGTTGCTTTGGTAATATGCTTCTCCTCCAGGCTGTTAATGATTACAGACACCTCTCAAACCTGTAATTTTGGGGGAAGGTTACTGACAAGGTGGGATGATAACAATTGTAATTGTTTCTATGGCTTAGAAATGTCCTTCATCTTTGCTGGCCATGTGTCAGGACTTGGGATTTAGAGTAAAAGTGGAGCTGATGCCCAGGATTAGAGACACTTTCTTGTGCTATTTATTCCCAAATTGTGCCAGTTCGTAAGGTTAGAAAGAACACAGTGAAAGATGGTAAATTGTTATTTAATTATTAATGAAACATCAATGCAAATGGTGCCTATTCCACCCCCAGCAGAAGGTGACTGGTAGGTTGAGGATGGAGCCTCTTGGATCTCCAAGGAGAGATGCTCATCCTGGTGTGATTTTAGAGCCTAAGGAACCTTTGTGAGCTGGAACATCTTCAGTTTCAGAAGGCAGGATAAAAATCATTTGTTCATCCAGACTTTTGATCGAAAAGAGAGACATTAAACCATTTCTACTGGAGATTTTGTTGTTTCCAGCACAGGGAAATTGTTTGAGTCTTAAATGGAAGAAACCCTCCTAAACTATGATAATAGTTACAGTTATAACTATAATAGTTATATCGTTGCTATATAACAGTGATGAATAGTAATTTCATTACTAATCATTTGAATGGAACAGCATGAGCACCCATGCACCTGAAATTCAAACCTGAAATCCTGCAGGTATTTGCATGTTGTGAGAGGTGCCTCACTGTAGCAGGATTTTTGGAGACAGACACAGAGAGGCCTGACAATGCTGGGAAAGTTCTGTTGTTTTAGCACTGTCAAGGACGATGAGCCTGAGAACCAGGACACTGAGCCTGAGAACTAGCTTTTTCCCTCAACAAAGTGTAAACAGGTAACTGCAAAGGAATGCTTATGCAGATAACACTAGCCAATAGCTAGTAGTAAAATGCCATGTGAACAGCTTATGCACAAGAATGATAGATGTATAAAAGAACCCTGTGTACCCTCAATAAACGGAGCATTCACCACTACTTCTGTGAAGAAGGTGTTTGACTCTGGCTGTTCCCTGTGTTTTTTTGTTTCCGTTTTGTTTTTCTTTCTTTTCAAAATCACCTTCACGTCACCACTAATGGGAGCCACATTCCCACATCACAGGGACACTCCTCATTGGAGGCTGGATTTTTCCAGTGGATGCTGTTGAGCACTTTGCACTGAAATTTTGTCATAGAATGACTGATGTTTTGCCACTTTAAAAACATGGAAACATCACAATGTTCTTTTAGCAATTACTCCAGGAATTAATTGCAAATGACTTATTAATGAAGCAAGTATTCAGCTGTCACTGGAACCAAACTCCACAATACGCTTAATGATTATTTTTCGAGAAAACACCTTTGTGTTTGTTTGATCTGCCTTATGTTAACAGCAGTAGGAAAAGAGGGGGAAGCATTTGGTGTCAGAATGGAAACTTGAAACTGGCAAAAAGGAGAGGAAAAACATCAGCTAATGACTGGGAAATAGGCAAGAAGCCCAAAGAGAGAGCAGATCCCTAACAATTATGTTGGAAAGCTGCTTCCCCAGGCAAGCCTGGTTGGGTAATAAGGGTTAAATCTGGGGACAAACAGGGGAATCTGGAAGGGAAGGGTTTCACAGCAGCATTAATTTCACCACATTCCGTGTCTGGAAAATGAGCATGAAAGAATTTGCCTTGTATGGGGCGGGTAAATGTTTTCAAAATGCAGAGTCTCTCGAATGTGGAATATCATCTCTAGCTCTGCAAATAACAATAAAAATAAATGTTGTTAATTAGGGAATGTCCATTCCTCATAGCTCTGGCATTGGTCTGGGATGCACCACCAAACTTCCCTGCCCAGAACTGTGTACTGGACCCGTGGACCCTCCCAGGTGCCCATGGGCCACCCAAGGGAGGTTTTTCCACAGGCAGCTAGCTGAAGCCATGCATTTTTCCAAGAGCTCTCCTTTGCAAGGGCCAGATATAAATAGGTAATAAAGCTTTTCCACGGCTGCTGTTTACAAGAGCAGGAACACGGGGCAGGACACAAGCAAGGCAGATCCGCCTGCCTTGGGAACACATCTCAGGTGTCCTTCTGGTGCTGATAAATTATTTACCACTCAGCAAGCATGTGCCTGTGTAAAATATTGAAAGGAGGGAATCTTAGGTGAAACCCCATCCATTTACCCGGAGCTGATACTGGAATATTCATCACATTAAATCCAGCTATAGCGAAAATGAAGGATTATGTGCTTGCATAAAAGGCTTTTTTGGTGGCAGGTCCGTGTGCCAGAGATCCGAATATAAAATCAAGTAAGTGCAAGCCATTTTTTTTAATGGCAAATTTGCCTTCTTGGAACTCATGAGACTTGGCAGGTTTAAATTAAGTTTTAAACCTGCGGTGGATTATGTGATTTTTCTAACTGGCTGCAAGCAATACAAGATGAGCACACACCACCCCAGTCCCAGCCACAGGCCTGAGCCAGGATTTCCAATGCAAATAAAAAAGAAATGCAGATTTTATATGCAGGGAATGGTGTATATTCATCTCAGTGCAGGGTTGGTGAGGAGGTCTCTTCCCAAGTGCTGGGTCTGCACTCACTTGCCTTTCCCTGTCCCTCTTCATCCCGAGTTTGTGCCGGAGCAGAGTGAGAGCACAGCTCAGAGACAGGATTCAAAGAGCCCATTGGATTTATGATTGTGGAAAAGTACAGGAAAATATATAGGACTGGTAAAAGAAAGGCATGAGTTTTTCTTCCCATCCATCCATCCATCCATCCATCCCGTGATTGCTCCTTCCCTGTCTTCCCCCTCCACCGGGGATTCTGTTGAATTAAAGGCTCAATTAAATCTTCTCTGGGGGGTGGCAGAAAACTTAGAAATGCTGAGATGAAGCAGCACCATGTGATGAAAGGCCACCTCTGGAACAGGTTGTCCCACTGGGAAGCAGGAGGGCTGGAGGCTCTGTGTCACTGAGGGCTGTAAATGAGCTCCCAGGAAAACTGGCACAGCAAGGTCTGGGTTTGGTAGTCGTGGGCACGTACAGGGATGTGAGAGCAAAACCTATTTCTGTTGGTGCTGAGAATGAGGTTTTGCCCACAATTACTAATTTATTAAAAGGTGTGACTGATTGCATCAGAACAAATAATTTAAAAATAGATTTAAAAAATTTAAAAATAGATTTAAAAAAATAAATCAGTGTTCTCCATCCCATAGTACTTTCTTATTTGGGAAACAACAGGTAAGAAACAAGATGATCAGAAACCAGATTTGCCTGGTCAAAAATGGAGATGGATACATCTTGATTTGGAACATGATTGAAGGGAAACCATTGTCTTGCAAGAAGTTATGGGCTTTTTTTCTGGGAATTCCAGAGATACTTTATGGCAGGTTCTTCCCTTTCTGCCTGCTGTTGTCATCTGTAATTGGAAATGTATTTTGTGTGAGAGAATAAAACAAACATCGAATAGATACAAAAGCACCGAGAACCTTCAGCCCTTGGCTAATTCCTGTAGACAGAACAGAGAGAAACAAAATTATCTGTAGCTATAATTGAGAGGTAAAAATAAATCTATGTTTAATAAAAATTTAAAGGAAGAATTACATATGCCACAAATCCCCTTTTATATTTATCTCGGTTTTGAAAGACAGTTGTCTGCCAAGGAAAGCTAGAGCCTCCCTTGGAATGGAGAATGCAAACACTCCTTCCCTCCAAAATATTATAATTTTGCAATTAGGGGCTTTCAGGCAGAGATATGGGAATAGGAGTAACAGTTATTTACTAGAAATATTAAAAAAAAAAAAAGAAAATACAAAGGTAGTAGTGTCACCCTGTTTTTTCAGAGTTTTTAAAAGCCTTTTGATTGTTCATATAATGGAGTCAGACTTTTTAGCTACTTGTTGAGGTTTAAGTTTCCTGTAGAATTCCTCCCCCCCCAAGTTGCTAGGAGACTAAATATTGATAGTTACAGAGTGCTTAACCTGGACAAAAGAAGCTGATCACTTAGTTTTGGGGGAGGGAGAAAGCTCCCAGAGAGCTGAGGTGTGGACTCACTGCTCTCAGTCTTCCGGGGAGCACGGATCGGGCGACTGCTGGCTGCCTGGAGTCCACGGTTAACGGAGGAGTCTGGTCCTGGGAATTCTACCATCTCTTGGAGTGCCCAGGAATTTGGCGTTTCTTCGCTGTCCTGCTGGATTTTGGGTCAGCCCGGGTCCAGCCACTGCGGCTTCTCCGGCACTGCCCATTTCATCTGCCAGGACACCCTCCTGCCTGCCGAGGACAGTCCACAGCGCCCGGCTTCCAGCCAGCAGCGCCAGAGTTTCCACCGTTTGCCCTCGGGGTTCTTGGTTCTGTTTTTACTATTATTATAATTGCTGTTGGGTTTTTTTGTCTGTCCTATTTACTAGTAAAGGACTGTTATTCCTTTTCCCCATAGCTCTGACTGGAAAGTTTTTGGGGTTTTTTTTGTCCTGGTTTGGAGACAAATTTGGGGGAAAACCCCTGTATAGGATCCCTCTGGGAAGCAAACCTAAGTGGCCCCTCCCTCCAACTAGTCCGGAAAATAAAAAACCTTTGTGGAGAAAAGTGGAAAAAGCTATTTTACTAAACAAATAAAGTGCATACAAGTATAAAGAATGAATAATATGAAACAATAAAACCTCTCGTTCTGGAGTGAGATGGCAAATTGAGAAAGTCCTTGCCGTGGGTGGAGCTCAGCTCTCTCTCAGTCTGTCCTCAGTCCCAGTCCCTCCGGCGCTGCTGGAAAATGCCGAGGTCCAGGCCCCGGTGGGCCGCAGGTGCAGCCCCCAGTGCTCCCCTGGGTTTTCAGTCCAGAGCAGGTTTAAACAGTTCCAAGAAAAAGGAAAGAAAAAAAACAGTCCAGGGAACTTCTCTGCCCTAGCTAGCTGAAACTAACTAAAAGCAAAAAGATCTCTGTCCTGCAGTCTCTCCAAGCCTCTGCCGAACACTGTCTGCAGAAGAATGTGGAGGAGTCAGGCAGTTTTCTCAAAACAAACTCTGGTCTTCTCCTTGCTCTTAGAACCAGTCTTAAAGGCACAGGACTCAATATACAGCACAAACAGAACAGACGATTGGGGATACAAGCATCATAAAGTTACCCTAGGACATTTTTAATCTTCCAAATTATAATAACACGGAGGGAAGGATTTGAATTCCTCATTTCCTAGAGAGGCCTGCCTCTCCTTAGCAGGCACCTGTCTTTTCAAACCAAGACACTACTGTACAATATAAGGAGCAGTTTCTGCCTTTCTCACACATGTAACATAAACAAATCCTTTGTTTTTCATTCTCTGTCCTTTGTTTGCATATTTATAACCTGAAAACAATTGTAACTGATGGCTGGTCTGGCCATTCGGCTGGGAGGTGAAAACTCCATAAGCCAATCCACAGCCAGACCCACAAATGTATAAAAAGTAAGAAATAAACAGGCAGAGGGGCTCTCGGCCTTGGCTCAGCCTTGGGCTCTCTCGGAGGACCACTCTGCCCTGCGAAATCTCTTGTCTCCGTGTGATTGCTTTGTGTATCCTGATCACGTAGTAGTACAAAAAACCAAGCAAAATCCTGGAAAAAACCCTGACAGAGTCAGGGATACAACCTGGCACCCTGTTCCTCAGGGTGTTAGAAGCAGTCCAAATAAGTCCTCCCGGAGTAACAGATGTGGTTCTGTGGAGTAGAGATGGTCCTGTAGAAAGTCCGGTGGTGATGAGATGGGTGCTGTCTTCCTCCGGGAATCCAGTGGAAAAAAAATGGGTACCTTGTGTCCTTCAGTCCCAGTTTTTATCTAGCTAGGAACAGCTGGCTCACCCCCCCCGCCCACTGGGTGGAGCATCTCACAATGGGATGATGGAATGTGTCATGTCATTGGTGGGCCCTAATGGCCCATTATCAGAAGATGTCCCCCTGGAGGATGGAGGGGTGGTGAAACAGATAAGAAACAGTGCCCCACCTGGCTTTAATGGCTGGGCCATTATCAGAAGGCATCTGCCCCCCCTCTCCGCTGGAGTAAGAAGGATAAAACATCTCCCAAAAAACAGCTTTCAACAGATGAAATAGAATACGCATTTTTAGGTTACATAATCCAAGACAATATTGCACTTAAAATCTCCTTACCTGCCCTTTAGTTTTCATGGTTTTCCTTATCTTCAGTGTCACTTAATCATATTTTAACAGCATTTGCTTCCTCACTGCCCATCTGCTCTTCCTTTCTAGTGCAGCATTAATGCCACACCATCCCAGTAGCTCCCTTCTATACCACTTTGATGTCAGACTCCTGGGGATTCAGGATTTTTTCATTCAGGTTCAGACAGAAAAGAAAAATACCTGGTTTGGGGGAGTGACAGATGCTGATTTCAAATGGAAATGTCCAGAGCAGGGTGGGGGGTGAAGGGGCAGTGAACAAAACTTTGACTCCTGTGGATGTGGAATGTTGGGATCCAATGGTGATCTATCCTTCTGCTGTCCATGGGGAGCTTCTCCTGGTCCTGGGGAGATGCAGGTACTGCTCTGCTTCAAGTCTGTGCTGAAGAAGGGTCATCCTCTGAGTATATTAACAAAATTAATTAATGAGTGCAGAGGGCAAGGCTGGGTTCACGTCTGGACACCCACCTGGCTTGTGTGGGGTGCCCAATTGGATCTGTGTTTGCTGAATTAGAGACATCAATTTGGAGAGTCTTCATGTGGTTTATTAATCCTAAACGCATTGAATTAATAATCTTTGTATTTATACCTGTCTGATTTGCAGAGTTGAGGAAGACTTTGTGTATTGTGTCTCACCAGTTTAAAAGCACAATGGTGTGGGAAGGTCTCCTGGAAAGGGGAGAATGTTTTTCTTTAGTGTTGACAGGAGCTGTCCCAAAAAAGTTTTGTGCTGCTTTTTGCTCTAAAAAATGTGGAAAAAAAATTATAGAAATCCATTCTAATTCCTCATGTAATTGTAAATTAGTCCTTAGGTCATTGACGGGAACAGGTCTGTGGTACAGCTGGGGATATTATTCTCTCTCACACCACTACCTTTGCTGGACATTAAGCTCTTATGATAATTCATAAAAACACCCTTTTTAAAGCTATCTGATGCCTGCAGTGATCAATACTTGAACCTCTATTCTTGAAGCATTTTAAAATTAAATATAAAGTTGTGGGGTTTTTTTCTCATAAGAAAGTGATCCAAAGTGCAGTTAATCCAAATTCTGAGGTGTTTGTGCCAGCAGAAGTCACTCTTGATATTTCCAAATAACATTTGCCTCAGATCTCAGGAGGCAGAGCAGGGCTTGATTGGCTGTAGAATTCCAGAAATTCCTCTGTATCTGAGTGGGGATCAGGCTCAGCAGATGCTCATTCGTGCTCGGTGCTGTAAAGACAAAATGCATCAGAAATTGGATGTGCTAAAGCAGTGCCAGAGGCTCTGTCCTTCCCCTCCTGGAACACGACTCTGGACTTGCTCCTGCCTCAGTCTGGGGTTGCCTGAGCTGGTTTTGGTGGGAAAAAACTGAGATGAGGTGGGGCCACCCGAGTCCCGTCAAGGAGGGGTGCCCAGGAGGTGACAGGGGACAGAAGGACACCTGGGACAGACCTTAAAGGACAAGTTTAGAAAGAAATGGTGGCTTGGAGGAAGATGAAAGTGCTTTTCTTCAGGACACAGATGTGACAGTGAGAGGGGAGAACACAGAAGCACTCAAGGAGGCCGCAGTTGAGGCTGAAACCTTGAACAATGAGAGGAAGGGGTTTGTTCCACTTTGATTTGGTCAATGAATATGTGGTGAGGACAAACAAGCACAGTGATTATCTGGGGAAAGAGGTTTTAAGAGGAAACATGGGGCAGACGTCTGAGGCAGAGGAGAAACCACCACAAGGTTGGTCATGAGACTGACACAAATGAAAGGGTTAGAAAAGGAGGGGTTCCACTGCTTTAGCAGTGGAAACAGGAATTAGCAAGAAAATGGAACATTAAAATCACTCTGAGCCACATGGAAAGCATTGTTTATTGTTATTATTCATTATTGTCATTATAATTATTAATATTATTGTATTAACTAAAGGCTGACTTGAATCTTATAAAGAACTTCTGTCAGAAAAGGAGAAAACAAGTTTTAAATGTTGACTTTTAATTCTACCCTGTTTATTAAGTACCATTAATTCTGTTTTGCTAATATCTTGTAAGTAAACAGAGTGAGAAAATTCAGTGGGATAGAGATGATAAAGATGATGAACCACTGGAATTTGGTTTCACACTGGGCACATTAGGGAGAAGAGGATGCCAATTAATGTCCTGGGGTGACTTTTTGATACTTGTATCCCCAGTTGTCTGTTCTGTTTATGCTGTATGTTAAGTTCTGTACCTTTAAGACTAAGTAACCCCTGATAAGTAACAGCTGTGTTAATTAACCAATCCAGCCTTTCCCCTGATGAGTAACAGCTATATCCAATAAGGATGAGTGAGATAAAAGAGAGGGCTAGCTGGTAAGGGAATATTATCATGGAGGAGCAACCTTGAGGAGTATGAAGCAGAGACTCATGAAGCAGGATCCTAGAGAGAGAATTACTGCTGTGAGACTAGTTCTGAGAGCAGAGGGGGAGAAAGAAGACGCATGGAGTTTGTTTTGAAAAAGCAGCATTCACTCCTCTGCATTCCTGCTCCTGGACTGTGCTCATCTCAGGCACAGACCAGCAACGGCACAGAGACCTGCTTTGCTCTTAGTTAATTTTAGCTAGCTGAGGCAGAGAAGCTCCCTGGACTAGTTTTTTTTTGTATTTTTTTTTTTTTTTCCTTGGGACTGTTTAAACCTGCTCTGGACTGAAAAACCCAGAGAAGCACCGGGAGCTCGCACCTGTGGCTCACCAGGGCCTGGACCTCTGGAGGGACTGATAAGAGACTGAGTGAGCTGAGCTACCCATGGCAAGGACTTTCTGAATTTACCATCCCACTTCAGAACAATGAAAGGTTTTATTGTTTCATGTTATTCATTCTTTATGCTTGTGGGCACTTTGTTTGTTAAATAAATAGTTTATTCCACTTTCCTCTGAGGAAGCTCTTTTCCTGGACTGGTTGGGGGGGGCTGTTTGGGTTTGCTTTCCAGAGGGACCCCATTCAGGGGTTCTCTCACAAATTTGCCCTAAACCAGGACAATTACTAAAAGAGAAACACTTCTAGAAGTAATAATAAGGGTTCTCTATTATTTATGGTTGATTTTTAGAAGAGAGTGAGTTCATGTTTATCCTACAGCAGTTGACACAAGCACTGAAGGAAGAGAAAAAAACCTTTAACCAAGCAGAAATTTCAGTAGTGAGCTGTTAAAAGAAGTTGAGCTGAATATTGAGGAAAGTTCAAAAAGATAAAATGTCCTTCAGTTTGGTAGTTCTTCACTGGTTCTGCAGTTTGGCAGCTGTCAATATCTCAAAATATCATCTCACCCAAACTGTTGAAAGAAAGAAACCCTTTGCTTTTTCCCTTGAGACTCCCAAGCTGAAAATGGGCTCTTTGTAGTCTCAGCCTCATTTCAGACAGGTTTTTGTTTTTTTTTTTTTAAACATTCTTGCTGGCAGAAACAACTAATTAATAAATAGACTCTCTGTTAATTAAATGTTTTATCATTTTAACTTGCCTTTTTAAATGAAAAATAAAGGTAATCTCTAACATTTTCTGCTTTATTATGAATCTTAAGGGATGAAGCATCACACTTCATGCATCATTAATAATGCAAATTAGTTTTTGTTTGTCTCCTATAAGTTTATAGTTAGAAGTAAATATTTAATGCATAGATCTGGGAAATCAAATCATGGCTAGTGGAAATTTTCCCTTAGAGTTATTGAAAGGTAATGTAAGAAAGATGGGAGGCACTGTGGTTTCTTGTCACTAGAGGACACAAAGAGAAATGACACTCACACTCTGACTCCAAGGCAAAAAGAAGG
This sequence comes from Tachycineta bicolor, assembly GCA_025960845.1. Classification (NCBI taxonomy): domain Eukaryota; kingdom Metazoa; phylum Chordata; class Aves; order Passeriformes; family Hirundinidae; genus Tachycineta; species Tachycineta bicolor. The sequence goes on from JANEHK010000099.1 coordinate 1,132,384, forward strand.
CTAACATTATTATGGTTAGTTCACTTATATAGATTCTGGACAAGGACTGTTGCAGTGCATTATTTGGGTTTATATTGTATTTCATTTTGTATTGGGTTTTGTAATGGTTTCTTCTGTACCACCCTGTTCCCTTGGAAAATGTATCACAAGGTTTGTCCCTGCTCCTTTTCCCCGCCCATCCTCCCATGCTGGAATGTAATCCAATTCTGTTCCACTCCCACCTTATCCCTGATTGGGTAGTGGCTTGTCCTTGCCTCTAGCCCCTTCCCCCTTGGTAAAAACCATGGGACCAGGTGGAAATGTCTCTTGGGACAGGGACAGGGACTGGGCTCCTGACCCTGCAGGGGCAGGACCACAGAATAAGGCCTTGATTCTCCCTGGACCAAGGTCAGACTCTTTCCTTTTGCCATCGACAGACACATGTTCTCTCTAAAGGAAAAGGTTTGCAGCCTCTGGGATCTTTGGGACCCTGGAGGGAAAAAATCCTTCTGGCTGTGGTTTGTCTCTCAAGCTAACCAAGGCAAAAATGGAGCTGGGGCTCCAGGAGAGAGAGAGAGCCACTTCAGGTGACACCCAAGCGTGGTGCCCAAAGCCACAAGGGGCTCCCAGAAGGCTCGAAGAACCACGTGTGGAGCATGTGGCCAAGGAACCTCACACAGGCACATGAGTCCAGAAACGTGGCCCATCCACGCAGAGAGACAGACCCGTCAGGCTTGGTGTTTGCTGTGGTGTCCCCGAAACACCAGACTCCACAGAGAGAGGCTGTGGTTTTCCTTTGGACTTAAAAAACCCATCAGATTTCTGCGAAATAGCTCCCTGAACAGCAGGCTGCTCCCTGAGAAGGTGACCACATGTTCGTGGACAGACAACCCTGGGAACTGAAACTGGAAGCTCTTTTTGCACCAAAAGGGTCAGTTTTAGGCAGAGGGAGCGACTGGAAATTTTTCGGCTGCACACTGGATTTTTGGTGAGTAGTCCCAACTCAGGAATCTTAGGAAAAAATCAGCATCTTTAAACCTCAAGGAGGAGTTTTTCCTTTGGGGGAAGGTTTTCGCCTTCACAGCAAACCTTCAGGGTGCTTTTAAAAGCAATTCGGTTTTGGCTGCACAGCCCCAGGGGTCAAAAAAGTAATAGTTTCTCCTCCCGGCTTTTTTTCTCTCCAGTGAGGTTTTTTTCTTTCGGTTTCCCAGTCGCAGTTAAAGGGAACACAGAAACTTAAAATCAGAGCCAAAAATGGGTGTTAGGCTGTCTGTGTCTCAAAAAAGAGTCTATTAACAAATTTTAAGTGCCTTGGATGATGGTGGGACCCATTGTTCAAAGAAACAGCTGAAAAAATTAATTCAGTGGTTGTTTTCTCAGTTTCTACATGTATCATTAGAGCAAAAAGGCTTCCCAGAATTTTGGGAAGCTGTTGTGAAGAAATTGTCTGAATCAAGCTCCCCTAATGATAAAGAAAATGCAAATTTTGCTCTTTGGAGCTGGCAGATTTGGTTTGCAATGCAAAAACAAAATGAAAAGAAAAAAAAGCCAGTTCTTTGTGGATTTTCCCCAGTTTCCTCAGTTTCTCCCTATCCCAGCCCCAAAATCCCTTCCCCCAGTTCGGATATTCCTCAAGAAACCCCTAGACTTCCCCCACACCTCCCTTCTTCCCCAGTTTGTAAACCCCATGTTCGTCTTACTTTTGCACAGTTCGAGTGCTCAAAACCCCCATCTTAGTGAATTCCAAACTAGTCTTAGTTTGGAGGCGGGTCACAAGATGGAGGAAACACCTTTGTTCCTCAAAATGGCCAAGGCCAGGTTCTCCCAAGCCACGAGGAGCCTTTTTCTTTGTCTGTCCCTCCTTCCCACAATCCCTTTCACAATCCCTTCTTCTCCCCAGACCCCTCCTTCCCTTCAGTGCCGCCCCTGGCACTGCCCTCTCCTCTGACTCCGCCCCCTATCCTCAAACCTCCACCCCATGTGACTCAAGCCTCCAGCCCCTCCCTGCCTCTGGTTCCCACGGTTTCTCTGCCCACAATCCCAGTTCCCATGCCCTGAAGGAGGAAGGTGGGAGAGCCGGGAACCTGGAAGCAGGAAGTGATTCTGGCTTTTCTGCCACCCCGTCACATATCGACGGTCAAAAAGGGGGGGTGTTGTCCACAGTAATTGGGAACCTTTCCCCAACAAGCGATTCAAGATTTATGCAAAGCTCAGGCCAATTTTGGACATGAAAGTGAATACTTTTGCAGCCTTTTAAAAGCAAATTTAGCAGGGAATCCTATTGTTCCCTTTGACCTCCGGCAGTTTTTTTCTTCCCTCCTTTCATCAACACAGTTTAGGCTTTGGGACTCTACATGGAAAAAAAGATTAAGAGATTTACTCCTGGAGCTTTGGCAAAATCCTGAAATAGCTGTCGATAATAATAATTTGCCAATTCGATTAGAACATCTATGTGGTGATGGTGAATGGGTTGCAGCCCTCAAGCAGGCTCAGGAAATTCCTTTAGCTGTTTTATAGCGCATTAAAGATGCTGCTTCCAAAGCATTCTTTTCAATCCAGCCCAATGGGTCCTTCCAACCTTACAGTAAAATAAAGCAGCTTCCATCAAAACCTTTTGTAACATTTGTGAGGGATTAACCAGAGCTATTGAGTTACAGGTTAAGAAAGAAGGAGCCCAAGAACAGGTCCTGGAGGAAATGGTGCTGACCAATGCAAACGAATATTGCAAGGCAGCCATCCTCAGCCTGCCCATGGAACCGGATCCATCCTTAGATGACATGCTCCAGGTGTGTGCCAGGAAGGTTCCCTTCATAACAGCTCCCCAAAGCCACAGTTCCAGAGATGCATTCAAGTCACTGCAAAATGTGGCTGGGCATGTGCAAGGTGTAGGGGGGATAAAATTGGCAAAACAGTCAAAAAGTGTTGTGCAAATTAAGGGGCCAAACAGACAGTTGGCTACACTGCATCCATTTGTTTTGAATTATTTGGAGCCCTTGTGGGGGAGAGACCTGATGGCCCAGTGGAGGGTCATGACTGGCATCCTAGATGCCTCCCCTGGTTTTTCAGGCTGCGGCCACTGAAGAGCGCCCTACCTAGAAACTCAATTGGAAAACTGATTCAACAATCTGGGTGGAGCAGTGGCCGCTCAGTAAAGAAAAACTGAAGGCACTTCAGGAGCTAGTGGATGAACAGCTAGCTAAAGGCCACATTGTGGAAACCACGTCTCCGTGGAATTCCCCAGTCTTTGTTATAAAAAAACCAAAGGCAAGTGGTGGCTCCTCCACTATCTCTGTCAAATTAATAATGTCATTGAGGACATGGGTTCTCTCCAGCCAGGGATTCCATCCCCAGTGATGCTTCCCCAAAATTGGAATTTGGCAATTATTGATATCAAAGATTGCTTTTTCCAGATCCCTCTGCACCCTGACAATGCCCCACGTTTCGCCTTCTCAGTCCCTACCCTCAACCGAGAAGCCCCGAGGAAAAGATACCACTGGGAATTTCTTCCCCAGGGGATGAAGAACTTGCCATTTATTTGTCAGTGGTACCTCTCTTCCCTGCTGTCCCCAGTGTGCGCAGCTGCAGAAGCCCTCATCCTGCACTACAAGTGTTACCCTGGTTTTTCTGAGTTTTTAAAGCCTTTTGAAATGGAGTCAGATCTTTTAGTTACTGTACAATATTTGAGCAGTTTTGTACCTTTTCCCACAGATGTAACATAAACAAATCCTTTGTTTTTCATTCTCTGTCCTTTGTTTGCATATTTCTAACCTGAAAACAATTGTAACTGACAATTGGTCTGGCCACTGAGGCTGAGGGGTGGAAACCCCAAAAAGCCAATCTTCTGCTAGACCCACAAATGTATAAAAAATGTAAGAAATAAACAAAGGGGTCTCTTCTCTCCGCTCTCTCGGCTGTGAGCTGGATCGGAAGGATGTCTGCGAAAATCTCTTGCCTGCGTGTGACTGCTTTGTGTGTCTTGGTGACACTACATGGATGATGTGCTCGTGTGTGCCCCCAATGATGACTTACTGTCCCACGTGCTTGACCTGACAATCGATTCTTTGGTTGCTGCAGGGTTCGAGCTTCCAGAGGGGAAGATTCAAAGGATGCCACCTTGGAAGTACCTGGGTCTGGAGACTGGTAAGTGGACCATTGTGCCGCAAAAATTGGCTGTCAAAAACAACATCAGGACCTTAGCAGATGTCCAGTAGTTGTGTTTGTCTTTAAATTGGGTAAGACCTTGGCTAGGTCTGACCACTGAGGACCTAGACCCCCTCTTTAATCTGTTAAAAGGGGCAGAAGAGCTGAGTTCTCCCAGGACCCGCACCATTGAGGCACGAGCAGCCCTAGAAAAGGTACAGGACTGTATGGCCACCAGACAGGCCAACAGGTGCAAATCAGACCTGCCTTTTAAATTCATAATTTTAGGCAAATTGCCACACTTACACGGGATGATTTTCCAGTGGGAAAGGGTGGAAAAATCCAAAAAGACTGTAAGGATCCTCTCTTAATCATAGAGTGGGTTTTCCTCAGCCACCACCGATCCAAAAGAATGACCAGGCCACAGGAACTGGTAGCAGAACTGATCTGGAAAGCCAGGACCCGGATCAGGGAGTTGGCAGGATGTGATTTTGAGAGCCTTCACATCCCAGTTGAGATAAACTCGGGCCAAATCACAAAGGCAATGTTAGAGCACCTGCTTCATGAAAATGAAGCTTTGCAGTTTGTTCTGGATAGTTACACAGGTCAAATCTCAATTCATCGGCCTGCTCCCAAATTATTTAGAGAACAAATTCAGTTCAAATTGTCATTAAAAAGTGTTCAGAGCAGGAGGCCCTTAAAAGCTCTAACTGTTTTTACAGATGCGTCCGGAGCCTCCCACAAGTCAGTAATAACTTGGAAAGATCCTCAAACTCAGCAGTGGGAAAAAGATATTGTTGAGGTGGAAGGATCACCTCAGGTTGCCGAGTTGGCTGCAGTTAGAGCTTTTGAAAAGTTTCCTGAACCATTCAATTTGGTCACAGATTTGGCCTATGCAGCAGGTGTAGTATCCAGAGCTGAGCAAGCTGTACTGAGTGAGGTCTCCAATTCTGCACTTTTCAACTTGCCCTCAAAACTAGTAAATCTAGTCTCCCACTGAGAGCAACAATTTTATGTGATGCACATCAGATCACACACCGATTTACCAGGATTCATAGCCGAGGGCAACCGAAGGGCTGATGCTCTTGCTGCGCCTGTGGAGATGGCCCCACTCCCAAACATCTTTGGACAAGTAAAGATCAGCCACCAGCCTTTTCACCAGAATGCACCAGGCCTAGTCCGCCAGTTCCACCTAACGTGGGAACAGGCTCGGGCAATTGTGGCAATGTGTCCCTCATGCCAGCACCACGCACTCCCAGGCCTTAGTGCAGGAGCGAACTTCAGGGGATTGAAGAGTTGTGAGGTATGGCAGACAGACGTGACACACATCATGTCTTTTGGTAGACAAAGGTATGTCCATGTATCTGTAGACACCTTTTCTGGAGCTGTCTATGCCTCTGCCCACTCAGGGGAGAAGTCTAGTGATGCCATGAAACACCTAATACAGGCTTTCTCCTTCCTGGGCATCCCCAAATCAATAAAAACTGATAATGGACCCCCGTACACATCCAAGGAGTTCAGAAGCTTCCTGCAGCAATGGGGAGTAGAGCACAAAACAGGCATCCCCTACTCCCCGACAGGTCAGGCCATCGTGGAAAGGACACACCAAAATCTCAAAAGGGTCCTTAGCCAACAACATCAGTCTCTAAAACTAGAAACACCCGAAATCCAGTTGTCCAAAGCCTTGTTCACTCTGAACTTTTTAAATTGCACGTTTGAAAATCTTAACCCACCAATTGTGCGCCATTTCAGAGAGAACAACCAACTGCAGCTGAAAGCAAAGCCACCAGTAATGGTAAAGGATCCAGCAACTAGGGAAACAGAGGGGCCTCATGATCTGCTCTCCTGGAGTTGTGGATAAGCCTGTGTGTCCACTCCCTCAGGTCTCAAGTGGGTGCCAACCAAGTGGGTGAAACCTTTCATCCCTAAAAGTGCAATGTTACCCTGGTTTTTCTGAGTTTTTTATTTAGCCTTTTGAATTTCATAATGGAGTCAGATCTTTTAGTTACTGTACAATATTAGAGCAGTTTTTCTACCTTTCCCACAGATGTAACATAAACAAATCCTTTGTTTTTCATTCTTTGTCCTTTGTTTGCATATTTCTAACCTGAAAAACAACTGTAACTGACAGTTGGTCTGGCCACTGAGGCTGAGGGGTGGAAACCCCAAAAAGCCCATCTCCTGCTAGACCCACAAATGTATAAAAAGTAAAGAATAAACAAAGAGGCTCTCTTCCTCCTCCTCCTCTCTCCGCTCTCAGAGCAGTGAGCTGGAATCGGAAGAACCTCTGCCTTGCAAATATCTTTTCTACGCGTGATTGCTTTGTGTGTCTCGGCAACAGTGCAAAGCTACCTACAGGGGACCCACAGGTGGCCAGTGCTGCCTGGAGGAGGAGAAAGCACCGAACCCTCTCCTTCTAGTTATCCTTTTTCCCTTAACAGTGTTTTTCTGGACAGTTTGTTTGCACTAGATGTCATTTTTATTTTTCAGCTTTAAAGGTACTCAAGAGCCAAACTCTGAGCATCTCCCATGGACTGAGCCTTCCTCCTTCTCAATTTGACAAGAAAGGGGGAGATGTTGCTGTGTATTATTTGGTTTTATATTGTATTTCATTTTATATTGAGTTTTGTAATGGTTTCTGCTGTACCACCCTGTTCCCTTGGAAAATGTATCACGAGGTTTGTCCCTGCTTCTTTTCCCCACCCATCCTCCCATGCTGGAATGTAATCCAATTCTGTTCCACTCCCACCTTATCCCTGATTGGATAGTGGCTTGTCCTTGCCTCTAGCCCCTTCCCCCTTGGTAAAAACCATGGGACCAGGTGGAAATGTCTCTTGGGACAGGGACAGGGACTGGACTGGGCTCCTGACCCTGCAGGGGCAGGACCACAGAATAAAGCCTTATTCTTTCCTCTTTCCTTTTGCCATCGACAGACACGTGCTCTCTCTAAAGGAAAAGGTTTGCAGCCTCTGGGATCTTTGGGACCCTGGAGGGAAAAAATCCTTCTGGCTGTGGTTTCTCTCTCAAGCTAGCCGTGGCAAAAACAGAGCTGGGGCTCTGGGAGAGAGAGAGAGACATGTCAAATGACTAAGGATTGGAGAACAAGGTTACCACCTCTCCATCCCCCTGGCCAGGCTAGAAGTCAATCAGTTGTCCCTATTCAGAAAGGAATGTGAAAAACAACTCTTGTTTATGTTACAAGTGTGAGAAGACAACTACAGAATATAAACATTCACACAAAGCTAATAGAATATGGCAACAGTTTCTGTTTATTTAACCTTTCTTGCTCTTGCTTTCCTTTCCGCAGAAGTCTTTGTGACTTGTCATTAAACACTTCTCTATTCTTGCAGTATCTGTTTTTTATCTTTACAGTAGCCACAAAATTCAGTTTTTAATACCATTTAAAGGAGAAGTTAAACACCTCCGTAGCCTACTTAAGGCTATAAGGATTGTAGTTTTGGTCTTTATTGGCAGGAAAACCAGGTGATTATTTCTAATAATATCTAAAAACTTGTTGACTTTGTAGCAGTTTTATTTCGTTTGCTTAATGAAGCAATGGCCAAATCAGATTAAACTTTGCCCAGGGCCTCTACATCATGCACAGAAATGCCTTGGGAGGGTAAAATACTCTGAGCTGTTTATTTGTTAGCACAGGGCAGACTGAATTTTGTGTATATATTCCATACTGTGCTTTTCCCCCCTTTTTTTTTACACAGTATTCTTACAAATATTGTACCATCCTCTGTATGAAATGTCTGTAGGAAGGAGATTATTGCAGACAAATTACAATTGTTTCCCCACCACATATGGGCTTTCTGCAGTGACTCTTCTCGTGTGTGTGTTGGATAACAAAGAATAATATGTATCCTGTTATTTTGGGTGTGAAATCTGATAGTGAAAAACACACCAGGGGGAAATCTTCGGTGATAAAAATTTAAATAGACCAGTTTAGCAATATGACAGAGATTTGACCTGAAAGTTAAAGTGTTTGGAAGTTAACTGAGGTTATATAAAGAAGGTTGAGGCTGCGCTACAGATAGACCGTGGGGTTTGTACATTATTAAATCAAAATAAAAGGTATTTACAAAGCAATAATTGCCTGGATCAACCCATCTAATAGGTTCTGGGAGCACTAAATACATTTTCCATGCTAAAGATGTGTGAAGCCTTTTCCTTTCTCATACTTTTGTTCTTCTTGAAAACATTTGCAGAATGGTTGGTTTTATAACAGACTTGGCACCAAACTAGGCCTGGGGATGCTTTGCCAGCTCAGAGCAGTGGTGGGAAGCAGGAGCAGGGGCACTGCTGTGCTACCAACAGGATTATTAGACTTTGCAGGTGGGGTACAGATCACTCTCTGGGGGATTAGAATAATAATAAAAAAACCCTAATATTTTTACTGGGAGAGGTATTTTACTATCTTCTGGGGAGAGAGCACTGCAATGTTCTTTGCTCTCCTCAGCAACATTTTCATGCTGGAAATACATGGGATTCAGAGGGGGAGCAGCATCTGGCAGTCCTCTCCAGCAGGGATGCTTTGGGAAGCAGTTAATGCCACCTCCTGATGTCACCCCCTAAACCTTTCACGGTGACCATCATCTTCCTGGGAGAGGGTCTGAGTTTGCTTATGGAGGGGAAGGAAAATACCTGTGGGACACACTGGGATGGAAAGGTTGGCAGTGGGTGGTGGGGCAGCTCTTCACTCCCAGTCATCACCTGGGCCCTGCTTTTCCCCAACTCCACAGGGTTGGGGCTGAGTACCCCCTATCTCCGGCTTCCCTGACAAGGAGGGAACGAGTCTGGCTCTGTTTGCCTTGAAAATTACACAGATTTGAGACTATTTCCTCTCCTGCAGATTTCTCCGTTGAGAGGAGCATGGAAGACATTACTATTTATAGTGCACAGTACGTGTGCCCAGCAGGACATCCCCGAGCAAACATCCTACCAATTTGGAGGTGGGATGCTTTCCAGCTCCGTGGCCCCCAGATGCCCTGTCCTCTCTCCCAGGGATGTGGGAAATCACACAGGGGCACCACCCATCTCCCCATATCTCTGCCTTTCTCTCTCTTCTTTTGAGATGATGACTCATTGAAAACCGATATAATCATGGACAAAGACCCTCTAAGTAATTAAAGTTAGAAAGTGTTATGTTTATTCACCGGCAGGTGGCATGGGAGTCATCTCCGAAAGGCGTGGCAGCGCCAAACAAGGCTCTTTGCTCTCTATTTATTTTCCAAGATCTTACATATAATACATATGCATAACCCCAGCACCTCCCATCGCTGCTCTGTATTAAAATGAGGCTATTAGTCCTTCACGCGTATGCAATTCTTCTCTTTAATTGGGTCGGTGGTCTCCAATTGGGTCAGTGGTCTCAAAGGATGAAGTCAGGAGAGTCTTCATCAGGTCTCTGTGACCCTCTGGCACTGTCCAAGGTCCCCTGCTTCGTGATTGATTGATATGAAGTCCAGGTGCTGGCCATTGTTCTTACAGGTTTCAATCTGTTCTTATGACGGTTCACTTATTCCACTTTTTCTATAAACAAGCTCATAATATAAGTTAGCTCTAGCTTGGGCATCTAATAATCATTAACCTACCATTTACTAATCTAACTTACATCTTGATCAATATAAATTTCTTCTAACCCTCATGTTTCAATGAGATGCTCACCCCCTGCCACGGAGCCAAGCATGAGTCTTGGAGGCAGAGCAAGTTTTCAGCACAAATAATGCAAGTTTTAAGGGAGGGAAAGGACCCCAAAAATTGAAGGTATAAGGGGGCTGCAGAGCATCTGTGGAGTCTGGTTTGGGGATGGGCAGCTTGTGTGTGTGTGGGAAATGAAGATGGAAACTTGGCTTAACTACAAGGCTTTGGGAGATTCAAGGGGATGAGGATCAGCAGTGGGACCTGGGATCTGTCACTGCCACTCCCTGCCTGACTACCTGGGTGTTCCTGTATGGGTTTGGGATATCAGAACCTCTTCATCTAAGCTTAATCTTGATATGGAAAAGATAGCTGACAATGGCAATAAAAATAACAGTAAGCAGTTGGAAAGGTCCAGGTCAAATCATGCTCTGTCAACAGCTTTGCAATCTGTATAAATATGAGAGGAAAGATAAACAGCTGTGATTTCTCTTTAAGAATGTGAGTATCCACTGTCATAGATTTAAATTAGAATGTTTTACTTGTACTGTTTGTAAATTCCTCTTTGGCAAATAACCCATGTCCACTAATGTATGTATATTTTGCATCTATATAGTTTGAGTCTCTGTGAAATACAATGAAATTTGATAGCACACAGAAATACTTGCATAGAATGTCAAATTTTTTGTGTGCTTCTCACATCCATAAATGAGTACACATTTCTAATTACTCATTCAAAAAGAGACTTTACAGCACTTTTTTAAAAGAGAGACAATTTTTTTCCCTACTGTGTTCTGTTTTTACAGCTTGTGGAAAGCTTGTTTAACAAAAGTTTAAGTAATCAGCGAAAGTAATTTCTGAACAAACACTGACAGATATGAAGCCTCTTTTCACACTTCATAAGAGGTGGAGAGGGTAGCCATAAAATTTACAGGTGAATAGTACTCTGTTCATCTTAAGTTATAGAATTATTAGTGTTCCAGGCATATGATAGGTTTTAGGGAGATGAAGTATTTAAAGTGATTCTCTATATTTTGTGTAGCTGAGCTCTGAGTGCAGTACTAACAACCCACCCTTCCAAAGGCAGCGACCTGCACGTCCCTGATGGGGGGCTGATGTTGTGTTAAAAATATGTGTTTGCAGCTAACTGAGCTTCATGATATATCAATAAAACCCCAGCAACATGTTCCCTTTGCAGAGACTCACCTCTGGCTATGAAAGTATGAATTCCTGGGATATGGAAATGAGTGCATGGGGTGTGTGGGTGAGTAAGGAGTGGGGAGGGAGGTGGCACTGTCAGCATCTCTGTCCCAGCCCCTGCAGCACAGGGACAAGGTTTTGCTGCAGGAGAGACCTGGATACAGAGTGCTGGACAATAAGTGACTTCTGCAGGTTGTGACCAATTGTATTAAAAAGGGCTAAATAAAAGAGGAAGAGCTGGGCTATGTTCTGAGACTGAGAACTGGTAAATCTCCCTTCCAGCTGATAAAAATGAGCATGGCTTTTACAGGTATTTGTAGGCATTCGAGTGTGAATTGTTCTAAGTATCATGAGGTGGCCACATGTAATCATGGGTATTATATACAAATATTTATCATTGAATCAGAGAGTGGTTTGGGGTGGAAGAGACCCCTAAATGCCATCCAATCCAAACCCCCTATCATGAGCAGGGACATCTTTAGCTAGACCAAGTTGCTTAGAGCCCTGTCCAAGATAACCTTGAATGTTTCCAGGAATGGTGCACCTTCCACCTCTCTGAGCATCCTGTGCCAGTGTTGTGCCACCTCGGTAAAAAAATTGTTCCTTATGATAACATTAAGCAAATTGTCATGGGTTAGTATAGTTTAGTTTTTAGTTATAAAAGAATGTAAAATAATTCTCCAGGTCAGGACCTGGGAATTGCTTTAGAAGAGACAGAGACCTATCAAAGAGTTAGTTAGAATATTGACATCTATTCTGACCACTGAAATTGTTAGCTGCGACTTTGGGAAGTACCATATAAAACCCCTTGATTTCCTGTAAATAGGGTTTTTTCCTTCTTCCTTTGGCTGGAGAGAGACAGGTAACATCAAGCTGGGCCTGCTGCTCCCCCCTTTTTGGGGGGGAAGCTGGCCTGAGGCCTGGCCGGATTCCATCGGCTCCCGGGTGAAGCGGGGGGAAGGAGAAGTTGCTGTCTTGTGGCAGCCGCTTTCTTCAAGTTTCCTTAGAGCAGAGAGGGATCTCTGCTGGGCCCTGATGGGAGCTATGAGCACTGTTTGGGCCGAGGCCACCCCAATTTGCATTGAGGGGTGGGCTGAGAAGGCATTTATGATCTTGCTTGAGTTTTTTCCTAGACTGCCCGGGTGCTCCAATTTCTAATGTTTCTGCGTGAGTTTTTTTCTTATCAGCTCGGCCTTGAACAACTAACACTACGAGCTACAGAGAGAGAGACAAAAACTCTGAGCAGATTTAACTCTTTCTTAGCAACATGAAGCTTCCAGAGCTTGGCCCTTCTCTGAGAGAGTAAAGAAAGACAGAGTGAACATAAAGAACAACAGCATGAAGTCAGTAGCAAGAGTGAAAAGACTATTGGGAAAGAGGCTTGAAGAGTTGGTTGTTCTATTCTTACTTGAGCCATGGAAATGAACTCTAAGTCATTCCTGTAAATCATGAGAAAAATATGCATTTGGGGAGATGATTGTTTTGCGTGTAGATTTAAGCAAAGGTGTTTTTGATGAACTAAGTAATATCCTATAAGATGCTTGAACAGAGATAAAGATGAGAAGCCCCCTGCACCAATGAAGAAGAGAGAAGATATCTCTGTACCTTGAAGTAAAGAATCCTTTGCTTTAGAGTTATTTATCTTTAAAAAGTGACACCCCAGTATGCAAAAGTCTAAAACCCATGACCCATAAGCAGCTTGGGAAACTGCTCCTGGGAGGGTCACAAAGGCAGGTTTCTCTGGGCGGTTGTTTTTGTGACAGTTTAAAACCCACAGGAGAACTGTTCTAAGTTGTCAGTGGGATCCATGACTCAAAAAGATACTCTTCCCCTAATGAATTGATGAAAGACTATTATCAGATAGTGAAACTGACTGAAAATTACAAGTTTTGTCTCTTTATGTTGTTTTGTAAAAAAGTGAACAGTTTGTAAGGTGAGGGAAAAGTTTTTTTGAAGTTTCATTCCATTTTAGTTTTTTTCCAACTTTCTGTTTTTTCTATTCTTTTAGTGTAAGTTAATAAACTATTTGTTAATTTTAAGGTTAAGCCTGCTTTGTTTTTCTCCTAGTCTCTCTCTCACAAAAAGAGTAAGTACCAAGACCAAAATTTAGTGAATGTGAAACCACTACATTAAGTGGTGTTTCTGCCCAGTTTAAAATTAAACCTATGACACAAACAAAAGCAATTACTAAAGGAGCTTCAATATTACGCTTGTTTTTCCACCCTTTCAACCTGTTGGGTTTTTGTTGGTTATTCTGTTATGCTTTAGCTGTACCTGCTTACCCTGGAATAAACAACAGAAAATCTTTTGTATTTCTTTAAAACAAATTGTGTGAGATGGAATCAAGTGTCACTGCAGTCAACTTTGAGGTTGGCCAAGAACTGAATTGGGGAGGCATCTTCCATCCTCACTGCTCAGCCCTGGAGAGCAGAGTCACAAGGAGGTGACCCAGTGTACAGCTGCCATGAGTACATGGTTTAAATACAGATATTGTAAGGTTTATATTTTTAAAATTTGCTTTTATGTGATCCAAATACAAGCAGCCTTGGAAAGCTCACTCTTGCACCAGATTAAAGCAATGTCTTGGTAGCATTTATTGGTGGTTCATAAATCATGGTGGCACTTTGTTACTGTCCACAAGCTGGTTTTGCTGTTAAAGGTTTCAATCATGAAGATGTACAGTATTATTCCAGGCACAGTTGTAGTCCTACAGAAATTATGCTGAAGTGTTTTTGGAGGCCTGAAATTTGTGGAAAACCTGTGCGCATGGAGTGATGTTGGAAAACTGAGACATGGGGTACCTTTAGCTGCTGTGTTAAGAAGCACTTTAACTAAATACATGGAATATTGTCCTGTCTTTATGCAGTTCAGGAAAATCACTCATCATGCCAGTGTGCAAATTCCCAGGGTTTCCCTCTGACATCTACTTCAACTCAATTTAATGTTTTCTGGGTGCTGAACACTTTGATTTCAGGTAGAAACCTCAGTTCTAGGGGCAGTGCCAGGATTTGTCAGACCCTATATGTTTCCATTTCGGGTTGTTAATACCAACAATTCCCAACCCTATTCCCTTGACTCCAAACTGTATTCAGGAGGCATTTGGTGCTCCTGCATTCAAACAGTTAATTTTCACTATGTTCTGTTGAAGAAAAGGAAAATTGTCACCCTGTCATTTTAGACTCTGACACTAAGCTTGTCAAAAAAGACAGCTGTTAAACGGAATTACTGTTGACATGCAGAGAAACAGCCCTTGCCAGATGTAAAGGACATCTGTGGCAATGAAGTGGTACAGGGTAGCTTTAAAATGTGATCATACTGGTATTTGAATAGAGCTCTATGGCATTAAAATGTGGCCTTGACTCAGACAGTTTGAGGCAGCGAAGCAGAGCCAATGCCAAGCACAAAGAAGTGCTGATCTGTTGCTGTATCCATAACTTAGACATGAATATGAAAACAGTGCAGTGTCAAAGCTATTAACCTCTTATTGTGTATCCAGGAGGATGTGGGATTAAAACACAGTAGGAAATATTTTGTATTTGGCTCCTCGGCTGTGTGGGTAGGTGAAGTGAAAATTCCTAAGGTGGATTATGCGGGGAATGAATGGAAATAAATCATCTTGTCTTCAGCTAACAACTGCTCAGACAAGAATTGCAGAGGGCATTAGGCTTAGGAAGGGAGGCTGGATGTGCCTTGCCGGCATTCCTTATAATGCTCCTGGGATGTGGAGCATGTGGTGGGTGCTGGGGAGGTTCCCCTCTGGAGAGGGAACAAATAAAAACAAAAATCATTGAACAGAGATGTTACCCTGGTTTTTCTGAGCTTTCTTATTAGCCTTCTTGAAATTCATAATGGAGTCAGATCTTTTGGTTACTGTACAATATTAGGAGCAGTTTTCTACCTTTCCCATAGATGTAACATAAACAAACCCTTTGTTTCTCATTCTTTGTCCTTTGTTTGCATATTTCTAACCTGAAAAACAACTGTAACTGACAGTGGGTCTGGCCACTGAGGATGAGGGGTGGAAACCCAAAAAGCCAATCTTCTGCCAGATCCACAAATGTATAAAAAAGTAAAGAATAAACAAAAAGGTCTTCTTCTTCTTTCTCCGTGCTCGGAGGAGAAGCTGGAGGAACCTCTGCCCTGCGAAGATCTCTTGTCTGTGCGTTATTGCTTTGTGTGTCTCGGCAACACAGAGAGACCTGTAAAATTCTGCTTGTGTATCTTAATGTACTTTTCCTAATAAAAGAATCAGGATACCGGATTAATATTGTAAAAAAATATAGCTATTATGAATATTTTAGAATTTAGCAACTGAACCAACAGTAGGGAATTCTGCACATTATATAAGAGTGCAAGCTTTTGATTTGCATGTCTTTAGTGTAGGAATAAAGCTGTTCGGGGGAAAAAATGTAACAGTTAAGCAATTTTGCTAAATGTATGAAAAACGAAATGTTATGAGATGAAACATGCATTCATTATGAAATGAAATGGATGTTTGATGCTAAAAAAATTTATTCAGGCCAAACATAATTTTGAATATGTTAGCAGATCATATCTTGATTTAGTTGTGTGTTTAGTGATAGCAGAAACTAAAGAGTTTCCATCTGGAGGGAAGAAGGCAAATGGTATTTCTAAATGACACAGGTTAACCTTCTTCTTTCTGCAGGAAAACAACACCACCAGCAACAACAGTTTGCTCTAGACAGGAAAAATGGTGGAAGAGGTGGGGCTAAGAGGGGTTTTCTTCTTCATAAGAGGAAATGTTGCTGTCCAGGCACCTGTATGCTGAAATGCTGATGTCAGGTGAGGTGGACTCATTTCTCTGCAGGGTGGTGGAAAGACCAGGGTTTGTTTAGGTCTTGGGGTGATTTGGGTTGGTGACCTGCTGTTGGGAATTAGGTTCAGTTTTGGGTTTTTTTCTATAGAATTTTCCCCCCATAAGTTGCTAAGAGACTAAGTACTGAGGCTTAGAGGGTGCTTGACCCACACAAAAAAAGTAGCCAAGAGAGGGGGAAGATCACATAAGTTTGGGGGAGGGAAAAGGACCACGCTGGGGGAGCTGAGCATTCTTTTCCTGCTCTCAGCATCGGAGAGGACAGTCAGGCTGCTGCTTACTGCGGGAGGAGTCCACTGTCAACAGAAAGTCTCTTTCTCATAATATAAGCTCTTTCATACAGCTTCCCACTTTGATTGACACCAAAATAAAATAACTAACCTATAAATTATAATGTACGGTTTAAATGATGGATAAATGCATTATTTGTAAGGCATTGCAAGGATCAACATATGCAATTTCTGGAAAATAAAAAATATTTTATGCTGATAATAATAGGGCAGAACTCAGCTCTTTTTGTGAACATCACTGCATACTGGTATTAGGTGATCCTTAAGGTCCCCTCCAACCCAAACTATTGCACGATTTATGTTATTTTTAGTAATCAAACAGATCTGTGAAAAAAAGCCTGATGTTAACAGCCATTTCAACATCAGCATCATCAGTCTCAGGTCAAAAATCTGTCATAGAATCACAAAAGGGTTTGGGTTAAAAGGGACCTCAAAGATCACCTCAATCCAACCCTCCTGCTGTGGACAGGGACTTTCCAGCAGATCAGGTTGTTCCAAACCCCATCCAAATGGGGTTTGAACATTTCCAGCGATGGGGCAGCCGCAGTTTCTCTGGGCAACCTGTGCCAGGGCCTCCCCACCTCTGCATTCTTCTCAGAGACACCCCCAATTTAATGAGTTCCCAGTAAGTAAATTTCTATCACTGAAGTCAAACCCAAATCCATGTCTGTAAATATATCCCTACTCACCTGTCTGCTGATGTTGGAAAGGCACCTTTCTTTCCCATCTTTTTCATGCCAAGGAATGAAACTCCCTGAGCTCCTTGTGTTCCCTGGGAGAGGCTCTGTGCCTGGACAGGGCTATCAGGGCTGGGTTAGTGCAGCTGGAGATCTGTCCCCAGGCTGGAGTGTCCCCTGCAGTGTTGCAGACACGCAAACTAAGTCATTTACCAGCAGAAAATAATACACAATGGCTCCTTATAATCCACCTGTTTGTTGGGAAAACAGATCTCCAGGGAGGGAAGGACTCCTTGCTACTTTTTACACACCCTATTTTAAATTGAGGTTTTTAGTTCAGCTTTTATGTAGCCTGATAACTGTTCCTTACTGGAAGAAGAACCTTGGATAAATGGAATTTGCTCTGTCAGGGCTCTGCCTTGCTCAGTGAGGCCACCTCAGAGCGCTAGTGCTTGGTGAGTACCATTAATGGGTTTAAATTTGACTCTGCAAGTCCCAACATGGAAAATGTGGCTTTTGCCCAGAGTTTTGCAGCTTAAAATGAATTAATAGCACATCTCAGGCTAGATCTGAATTCATATTATACATGACTTCTTTGTGGTGTAAATTGAAGAAATATTTGGAAACTGAGGTGATTGCTGCCTTTCTGTGCTTGGGTGTTCATGGAGTGTTTCTGGCCAACACCTAAAATTCAGTTTCCAAGGCTGGAGGCAGAAAAAGGCAAGTTTTGTAAAGACAAAATGAGACCAATGGAAAGAAATTTCCTCCTAGCACATTGGAAACCTTCTCAACAATAAAAACCACCAAAGGAACCACGATCTGTGTGGATGTTGTAGCTCTGTGTTCAGTCCAAATATGAGGAAACATTTCCCCTGGATTTATGGAGTTTTACACTGCAGGGAGTTTGGGATCTTCACAAACTATAACCCATATTTTAGTGGTGCCAAAGCTTTTGTGATCCAGGCTCATTTGTGGTGGGAATGGGCTCAAGATAAGGTCATGAAGAATTATATTGTTTCTTTATTTCCCCTGTGTGGAATTCTCAAAAGCCAGTTGCTGACTAGGTTGGTAAATCACATCCTGCATAAATATATTGATAAATACCAATATATCTTCATGTGCTGGCTTGAAAGCAAAACCAGCGAGAGACTCTAAGTCAGAAAAAAACAATTTAATAGGAGAGGAAAAAAAAAGAAAAGTAAGGTAAAATAAAATAAAACACATGCAATAGTACAAAAGATCACTGGCAGAGTCAGAATACAACCTGAAACCGTGGTGGTAGCAGTCCAGACGAAGTGGTCTTGTTGAAGCAGTGTTCCCACAGAAAGGTCTGGTGGCTCATGTCCTCTGGGAATCCAGTGGGTAAGGCTGCCTGTGCTGTCCCAAATCCCAGATTATATCCAGGTGGGAATGCTTGGCTCCTCCCCCTGGGCGGAGCATCTCACAATGGGCTGATATCATTCTATGAGTCATGTAATGAGTCCTTGATTGCCCATTAAACAGAGATAGCTCCTGGAGGGAGTGAGTCCCCCAATTATGATTCATCTGAAAGATGGATCACCACCTCTAACATCAAGAAGAAAGGAAGGGTAATCGTAGTAGGTGACTCCCTTCTGAGAAGAACAGAGGGTCCCATATGTCGACCGGACCCATCCCACAGGGAAGTCTGCTGCCTCCCTGGGGCCTGGGCACAAAATATCACTGAGAGACTTCCTGCACCGATTCAGCCCTTTGATTATTACCCACTGCTGATACTCCAGGCTGGCAGTGATGAGATTGAAAAGAGGAGTGTCAAGGCAATTAAAAGAGACTTTAGGGCACTGGGTCAGGTAATTGATAGGGCAGAAGCACAGGTAGTGTTCTGCTCAGTCCCTTTGGTGGCAGAGGAAAATGATGAAAGAAACAGGAGAACCCACACCATCAACAAGTGGCTTAAGGGTTGGTGTCATCGGCAAAATTTTGGATCCTTTGAACATGGAGAAATTTTTACAACACCTGCTCTGCTGGAACCAAATGGAATACATCTCTCTCTTAAGGGCAAAAGATTCTTAGCTCATAAACTGGCAGAACTTGTTGAGAGGGCTTTAAACTAGGTTTGAAGGGGGAAGGGGATGCAGCTGGGCTCTCTGGAAGCAGGCCCAAGGGTTGCAAGGCTGAGTTAGGGGAGAAGTCAGTAGCCCAGCTGAGGTGCATGTATACCAATGCACGCAGCATGGGTAACAAAAAAGAAGAGTTGGAGGCCATGGTGCAACAGCAGAGCTATGATGTAGTTGCCATCATGGAAACATGGTGGGATGACTCACATGGCTGGAGCACTGCACTCAATGGCTACAAGCTCCCCAGAAGAGACAGACAAGGAAGAAGAGGTGGAGGGGTGGCCCTTTATATTAAGCAGACTTTTGATACTGTAGGAATTGAAACTAATGAAGATGGAATTGAATGCCTATGGGTAAGAATTAAGGGGAAGGCCAACAAGGCTGACATCCTGCTGGGAGTCTGTAATCGTCCACCCAACCAGGAAGAAGAGGTGGATAACTTATTCTATAAGCAGCTAGCTAATGTTTCAGGATCATCAGCCCTTGTTCTTGTGGGTGACTTCAACCTACCAGACATCTGCTGGGAACTTAATACAGCAGAAAAGAGGTTGTCCAGGAAATTTTTAGAGTGTATGGAGGACAACTTTTTGTCACAGCTGGTGGGTGAGCCCACCAGGGGAGGGACTATGTTAGATCTGCTGTTTGCAAATAGAGATGGACTGGTGGGAGATGTGGTGGTTGGAGGTTGCTTGGGGCAAAGTGATCATGAAATAATAGAGTTCTCAATATTTGGTGAAGTCAGGCGGAGCACGAGTAAAACCCTTGCATTGGACTTCCGGAGGGCAGACTTTGGCCTGTTTAGGAGACTTATTCAGAGCATCCCTTGGGAAGCAGCCCTTAAAAACAGAGGAGTTCAGGAAAGCTGGGCATGCCTCAAAACAGAGATCTTGAGGGCACAGGAACAGACTGTCCCCATGTGCCGAAAGGTAAGTCGACGGGGTAAACGTCCAGCCTGGATGAGCAAGGAGGTTTTGGAGGAACTTAGGAATAAAAAGAGGATGTATCAACTTTGGAAGGGGGGTCAGGTCTCTCAGGAAGTATTTAAGGGAGCTGCTAAAGCATGTAGGAAAAAAATTAGGGAGGCCAAAGCTCAGTTTGAACTTAGAATGGCAACTTCTGTAAAGGATAATAAAAAATGTTTTTACAAATATATTAATGCTACAAGGAAGGGTAAGACCAACCTTTGTTCTTTACTGGACAAGGGAGGGAACTTAATATCTGCAGATGAGGAGAAGGCAGAAGTGCTTAATGCCTACTTTGCCTCAGTTTTTAGTGAAGAGACGACTTGCCTTCAAGACAACTGCCCTCCTGGGCTGGTAGATGGTGTCAGGGAGCAGAATGGTCCCCTCATTATGCAAGAGGTGGCAGTCAGAGAACTGCTGAAATGCCTGAATATCCATAAATCTATGGGACCAGACAGGATCCATCCCAGGGTGATGAGAGAGCTGGCAGATGAGCTTGCTAAGCCACTCTCCATCATCTACCAACAGTCTTGGCTCACTGGTGAGGTTCCGGATGACTGGAAGCTGGCCAATGTGACACCCATTCACAAAAAGGGTGCAAAGGAGGATCCTGGTAATTATAGACCAGTCAGTCTGACCTCAGTACCTGGCAAAATAATGGAACAGTTTATATTAAATGCCATCACACAGAACTTACAGGATGGCCAGGGTATCAGACCCATCCAGCATGGGTTTAGGAGGGGTGGGTCATGTTTGACCAACCTGATCACCTTTTATGACCAGGTGACCCACCTGGTGGATGCAGGGAAGGCTGTGGATGTTGTCTATTTGGACTTCAGCAAGGCCTTTGACACTGTCTCCCACAGCATACTCCTAAATAAGCTGGCAGCCCGTGGCTTGGACAGGAGCACTCTTCGCTGGGTCAGGAACTGGCTGGATCGTTGGGCCCAGAGAGTGGTGGTGAACAGTGCTGCATCCAGCTGGTGACCAGTCACTAGTGGTGTCCCTCAGGGGTCTGTGCTGGGGCCAGTTCTGTTCAATATTTTTATTGACGACATGGATGAAGGCATGGAGTCTTTCATTAGTAAATTTGCAGATGACACTAAGCTGGGAGCGTGTGTCAACCTGTTGGAAGGATGAAGGGCTTTGCAGAAAGACCTGGAACAGTTGGACAGATGGGCAGAGTCCAATAGGATGAGGTTTAACAAGTCCAAGTGCCAAGTCCTGCACTTTGGCTGCAATAACCCCCTGCAATGTTATAGGCTGGGGACGGTGTGGCTGGACAGTGCCCAGGAGGAAAGGGACCTGGGGGTACTGGTCGACAGCCGGCTGAACATGAGCCAGCAGTGTGCCCAGGTGGCCAAGAGAGCCAATGGCATCCTGGCCTGTATCAGGAATGGTGTGGCCAGCAGGAGCAGGGAGGTCATTCTTCCCCTGTACTCTGCACTGGTGAGGCCACAACTTTAGTATTGTGTCCAGTTCTGGGCCCCTCCGTTTAGGAAGGACGTTGAGATGCTTGAGCGTGTCCAGAGGAGGGCAATGAGGCTGGTGAAGGGCTTGGAGCACAAGCCGTATGAAGAACGACTGAGGGAGCTGGGATTGTTTAGCCTGGAGAAAAGGAGGCTCAGAGGTGACCTTATCACTCTCAACAACTTCCTGAAAGGTGGCTGTGGTCAGCTGGAGGTTGGTCTCTTTCTTCAGGCAACAATGGACAGAACAAGAGGACAGAGTCTCAAGCTGCGACAAGGAAGATATAGGCTGGATATTAGGAAAAAGTTTTTCACTGAAAGAGTGATAAAGTACTGGAATGGCTTGCCCGGGGAGGTGGCGGAGTCACCATCCCTAGATGTGTTTAAAAACAGACTGGATGTGGCACTTGGTGTCATGGTCTAGTTGAGGTAGAGATGGGTTTGACTCAATGATCTTGAAGGTCTCTTCCAACCTAAAAATCCTGTGATTATCTATGAGTCATGCAGCAGGGTATTGATGGGCCATTAACAGAAGATAGTCTGGAGGCAGGGGGCAAGGGAAACACTGCCCAACCTAGTTTCAACAGCTCACGTAGATGGTGATAGAATACATACTTTGGGCACATCTTACATTGTAACCTAGGACATAATCCACACCTTATTCTATGACCATCTACATCATACCCAAATGAATACATTCTTACAGCTAGATAGATAAATATACACATGCTTATACATACACATGTACAGAATGAAACCTTACACCCAGTTCTCACTTAAAATTAGATGTCCCTGTGGTACACAATGGGTTTCCCCATCTTTCTGCATTATCCACCAAGTGGAACCAGGTCCTTGAGCAAAAACAATCCCATGGATGGGTTTGCCTTTGCCTGAGGTGGGATTAATCCAAACAGTTTTTCCTAAAATGCCTTTCATGTGTACCACAGGGACTTTATTGCCATCCACTGTGTGCAAGGGTTCAGACTGGGCAGGACCAGCTCGATTGATTGACCCTCGAGTGTTGACCATCCAGGTTGCCTTTGCTAAGTTCACTTCCCAATTTTTGAAAGTCACCCCACCAAGCGCCTTCACGGTAGTCTTAAGTAACCCATTGCACCGTTCAACTTTCCCAGCAGCTGGTGCATGATAAGGGATGTGATATATCCATTCAATGTTGTGTTCTCTAGCCCAGGTGTTTATAAGGCCATTCTTGAAATGGGTCCCATTGTATGACTTGATACTCTCAGGGGTGCCATGTCTCCACAGGACCTGCTTTTCAAGGCCTAAGATAGTATTCTGAGCAGTAGCATGAGGCATGGGGTAGGTCTCCAACCATCCAGTGGTGGCTTCCACCATAGTCAGCACATAACGCTTGCCTTGGCAGGTTTGGGGAAGGGTGATGTAGTCAATCTGCCAGGCTTCCCCATACCTGCAGTTCAACCATCGTCCACCGTACCACAGAGGCTTCACCCACTTGGCCTGTTTGATTGCAGCACAGGTCTCACAGTTGTGGATGACCTGTGAGATGTTGTCCATAGTAAGGTCCACCCCTCGGTCACGGGCCCATCGGTATGTCGCATCTCTCCCCTGATGACCAGATGCATCATGGGCCCAACGGGCTAGGAATACTTCTCCTTTGTGCTGTCAGTCTAGATCCACCTGTGATACTTTCACTTTGGCAGCTTTGTCCACCTGCTCGTTGTTGTGATGCTCTTCATTAGCCTGACTCTTGGATAGGTGTGCATCCACGTGTCGAACCTTCACGGTCAGCTTCTCTACTTAGGCAGCAATGTCCTGCCAAATCTCAGCAGCCCAGATGGGTTTCCCTCTGCGCTGCCAGTTGGCCTTTTTCCAGCGATTCAGCCATCCCCACAGAGCATTAGCTACAATCCATGAGTCAGTGTAGAGATAGAGTCTTGGCCAATTCTCTCATTCGGCAATATCCTAAGCCAGCTGGATGGCTTTAAGTTCTGCAACCTGACTTGATCCACCTTGCCCCTCGGTAGCTTGTGCAACTCGTCGTGTGGGGCTCCATAGTGCAGCTTTCCATTTCTGGTTAGCGCCTACAATTCGGCAGGAACCATCAGTGAAGAGGGCATATTGTCTTTCAGTCTCTGGTAGCTCGTTATAAGTTGGGGCTTCCTCGGCACGTGTCACTTGTTCCTCCTCTTCTTCAGAAGATAATCCAAAAGTCTCACCTTCAGGCCAGTTTGTTATAATTTCCAGAATGCCAGGGCAATTCGGGTTTCCAATACAGGCGCGCTGTGTGATGAGGGCAATCCATTTGCTCCATGTGGTGTCAGTGGCATGATGTGTGGAAGGAACCTTTCCCTTGAACATCCACCCCAGCACTGGTAGTCGAGGTGCCAAAAGCAGCTGCATTTCAGTGCCAATTACTTCTGAGGCAGCTTGAACTCCTTCATAGGCGGCTAAGATTTCCTTCTCTGTGGGAGTGTAGTTGGCTTTGGACCCTCTGTAGCTTCAGACCCTCTGTAGCTTCGGCTCCAGAATCCCAGTGGTCGGCCCCAAGTCTCCCCAGGCGCCTTCTGCCAAAGACTCCAGGACAGGCCATTGTTCCTGGCTGCAGAGTAGAGCACATTCTTCACATCTGGTCCTGTCCTGACTGGGTCAAGGGCTACCGCATGAGCGATCTCCTGCTTGATCTGGGCAAAGGCTTGTTGCTGTTCAGGGCCCCAGTGGAAATCTTTCTTCTTGCGGGTGACCAGGTAGAGAGGGCTCACAATCTGGCTGTACTCAGGAATGTGCATTCTCCAAAAGCCTATGGCACCTAGGAAAGCTTGTGTCTCCTTCTTGTTGGTAAGTGGAGACATTGTGCTGATCTTGTTGATTACTTCTGTGGGGATCTGGCAATGTCCATCTTGCCACTTGACTCCCAGAAACTGGATTTCTTGAGCTGGTCCCTTAACTTTACTTCACTTAATGGCAAAACCAGCTTTCAGCAGAAACTGGATGATCTTCTCTCCTTTCTCGAAGACTTCCCCTGCTGTGTTCCCCCATACAATGATGTCATCAATGTACTATAGATGTTCAGGAGCCTCACCCTTTTCCAGTGCAGTCTGTATCAGTCCATGGCAGATGGTGGGGCTGTGTTTCCACCCCTGGGGCAGTCGGTTCCAGGTGTACTGTACGCCCTTCCAGGTGAAGGCAAACTGGGCCCTGCACTCTGCTGCCAAAGAAATGGAGAAGAAGGCATTGGCAATATCAGTGGTCGCATACCACTTTGCTGCCTTGGACTCCAGCTCGTACTGAAGCTCCAACATGTCTGGCACAGCAGCGCTTAGTGGTGGGGTGACTTCATTCAGAGCACAGTAATCCACCATCAGTCTCCATTCTCCACTGGACTTATGCACTGGCCATATAGGGCTGTTGAAAAGTGAACGAGCCTTGCTGACCACCCCTTGGCTCTCCAGTTTATGGATCATCTCATGGATAGGAATCACAGTCTCTGTGCAGTATTGCCGACGGTGTACTGTTGCTGTGGCGATTGGTACCTGATGTTCTTCAACTCTCAGTAGTCCAACAGCAGAGGAGTCGTCTGAGAGACCAGGCAAGGTATTCAGTTGTATGATGTCTTCTGTCTCTACAGCAGCTATCCCAAAAGCCCAACGATATCCTTTTGGGTCTTTGAAATATCCATTTCTGAGATAGTCTATGCCGAGGATGCACGGGGCCTCTGGGCCAGTCACGATGGTGTGTTTTTGCCACCCGTTCCCAGTTAAACTCACTTCGGCCTCCAATACAGTCAGCTGCTGGGAGCCTCCTGTCACCCCAGAAATAGAAATGGATTCTGTTCCTACATACCTTGATGGCATCAGGGTACATTGGGCACCAGTGTCAACCAAAGCCATATATTTTTGTGGGTCAGATGTGCCAGGCCATCGGATCCACACAGTCCAATAGATCCGATTGTCCCTTTCCTCTACCTGGCTAGAGGCAGGGCCCCCCTATTCCTGGTCTTGGTACACGTTGCTCTCTTCCTGTAAACATGTTCCTGAGGTCCCTTCAAGAGGATCAGTCATATCATCCTTCCTATACCATCTGGAGTTCTGTGCCTGAGAGACTGGGGCAGTGTTGACTCTAGATGAACTCCTTGTGGTAGATGTCTCTCTTTTCAGTTCACATACCCAGGCTGCTAAGGAGGAGGTGGGTTTTCCATCCCACTTCCTCATGTCTTCTCCATGCTCCCGAAGAAAAGACCAGAGGTTACCCCATGGAGTGTATTCTCTCTCCCTGGCTGGCAGGTACCTGCTCCTAATGGTAGAGACTCTTGTTGGTTCTGGTGAGATGTGGTAAATTTCTTCCTTAAGTTCCTTTTTCAGTTTCTGATGGCCCTCTTCAATCAAACTCCGGCCTTGCTCAGCCAGCCTTGTTTCCACGGATGAGACATGGGTACGAAATGGGGCAGTGACAGTGTCCTCGTAAATTCTTAGTTTATTGACCAAGACACCCACCTTGTCCTTGCCTTCCCTCCATTGCAGCATTGCCAGGTAACGGGAGTACATTTCTGGTCCAAGCTGTATGAATCTCAACCACATCTGCCATGTGCACTGGACATCATCTGGGCTTTTAGGAAATCTCTCGTCTTCTGAGAAAATGATCTCCAGCACAGCCAATTCCCTCAGGCATTGGATACCTTGTTCCATTGTGCTCCATTTTCCTTGGTGCACTTGGAGGTCTTCTTTACGAAGGTATCTGTCCCTCACACTTGTTAGCAGTCGCCGCCAGAGGCTGAGAGTTTGTTGGGTTCTCCCGATCCCCTGGTCAATGACCACATCCTGAGACAGTGATCCCAGTTTCCTGGCCTCACTTCTGTCCAAAATGGTGTCATTGGCTGCAGCATCCCAGATGTGGAGCAGCCAGGTCAGGATGGACTCGTTTGTCTGGCGGGTGAATTCCCTCCGCAGGTCACGCAGTTCACCCAGGGATAGAGAATGGGTGATGATCTCTGTCTCTGTCTCTTCTGCTGGGTGTGAAGGTCCTGCCATATCCTCATCAGTCACTATGCGGACTGATTTGCTCTTTGATTTCCTCTTCTGAACAGGGGCAACTGTTACTGGTTTAGGTTGTTCTGCTTCAGTGATGGTTTGTGTGGAGATGCTGATGGCACCTTTGGTTCCTTTCTCCTCTGTGACAGTCTGCATAGATGCGGTTCCTGTTTCCTCTGTGAGTTTGTGTAGACACGGATGCCGTTGTTTTGCATTTGTTTCTTTTTCCCTCTTCCTCAAGGAGACGCTGCACCACCCCATGTAGTGTTTGATTTTTAAGCATGGTGCAGGCTGTGCAGAGAAGACAAAGCAGAACTAACAACAATATTATGCTGTCCTTGGCACCTAGAGAGAACTCAATACTTTCAAAAACTGCTGTGCCAGGCCTAAAAGACTGGAAAAAAATCATTCTTTACCCCTCCCCACAGGGGCTGGGTGCGATTGTTGAGAGCCCAGATGTAGCATTCTGGACCAGGACAAGAAAACAAAATAGAGCATATATTCCGAATTATGCTCATTGCCTCAGAGGTTATCCTACAATAAACATAATAGACCAATAAAGCAATTTTGGTACCATACCCTGGTCTACACATGAGCATTAAGACCGGCAAATACTGCCCCATGTGTGGGAAAATGTAGAGAGCTAGGTATAAGATTTATGAAAGCATGTTGAGCATCATAGCAGACAGCTGTTTTTTTGTTCTTACTACAAAATTGTAATTCTGACTTTTCTCAGTACCTCTTGCCCCATGTTGTGCACCAAAAATATGTGCTGGCTTGAAAGCAAAACCAGCGAGAGACTCTAAGTCAGAAAAAACAATTTAATAGGAGAGAAAAAAAACGTAAGGTAAAATAAAATAAAACACATGCAATAGTACAAAAGATCACTGGCAGAGTCAGAATACAACCTGAAACCGTGGTGGTAGCATTCCAGATGAAGTGGTCTTGTTGAAGCAGTGTTCCCGCAGAAAGGTCTGATAGCTCTTGTCCTCTGGGAATCCAGTGGATAAGGCTGCCTGTGCTGTCCCAAATCCCAGATTATATCCAGGTGGGAATGCTTGGCTCCTCCCCTTGGGCGGAGCATCTCACAATGGGCTGATATCATTCTATGAGTCATTTAATGGGTCCTTGATTGCCCATTAAACAGAGATAGCTCCTGGAGGGAGTTATCTATGAGTCATGTAGCAGGGCATTGATGGGCCATTAACAGAAGATAATCTGGAGGGAGGGGGCAAGAGAAACACTGCCCAACCTAGTTTCAACATCTCATGTAGATGGTGATAGAATACATACTTTGGGCACATCTTACATTGTAACCTAGGACACTTCATCTAAGATCAATTAGAGATGTCCCAAGGAGGAAAATTACTCCTTTTCCATCTTTGCATTGAAGATGTTTCTTGTTTCAGTGACTCTTTCCTTAGAATATCTTTTTGGGAGCTCTGTGAAAAGCCAGGTAATATATCCTTACATATCCTTAGTCCATGTCCATGTTTTAAGATGAATGTCACAGGTACAACCAACCAGTTCTTCCAAACCTCACCTTTTTCTCTTTTTGACCTTAAATGTACTCTTTTTGCTTTATGTTCTTTTCAGAAATTCTGTTTATTACTCAAAATGAACATGCAGCAAATAGAACTTTTCTCTAAATTAGGTGGAAAGTCCTTTTTTTTGCATCTATTTTGTCATGTAATTAGCTATCAGGTTGGTAAAGGGAATCTGATTTTCATCAGAGAAACAGTTTTCTTTATTTTTGCTTTATCTATAGTGATTTTTCATATTTTATAAAAGCTGTAGGTACAGGTAAAGATCTGGAAAGAGGGGAGGTACTGGTGTGCTCACTGAGTAGCTGATTTAGAGAAATGGGGGTCCCCTGGGCCTGACTTGCAACCAAATGACCAAAACACTTTGCCTTTTATTTATTTATCCAGCTACTTTACACTTCATACTGTTTCTCTTAAATGAATTAATTTGCCCTACAAAGCACTCCTTGCAATAATCAATGACTCATTACACTGAAAGCCCGCAGGAAATACTAATTAAATGAAAAATATGCAAGAAGAATGTGCAACTTTTTTTATTTCTAACGACCCGGATAGTCAGTGCTTTCCTTTTTTTCTGAGTTCTCATGAGTTACAGGACAGGTTTTTGCCTTCAGTCACAGGGATCTGAGGTATCTTGGGGGGGTCATGATTTTTCCCAGACATACCAAATCCACTTCATTTATCATCAATATCCACAGGAAATAATAATCTGTTTATACATCACATTTCTCTGACCTTTGCAAGGTTCTATTTATGAATTCCTTCCAGCTGCTTTTATCATTCCCACAGCAGAATGTCTTGGGAAGGGTTATCCCTTATCCATAACTTACTCCAACAATTATTGACTGATAGCCACTGGTAATTCCAACTCTCCAACAATCTTTGATAAAGGTTTTGTGTTGTTATTATGCTCTGAAATGTCTCCTCACCCATAAAGGCCTTGAACTCCAGGCTGGGTGGTTGACACAGCCACCTTTTTAGGATCTTTGAATAGGAAAAGCTTAATAATATGGAAGATGAAGGTTTTATAAGGATAGAAATGCTGAAAATGAGAGTGGGTTCAAAACTCCTGCTTCCTGCCCCGTGGGAGGAACTGTGTCCCACACCCTTTGGTGAAGGGATGTCTGGAACAATCGAGGTGTTTTTTTTATCCTGGTCATTGATTTTTGGTCATTGATTTTTGGAGAATGTATGTTAAGCCAAGCCATGAAATAAAGCAATCAGAGGTAAAGAAACCCCGCCCCAAAACCACCACCAGCGCAAAAAAAAAAACCCAAAAAACAACCGAACAACAACCCAAAACCCATTAAAGGAAGAAAAAAAAAAACCAAAACCAAAACAAAACAAAAAAACCCATCAACAACAAAAAAACCAACCAACAAACAAACAAACAAAAAACAAAAAAAAACCAGTGGCCAAGCTCCTTTCCTTCAGATTCTTTGCACTGCTGGTTTTGTAGGATACCAACTTTCTGTTCTGGTTTGTTCCCCACCAAATCCCCCCTCAGATTTGTTCCCTCCTCTAAATTTGTTTACATTTTTTGCAGATTTATGTTTTCTTGACCATCAGTCTGTACCTGCATTCAGGTACTGCTGCTCCCATTTAGTTTGACAGGTGACCCAGTGCCAGCCTGGGGCACTCCCCATCCTGGAAAAGGTCAAGCCACAAACACCAGAAATAATTATTCTGCTTTTTAAGTAACATGGGAAAAGAGGGAGAATAAGAGAGGAATGAATTCTCTACTCACTTTTAAGGCAGCAAGAATTCAAGTCAATTTGGCTCCCTGTGCTACATAACACTCCCAAAGAGCTGTAAAATGTAACAACAGAGAGTATGAATTATTTAAAGTGGAGGTGACCAAGAGAAAACTGATTGAACATGATACTGTCTCTACTTTTGGTTTTCAGGCAATAAATTGCATTAAAAAATGGTGCAATGTATTGAAGATTTTGGTAAAATTTTGTTCTCAGCTGTAAGGAGTTGTGTTTCTTTAGAGATATCCTGTGCTGCAGGACAGGGAAGACAGGGCAGGAAGGGTAAATTAGGGAGAAAAAGAAGATTTCAATCCCAAATAGATGAAACTTGAAATAGAAATGCCTGCTTTAGCCCCTAAATGGATTTTTAGAGAGAAAACAAATTTTAGTAGTAGTAGTAGTAGTAGTAGTAGTAGTTGTAGCGCACTGAATGTATTTATTCTGTAAATCACAAGCTGGATATTTTCCTTTCTCCTTCGTAATTTTATTGAAGGAAAATTATAGAAATCTCTTCAGTGCTTCAGGGGATTGATACAGGTTACATTCCTGGCTTTCAGTCTAGTTTCTCCTTCACCAGCCTTTGGAATTCAGTGGGACTGATGAATTACATAATTTCAGGAATTAGGCCCTAAATTCTGATAACTACAAAGCATAAAAGAGCTTGAATTGTGTATATTTTGCCCTCAACCTGCAATATATTCCTTAAAGACAATAGAAAAAAAAATCACATTAAATTGTCTCTATTTGGAGGTACTTTAATATCAGAGATTTGCTTCCAGCTAAGAAAACATTTGTTACAGCACTAAAAAATTTTTGATATGCTGCTGTATCAGATAAAGTTTGCTAGTGCACAGTGGCACAGTGCTGATAATTGAAGAACTTGCAGGATTTTTAGCAATAAAAGAACCCCCAGTGAGTGCTAAGCTCAGTGGGAAAATGTGATGTATAAATCTGCAGTGAGAGCAGAGGAACAGGAGGGGAATAGCTCTGCACTCAACCCTGGGAACCCCAAACCACCACAGAAGGACATTAAAGAGAAATAAATGGGAAGAGATGATATCTTGGGGCATAAAAGCCGTTTTCAAAGAATTTTCTTGTTAAATATAATGTTGGACAAGAGTCCACATAAATTCTCAACTCACTGGAGACTCCTGCTGTCACTTGGCATGATCTGGTCTAGTGGAGGAATCAGCCTCTAGCCTTGCCTTGTCCTGGAATAACTAATTCCATGAGGAGAAGTGGTCACTGGAGATATTGAGAGAGATGGGAAAAGTCCAGGCAAGACAGCCATGGCCAAAGTTGATGGTTTTGTGTGGTGGGATGAGGAACATCAGCTTGTGAAGGACTGATGGCTAAGATGAAGGCTTGTTATATCCTGAATTAACCAGCCCTGGGTGATTTCAGGAGGAATGATGAAGGTGAGCCTGGAAAGAGCCAGAGAGGGAACAGCAAAGCCACCAGAGGAATGTGACAAAAAACTCCAGAGAGCAAAGGCAGTGCCACAGAGGGGGAGGCTGCTAGGGCACCTGTTGTGACAGCTGTGACTAAGCATACAATGACCAGATCAGGGTGAATAATGAGACAATGTGCTCATTTAAGAGTGGATATACAAACCCAGCAGGGGCATGAAACTGTTTTGCTTTGTTTTACTGATAATATGTTATTGGAGTCATGTCTCTGGCTGTGTCCTAGAGTGGGTTCAAAATAATTACTTACATAACACAGGATATATTTAAGTCAGGGAAAGGCAGGGAGGGAGAAATGTGTGTATCTCAATTTCTGGTTAAGAAGGAAAATGAGATTATGTTTTTCCGAATAGATTTATTGATTCCCGTTTTTTCCAGCACAGGGATCTCTGTCTCAAGGGCTGGATCCCCCTTGCAAAATTGAACTGGAAAGTAATCAATGAATGAGACTAAGCCCTGTATCTACCCCTTCCCAGCTGCTGGTTCCTACCCTAATAACCACTAATTATTCTAATAGCAAACTTTTTAAAAATAACTCAATCAATGCATTCTCCAAAAGTTGGAGCCCATCTCTGAATGCCTCCAGCCTGGTCCGTGGTGGACAGGCAATATTTGGTGCAGGCCCTGAAGTGCTTTTCTCTTGTAGTGCTCTGCTTTAGGAGTGGTCAGGTGTCTTATGAATCAACTTTAGGGTTGATTTTGAGGTAGCAAATGCACTGCTTTCACAAAATTTCATCCATAGGTGAAACAAAATTGTGTTTGCTGCTCACAGAGCAGAGTAACATGCAGGACAACAGCAGAGAAAACAAAAGGAAAAATTACACTCCCAAAGCCAAGAAATAGAGTCCAGGGCAACTACTGCCCGTGCTGCATACCTGATTCACAAGTAATGGCATTCCATGAAAGTGACCACCCCTGCTTTAATTTCAAATGAAAACCATATTGAGAAACTTGGAATACAAAGACAAGATTTGTGGAATGTAAATACTTGGTGGGTGCAGCCAACCAGCACAAAATATCTTTGGAGGGAGCTGGAGCTCAGTCCCTGCTGGAGTTCCCTGTGCCTACAGATCATCATGTATAGGGAGTAATTACAGCAGGGTTTGTCAACTAATTTGGTGGAGGGATGAATTCTTTATCTATTAATCAATGTAGGGAAGCATGAAGCACCTATAAACCATTCATCTCACTTTAGCTTCTTGTTTACCTTTGAGTTGTTCTGATTTGATTGGGAAAAATGGAGGTACCTTGGAATAGAGAGGTGTCAGCTAGAGCATCTTGGACAGCACTTCCTGCTGTGGGATCCTCAGGGAAATGGGTCAACTAGTTTGGATTTTTATTTCCAAAATGAGTGCCCAGTTTTATAACTGACGTGTTGTGTGTGATGCAGATAAATGCAACTGCAAGCACAGGAAGTCCCAGTAGGTCACTCGCACTTCATTTCACTTTAGCTTGACTTTAAATCAGTGATATTTCATTTTTTTAAATAAGAAAATTCTTTAAAATACTTTTATAAAATGGAAACTCCTGGTTAAGCCTTGGAGTCCTACATGCAAGTGTGGAAATCTGCAGCTTCACTAAAAACTGTGCAGTAAATGTGCCAATCCTTGGTGCATGCTTATTATGGGTAAATATTGTTCTCTGGGTAGTGCCTAGAAATTGCAATTAATTTCAAATACGCCCTCTTTTTGTCCACGCATGCAGATTTCAAATCTGTGCCTCTGCCGGTTTTGACACTATGCAATGAAGCATCTGACCTCTCAGATGTCTGGCTCTTCCGAGTTGTGA
Organism: Tachycineta bicolor; assembly: GCA_025960845.1. NCBI lineage: Eukaryota > Metazoa > Chordata > Aves > Passeriformes > Hirundinidae > Tachycineta > Tachycineta bicolor. The sequence goes on from JANEHK010000099.1 coordinate 1,165,232, forward strand.
AATGAGAAAACAAACAAACCCAACCATTCCAGCCCTGTCAATCTACTTCTCAGTGGACAGATGCCCTGGTGCCTGAAAAGCTTCATCCTGTGATCCCACACCTCTTGGCAGTGCCAGAAAAAAAAAAAGCCAGAGATCTACTGGACTCAAAAGCACAACAGTTCCTCACCTCAAAAAAATGGTGTTTATGGCCACACTGGAGCTCCTGGGTGAGGTTGTGTGGGGAAATGTGTGCAGTCTCTTGTTCTTGCATTCCTGTTCTCCCAAATCATCCATCTGATCCATTCCTGGAGCAAGGTGCCTCTGGACAGTGATGGATTAACTGGTGAGGGTCCAGGTTTGTGCATTGAGGTCTCTGGAATGAGCTGGGTATGTCGGTAGAGTTTGTGGATCGCACTGTGTTGGGGGTTAGGTTTGGTTTTGGGGTTTGTTTTTTGGTTTTTTGGTTTTTTTTTCAATAGAATTTTTCCTCCCATAAGTTGCTAAGAGACTAAGTACTGAGGCTTAGAGGGTGCTTGACCCACACAAAAAAAGTAGCCAAGAGAGGGGGAAGATCACATAAGTTTGGGGGAGGGAAAAGGACCACACTGGGGGAGCTGAGCATTCTTTTCCTGCTCTCAGCATCGGAGAGGACAGTCAGGCTGCTGCTTACTGCGGGAGGAGTCCACTGTCAACAGAAAGTCCGGTCATGGGAATTCTACCATCATCCATCATCTGCTTGTGTGCCCAGGAATTCAGAGCTCCCTTCTCTTACCCTGCTGGATCTGGGTCAGCCCTGTCCGGCTATCGCAGCTTCTTCAGCACTGCTCACTTTGCTGGGACACCCCCCCCTGCCTGCTGGGACATTCCCCCCTGCCTGCTGGGGACACCATGCCGTTCTAGCCACCAGCTCCAGAGTTTCCACCATTCCAACTTGGTGCTCTTGGAGTCCCAAGTGATCAGACTGCCCCGGGCTTGTGAAACAAAGCCCCTCGAGGTTCCTGGTTCTGTTTATTATTAATGCTGTAGTTGTTGTTTGTTTACCTTGTTATACATACTAGTAAAGAACTGTTATTCCTTTCCCCATAGCTCTGCCTGAAAAGCCTCTTTAATCTTCTAAATTATAATAACTTGGAGGGAGGGGATTGGAATTCCCCATTCCTAGAGAGGCTCCACTCCTCCCTAGCAGATACCTGTCTTTCAAACCAAGGCACACTGTTAATTAATTAAATGATATCATTAATTATGGTTTAAAATATTTTATTGAGTGCTTATCTGGTGGGAATTGGCTAAACTTTCTAAGGAAAATGGAGAGTTTGGGTTTTAACACAGCTCTCTGAGCTGTCTATGGCCATATCCCCTTGAAGGCCATCACTAGAGCTCCCAGGTCAGGTGTCCTGTTGGGCACAGGATTTTTTGGAGGAGGATGAGGCTTCAGTCTGGTCTGTCCAAGCAATCTAAGGGACATCTTGGTAGGCACCATTCTAGCAAAGCCCAGCCTGGTGCTGCCAAATCCCCCAAGATGCACAAAACCACCCTGGAGGTCTTGCAAGGTAGGTTTAAAACTCTGCAGATCCCACTGAATTTATTGTACAGCAAACTGGCACTGGCTGAGCCAGTGACCTGGTTTGGCACAGATGAGGTTTTCTTTTTGGCTAACGATTTGTTTTTAGTGTCACACATGGCATTCCAAGAAGCTGCAGCATTCAGGCCTTTTTAATGAATTCCTATCCCTTGTATATTAGTGGGAATATTTCCACTGCAGCAAACACCATAAACAGTTTCTGTGGCTGTGTCCTTCCACGCCTGGCAGGCGCTGGCCCCTGGCTGTCTCAGATCTGCACAGCGGCCAAAGCATTTTTGGTCGGGGTTGCAAGCAGGCTACCTTTTCCTGTGGGACTCGGCTCCTCACCGGCGGCTGGCCTTAATTGTGTCGTGACGGCAGTGGTGGACAAAAGGTCGACTCTCTGCTAGGCAGGTTTAATGATGGTTTATTAAGGTCCGAGCGGCGGGAGCTCTGCCACTCTTCCCACTCCCTGGAGAGAGCCCCTTTGAATTTCCCTCCCCGAACTTATGAACAGGGAGGATTCAGGGGTGGCAACAACAGGTCAGAAAATCAGGGAATTTGGGGGGATAACAGGGGGTGTCCACTTCTAAACATCGGACCACTCACAAGAGGGGAAAAGGGGATTTCCCAGGCACCAGCCTATCACTTGACGCCTCTCCTGGGAAATTCCTGAGTCCCGGGAGGAGTTCCAAAGTGACAGACAGGATGCCCCAGAGCGGGGGGGGCGGGGGGGGGGGGGGGGGGGTGGAGGGATTGACATAAAACAACTTGCTATACATCAAACTCATAGACGAGGAACCGTTACAGAAACTGAGGGCACAGTGGAATGAACCATAACATAAAACTTCTTATGAAACTTACAAAATTACTTAAGAACTTGATAAAACAATTCTTGCACCACCACAAGTTTCCACACTGGGGTGTGTTATACTGCCACCGGAATTGGTTCTTCTGATGGTTCATTTATTTTATGCTAAGAATTCAGGACCAATTCAGCTCGGTTTTATGCATCATTAGAGATTTACAATTACTTTGCTATAGTTTCTTTCTGGAAGCCTATCTCTCATGGTTAATGCTATGGAAGTCCAGTTGTGTAGAGGCTGCTCTGAGCCACCTTATAGCAATATAGCATTTGAGAAGGATTTGGAATTATGAATGACTAAATTCTCCATGCAGCGCCTGTAATGCTGTTATCTCTTGCTGTGCTTGGGTTGAACCCCCTTTTTTTTTTTCTTCCCCCCAAATTAGAAAAAACAAAGTACTGTATCTTGGAGCCATTTTGAATCATTTACATGGTTTTTTTTTTTTTTTTTTTTGTTGAACTGCTGCAGTTGGAAATGAGGAATTGTGCAAATTTCCATTTGGATTTCATGATCCTTAAAATATGTTTAGGTTGTATTAGTATATAATGAAATGAGGCCTTGTTTTTTTATCTCACTTTTTAAAAGTCTAATCATTATTTGGGACTTTTTTTGGGTTTTGTATTTTATGTGTGTTGCTAAAGCCAGCAAATTTGACAAGTTTTGCCCTTGCACAATAAGCAGTAGATCTGCACATGTTATAATCCACATAATTCACAATTTACATAAATACACTTGCACTGAAATAAACATGATATGCAGTGAATAATATGGGCCTAATCTAAAGGCCATTGAAATCAATTAAAAGATTTCAAATTAACTTTTATAGCCTTTAGATCAGGCTCTAAATGGGCAAATTAATTATGGAGTTTCCCATTTACATACCTGTGTGCTGCATTTCATGTATTTTATGGAATTGAAATTACTTGGTCCTCTTTTTCATGCTTTTTTAGGCTAAGAATTTGCCAAGGGCATCAACAGCAGTTTTCCTAGGCGCCAGCACAAGGATTATGTAGTCAATCCACAAATTACTTAAATCTTTGAAGAAAAGGACATGGTTATCAGAGGGGCTTTGAGGACAGCAAGGAAGGGAGTGCTATCTGCCTTTTTCCATCAGAGATCCCCATTCCCTCATTAACATACTCAGGAGATCAGCACAGCCATCGGGCCTGAGGGAATTACTTCCAACTTTTAAGGGAACACATACAAGATCTTGCCCCTACATTGTTTCAGACAGATCAAACCAGATTGGTCTTGTGTAAGGTGAGGAGAAAGGCTGGGGCACTGCAGCATGAGGGGAGGCATTCAAAGGTTGCAGGGAATTTTCAAATCCATTGTTACATCTTGGTAATCTTTCTTCCTTTACAGATGTCCTAGGGTAACTTTATGATGCTTGTATCCCCAATCATCTGTTCTGTTTCTGCTGTATATTGAGTCCTGTGCCTTTAAGACTGGTTCTAAGAGCAAGGAGAAGCGCGGAGTTTGTTTTGAGAAAACTGCCTGACTCCTCCACATTCTTCTCCGGACGGTGTGTTCGGCGGAGGCTTGGAGGCACTGCAGGACAGACATCTTTTTGCTTTTAGTTAGTTTCAGCTAGCTAGGGCAGAGAAGTTCCCTGGACTGTTTTTTTTTTCTTTCCTTTTTCTTGGAACTGTTTAAACCTGCTCTGGACTGAAAACCCAGGGGAGCACCGGGGGCTGCACCTGCGGCCCACTGGGGCCTGGACCTCGGCATTTTCCAGCAGCGCCGGAGGGACTGGGACTGAGGAGAGACTGAGAGAGAGCCGAGCTCCACCCACGGCAAGGACTTTTCTCAATTTGCCATCTCACTCCAGAACGAGAGGTTTTATTGTTTCATATTACTCATTCTTTATACTCGTATGCACTTTATTTGTTTAGTAAAATAGTTTTTCCACTTTTCTCCACAAAGGTTTTTCTTTTCTCCGGACTGGTTGGAGGGAGGGGCCACTTGGGTTTGCCTCCCAGAGGGATCCTATATTTGGGTTTTCCCCCAAATTTGTCTCCAAACCAGGACATACCTTTAATTGGCGCCTACTGCGGGGCACGAGAGAGTGGAAAAAACTTGTACTGATTATTATTAACTGCATTTTTTGTTGTTGTTGTCCTTTGGGTAGGGATTAAACAGACAGTGGCCATGTTGCTTCTTGAAGTCCTAACATCTCTTAGAATAGAGTCTTTTCTGCATTTCTGTTCCCTAAGCTTTTTTGAGGTCTTAATACCTTTCTGGTCTCTAGGTTTGTTTTCCTACCCAGAAATAGCTCCAATATTGTCCTTAACATACAGCTTTTACACTAGGGATGCACAAATTAGAATAGTTATTTTGCTGGGTTCGGTGATTATGGTTTACAAGAAGCTTATAAAGATACTGGAGTTTGTTCTGAGTATGTTCAGTTTATGGTTTTTTCGTCCTACCCTGCGTCCTAGTTCCGGTAGCATGTTTTGGGGATTTATCAATAATTGCACCCAGTTTGTTAAAGGAGGAGTAGGGAATGAGGCTCTTCAGCCTCTTTTTTCCTTCTTCTCTTTTGAGTCAGTTACATCACTGTTGGAGAATGTTCAGGGTCTTTTGAATGTTAAAGACACCACCTTCCTGGTATTTCACCTCGTGACTTTCCTCTATATGGCTTATAGCTTGTCTAGAATGAGTCACACACTGCTAAACACTATAGGGCAGCAGATAGAGGCAAGGGAGCAGGGAGATAAATCAGTCACTCAGGCTGCAGCCAACCCCACAGCTATTCAGGATGCAGCTAAACCAGACAGTGAGGCTAAGACACCAGCAGTTGCTGCAGTAAAGAAGGGAAAGAAGCACACGGACAAAACCGATCGACCAGTAGACGATGATTCAGGTGAAGGAGCCTCAGTGCCTCCTGACACCCAGTCAGAAGTCAAACCAACTGACACACAATCAGAAGCTGAAGCAACTGATGATACACAGTCAGAAGCTGAACCAACTGATATGAAATCGAAAGCCCAGCCAACTGGTACAGGATCGGGAGTCCAACCAACTAGCACACGATCAGAAGCCCAACCAGCTGCTACAACATCAGGAGCTCAACCAGCTGCTACAACATCAGGAGCCCAACCAACTGCTACAACCTCAAGAGCCCGACCAACTGCTACAAGATCAGGAGATACTATTGAGGCCTTTTCCCTGAAGGACCTTCGTGGCCTAAGAAAGAATTATACTCGACGATCTGATGAACCTATAATTAGTTGGTTAGTCCGTCTTTGGGATGCTGCAGGCGAGGCTACAATACTGGATGGCACTGAAGCGAGACATCTGGGATCCCTATCACATGATCCAGTTATTGACCAAGAAATGATGAGGGAGGCTAGTCCTTGCAGTCTCTGGGAACGGGTCCTGAGAAGCGTGGCACAAAGATATCTGTGTGCCGACGATCTCTATATGCAGCAAACTCAGTAGAAAACCATTGAACAAGGGATTCAGCGCTTGAGAGAAATGGCAGTGGCGGATATTGTCTTCTCAGATGACCTAAACACTAGGAACCCCAACTTGGTACCATGTACACCTGTAATGTGGCGGAAACTTGTACGACTTGGGCCACAGGAATGCTCTTCTGCTTTAGCAATAATGAAGCGGGATGAGACAGAGGAGACTGTGCTTGATATGGCGAAGAAGCTCCGAACATATGCAGATGCCGTGCATGGTCCAACACATGTAAGAATCGCAGCTTTGGAAACACAGATGCAGGGATTCGCAGACAATCTCAAAGAAATCAAGGAGAGCATTCTCCAGATCTCTGCAGTACAAGTTAGGGGCTCTGGCACCACACGCAAACGTTCCCTAGATAGAGAGGGAAAAGGCATTCCACAAGCTAAGCTGTGGTCCATCCTGCGTGATTGTGGAGAAAACATGAAAAGATGGGATGGAGAATCTACTGAGGCTATGACACAACGGGTGCATGAATTGTTAGATGGCAAGAATGTGAGAGGAAATTCTAGCAAAAAGGAAGCAGCTCCGGTTACCCGGGGAAATAAGGATAATCAGGCCTAGAGGGGCCCTGCCTCTAGCCAGGTAGAGGCTAGGGAAAACCGTGTTTTTTGGACTGTGTGGATTCGTTGGCCTGGCACATCAGAACCACAAAAATATGAGGCCTTAGTTGACACTGGTGCACAGTGCACATTACTCCCATCAAGACATGTGGGGGAAGAATCTGTTTCCATTGCTGGGGTGACAGGGGGTTCACAAGATTTTACTTTGGTGGAAGCTGACGTGAGCCTGACTGGAAATGAGTGGAAGAGACACCCTATTGTGACTGGCCCAGAGGCTCCATGCATTTTAGGCATAGACTTCCTCCAAAATGGGTATTTCAAAGACCCAAAGGGATTCAGGTGGGCATTCGGGATAGCAGCTGTAGAGACAGGGGATGTTAAGCAATTGAATACCTTGTCTGGACTATCAGAGAACCCATCTGCTGTAGGTCTTCTGAAGGTGGAAGAGCAACAAGTGCCAATTGCCACTTCAACAGTGCATCGCCGACAGTACAGAACAACTCGAGATGCTGTGATCCCCATCCACAAGATGATCCGTGAGCTGGAGAGCCAAGGGGTGGTCAGCAAAACCCACTTACCCTTCAACAGCCCCATCTGGCCTGTGCGCAAGTCTGATGGAGAATGGAGATTGACTGTGGACTGCCGTGCCTTGAACGAAGTGACTCCACCATTGAGCGCTGCTGTGCCGGACATGCTGGAACTCCAGTACGAGCTGGAGTCCAAGGCAGCAAAATGGTACGCCACCATTGACATTGCTAATGCATTTTTCTCCATTCCTCTGGCTGCAGAATGCAGGCCTCAGTTTGCTTTCACCTGGAGGGGCGTGCAGTACACCTGGAACCGACTGCCCCAGGGGTGGAAACACAGTCCCACCATCTGCCATGGACTGATCCAGGCTGCATTGGAAAAGGGTGAGGCTCCGGAACATCTACAGTACATTGATGACATCATTGTGTGGGGAAACACAGCAATGGAAGTGTTTGAGAAAGGAGAGACGATCATCCAGATTCTCCTGAAAGCTGGTTTTGCCATCAAGAAGAGCAAGGTCAAGGGACCTGCTCGAGAGATCCAGTTTCTAGGAATAAAGTGGCAAGATGGAAGGCGTCAGATTCCCACTGAAGTCATCAACAAGATCACAGCAATGTGTCCACCAACCAACAAAAAGGAAACACAAGCTTTCCTAGGCGCCATAGGTTTCTGGAGGATGCACATTCCTGAGTACAGCCAGATTGTGAGCCCTCTCTACCTGGTCACCCGCAAGAAGAACAATTTCCAATGGGGCCCTGAACAGCAACAAGCCTTTGCCCAGATCAAGCAGGAGATCGCTCATGCAGTAGCCCTTGGCCCAGTCAGGACGGGACCAGATGTGAAGAACGTGCTCTACTCAGCAGCCGGGAACAATGGCCTGTCCTGGAGCCTTTGGCAGAAGGTGCCTGGGGAGACTCGAGGCCGACCACTGGGATTCTGGAGCCGAAGCTACAGAGGGTCTGAAGCCAACTACACTCCAACAGAGAAGGAAATCTTGGCCGCCTATGAAGGAGTTCAAGCCGCCTCAGAAGTGGTAGGCACTGAAACACAACTCCTGCTGGCACCTCGACTACCAGTGCTGGGATGGATGTTCAAAGCAGAAGTTCCCTCTACCCACCATGCCACCAACGCCACATGGAGCAAATGGATTGCCCTCATCACTCAGCGCACCCGCATTGGAAACCCAAATCGCCCTGGGATTCTGGAAATAATTACAAACTGGCCGGAAGGTGAAAACTTTGGTCTCATGGATGAAGAGGAGCAGGAACATGTGACACGTGCTGAAGAAGCTCCACCATACAACCAACTGCCAGCAGAAGAAACATGCTACGCTCTTTTCACTGACGGTTCCTGCCGCATCGTTGGGATGAAACGAAAGTGGAAAGCAGCCGTATGGAGCCCCACACGACAGGTTGCAGAAGCCACTGAAGGAGAAGGTGGGTCAAGCCAACTTGCTGAACTCAAAGCTGTTCAACTGGCCCTGGACATTGCTGAAAGAGAGAAGTGGCCAAAGCTCTACCTCTACACTGATTCGTGGATGGTAGCCAATGCTCTGTGGGGATGGCTGGAGAAGTGGAAAAAGGCCAATTGGCAGCGCAGGGGAAAGCCAATCTGGGCTGCAGATGAGTGGAAGGACATTGCCACTCGGGTAGAGAAGCTACCTGTGAAAGTCCGTCATGTAGATGCCCATGTCCCTAGGAGTCAGGCTAATGAAGAGCACCGAAACAACGAGCAGGTAGATCAAGCTGCAAAGATAGAGGTGTCAAAGATAGATTTAGATTGGCAACACAAGGGAGAGTTGTTTCTAGCTCGATGGGCCCATGATGCCTCAGGTCACCAGGGCAGAGATGCCACCTATAAGTGGGCACGAGACCGAGGGGTGGATCTAACCATGGACAGTATTTCTCAGGTTATCCATGACTGTGAGACATGTGCTGCCATCAAGCAGGCCAAGCGGGTGAAGCCCCTATGGTATGGCGGGCGATGGTCCAAGTATAAGTACGGGGAAGCCTGGCAGATTGACTACATCACCCTTCCCCAAACTCGCCAAGGCAAGCGCTATGTGCTGACCATGGTAGAAGCCACCACTGGATGGTTGGACACCTACCCTGTGCCTCACGCTACTGCCCGGAACACCATTCTGGGCCTTGAAAAGCAAGTTCTTTGGAGGCATGGTACCCCTGAGAGGATTGAGTCAGACAATGGAACTCATTTCAAGAACAGCCTCATCAACAACTGGGCTAGGGAACATGGCATTGAGTGGGTGTACCATATCCCCTATCATGCACCAGCTTCAGGGAAGGTAGAAAGATACAATGGACTGCTAAAAACTACCCTGAAACCACTGGGTGGGGGATCATTCAAAAATTGGGAACAGCATCTAGCAAAGGCCACCTGGTTAGTTAACACCCGAGGTTCCACCAACCGAGCAGGCCCTGCCCAATCTGAGCCCCTACATGCAGTTGATGGAGAGAAAGTCCCAGTAGTACATGTAAGAGGTTTGTTAGGGAAGACAGTTTGGATCAATTCTGCTTCAAGTACGGAGAATCCCATCCGTGGGATTGTCTTTGCTCAGGGACCAGGCTGCACATGGTGGGTAATGCAGAAAGATGGAACCACACGATGTGTACCCCAGGGAGATTTGATTGTTGGGTGAGAACCGGGTGTAATTATCGCTGTGTGCTGAATTGTACTGCCACTGTATGTAGCTGTATATTGCATATTATTTTTATATAGATATATGTGTGTGTAGAGCTAGAGTATATATTAGTTTTAGTAAATTGACAATATGGGGATAAGGGGTGGAATGTCCTAGGGTAACTTTATGATGCTTGTATCCCCAATCATCTGTTCTGTTTCTGCTGTATATTGAGTCCTGTGCCTTTAAGACTGGTTCTAAGAGCAAGGAGAAGCGCGGAGTTTGTTTTGAGAAAACTCCCTGACTCCTCCACATTCTTCTCCGGACGGTGTGTTCGGCGGAGGCTTGGAGGCACTGCAGGACAGAGATCTTTTTGCTTTTAGTTAGTTTCAGCTAGCTAGGGCAGAGAAGTTCCCTGGACTGTTTTTTTTCTTTCCTTTTTCTTGGAACTGTTTAAACCTGCTCTGGAC
>JANEHK010000099.1:1210310-1258718 GCA_025960845.1 Tachycineta bicolor
CCCGTACAACGCGATATCTTCCGACCGCCTGTCCCTAATCTGCCACATTTCCCCCCCCTTCCATGACTAAGTAAAAAAGTATAAAAGTATAAAAGTATAAATGTTGTAAAAATATAAATGCCATAAAAATGCAAAAGCTGTTAGAGTTAGTATAATAGGATACAAAAGTAATATAAAATGTTAGTAACAAAAGCACTTTATGGTAATTGCAGGCGTTCGACAAATAGGATGTTGACTTTCTCTAAACGGCTTCTAACAAATGACACTAGCTTGTTCAAAATGCAAGGCCCAAAAATCAATACCAAGAGTATCATGGTGAGAGGGCCTATCAGGGTGGAAACAAGGGTGGCCAGCCATGGTGACTGATTGAACCATGACTCGAACCATCCTCGTTGGGCCTCTCTCTCTCTCTTTCTCTGGGCCAGTCTTTCTCTCAGTTCAGCCATGGAGTCTCGCACAACTCCAGTATGGTCTGCATAGAAACAGCATTCTTCTCTCAAGGCAGCACACAGGCCTCCTTGCTGCATGAGCAAGAGGTCCAGTCCTCGCCTGTTCTGCAGGACAACTTCTGAAAGCGAGGAGATAGATTTTTCCAGTGAGGAGATGGATTTTTCAATTCTCAGTAAGTCTTCGTCAATTGTCATTTGCAGCTGAGAGAGTCCTTGGTGTTGGGTCACGAGAGCTGAAACACCTGTGGCTGTGCCAGCAGCTCCTAGGCCAAGGAGCATTGTAATGGTTATACCTGTTATTACTTCTCTTTTGCGGAGCTGGATGGTTTCTTCTAAAAAGCAATACATTTCTTCTTCTTGGTGATACAGGACCCTAGGAACAATCAGAACTTGGACACAAAAGTCAGCAAGGTTATTGAATTTGCCAAGGTACACACAGGGGGTTATTCTAGATTGTTGACAAACCCACATTCCTGATAGGAACGGAACTGCCTACTTATCACTCTTTTGGCTAGGTTGGCTGTGCCTGGGGGGTGATCAGGGTTGGGTCTGTGCTCATGAGCCACTGCAGGCTGGAGCCGTGTAGCGGATGATCTGGACCAGTGACTAAAGCTAATTGCTTTGCACAATTGTCCTCCCACTCCTGTTTAAAAACAATCATCCCTGCCCCATCAAAAATCAGTCTGCAGGTTTGCTTTATGTCAAATGGGAGCATGTCATCCCCTCCAAAAACACCATCAATGAGAGTAGAAACCATAGCTGAATTGATCCCTCTGTCAGTGATTGCTTTAACAATTGCTTGTATATCCTTAGGATTTACCGGTGAGTACGTTCTCTGGTTTCCGCCTGCCCCCCCTAATCGGACTGGAAAAGCTAGCTTGGCTGATGAATTCCAGTTAGCACATGCCATCTGTATCTTTCTCCAGTCTGTGAGGGGAGTTCGTTCTTTTTCTGACTTCCCCTCAACCCAGGTAGAAACATTGTTGTTACTGATTTTATATACTGTTACTTCTTCTTCTTCGGAGCCGGAGCCAGAGCCGGCAGCAGAGGACTGGCTGTCCCAGTCCCAGCTAGAGTCCGATTCAGAGTCGGAAGTCGACTGACTGGCTGTTTCCGGGCTCGGGACCCTTTTGGTCAGACTCCGACCCCTCCCCTTTCCCTCAGGGCTGGGCCGTCCCTTCCCTCTTGGCCCCCGCCCCTTTCCCTCAGGGCTGGGCCACTCCTTCCCTCTGGGCCTCCGCCCCTTTCCCTCAGGGCTGGGCCACTCCTTCCCTCTGGGCCTCCGCCCCTTTCCCTCAGGGCTGGGCCACTCCTTCCCTCTGGGCCTCCGCCCCTTTCTCTCGGGGCTGAGCCGCCCCTTCCACCTGTGCTCCCCCCGCCTCCTGCTGTGGGAGCGTCTCGCCTTAGAAAAAAGTGCTTTTTGGCAAAGATGAGCTTCAGTTATCTCTTTGAGTTCTTTCTCCTTTTTCTGCTCATTAACAAACAGACTCTCTTTGGTTTCATTGGCAACAAGCCCACTATCTAAATGACCTTCTTTGTTTTCTGCCCTGCTTTCCCTCTCGGATTCAGCGCTATCTTGAGAAGCATAAGGTGGCGGTCCCTCCCCCACTTTTCCAACATTCCTAGCTTCTTCAGCTAGACTGTTGTAAATTGACTGCGTCTGTTTGATCCCTTCAGCGAGTGGCCTTGAGTTTGAGGGCTCTGAAGCGAGCCCTCGCTCCTCTGAGCCTCTGCACTCTGCAGAACTAAATTCATCAACACTCTGAACACTACCACTGACCTTCAGACTACATTCTTTTACACTCTGAAAATTCTCAACAACAGTTCCCTCTGAGAAAGTTTGCGTTGCTGCCGCTATACCCAATTGAGGAGAAATCTTTAAACAATTTTGGGCAGCTTTCCAAGTTTCTTGCTCATGCAGAGCTTTCTGCAAGGCTTCCACGACCCTTCCCCAAGCCTTAAGATTTTTCCCTGAGCCAGAAGACATTGTGTCATCGGCAAGAGCCTTAGTGCATTGATCCCAAACATCTGGGTGGAGGATATCCACCGGACGATCAATAATACTAAGTTGCAAAAGCCTCGTCACTGCGAGGATAAAATCTTTTGCTCTACAGTCTATACCCCATTGCTTATGAATCTGAGAAACGACCTTCACAAGAGCTTCCATCCTCTGCGCGGGTCCGGAGGCGTCCCTCCCGCCGAGCTGGCCCGCCGCTCGGCCGTCGTTCACCCGTCCAGGCGACTCCCGATGTCCCGGGCGACTCCCGGGTTTCGGCACCACTTGCTACCTCCGTCTGAGGTGTGGCGACCTGGTTCAGGAACGACACGGCAGCCACAGCCAGGCTGTTCGGGCCATCAGCTCACAGACACCAGTGTGGTGGACGGCTAATGGCGTTTATTAACTGGTTACATGGAGTTATAAAACCTCTGTTTGCTACATCACATCCGTCTGCTTACGTTACAAGTTACGTGTTGCTTACCTTATCAAGGATACTAACCAACTAGATACTGAGGGAGGGGTTCTGTCTGCCCGTACAACGCGATATCTTCCGACCGCCTGTCCCTAATCTGCCACAGAGTATCTCAGAAGAGATGTGACCAAGCCCTGAGCCTGTAAAGTACCTCATTGTCTGGAAAAATGACTTTTTTTACCCTCCAAGTCTGTCGTGTTCATAAGGTTCTGTGTCACAAAGCCAGGTCTGGTTGCACATTGTTGGCCACCAGTAGCCTGTGTTTGAGAGCACATTTTGGGGGTTACTCTGCATGTCTGAGACCTTTCATATTTAGAGAAGGTGCTAATGTTTTTTTACCCACATTTCAGGCTGTTTTGCAATATCTTCCATAGCAATGAAATGATCATGCCACTGCTATAAATGCTTATCCAAAGCAATCATTATTAGTTCAAATATTTAAAATATAGTGACATAAGAAATATTTACCAGTGTGATTCTTTTAAGTTGAATTAGAACAAGACAAAGAAGTGCAAATCCAGAACTGTAGGATTTTTAGTTTATTTAAATGCTCTTTTTAGTATCTTTTCCTGCCCACAATGAATTTTCACTGTTCCTTATAGATAATTGAAAATGTTATGGCTTTTCAATCAGAATTAGTTCAAGCCACTAGAAAACATCCTTTGTTCCTATACTGATAGGAACACAGTATTCTCCTTTCTTCCTGTTTGGCCTCCTCTGCCCTGGATGCAATGGGAGTAAACACAGTGGAAGGATTTGTATTCCAATAAAGAAGAACAATTGCAGCAGTGTTCAAATTCACAAGGTTTGAGAATTGTAATTGGAGTTTATTTGAGAGTGGGGGGAGGAAATGTTTATCCCATTTCATTTTAGAGGCTCTCCCTTTGCCTTATCCCAGCTTATCACAGAGGGACAAACATCTTTCCCTGTAACAGAAATAATTCTGATTCTATTCCAAAAAACAGCCTAGAAGCCATGGGATACCAAGAATAGGCTTCTCCCTCTAGTGGCAGCAGAGAGATGCAGAGCTCTTAGACCAGGTAGTTTCTTTTATTCTTTTTCTCCTTTGGGAAATCATATGAGGTGAAAGAGCTGCTGTTTATTTACAGCTTCAAAGAAATATGAATATGGCACAAAATATCTGCAGCTGCCTCCTGGTTCTCTTTAGTCATTGAAATACTTTAAAACCAACTCACTGAATGGTGTTTCTCTAATTTTTAAGAAGATCTTAAGGCTCAAAGTACAACAGACACAACTTGAGAAACACAAATTTTGGTTAGTTTGGTGTCCTGCTAACTCCTGGTGGCAGAACCATGGAGCAGACACTACTTGGGAATAAAGGCTGGAATTAGTTCAGCATCCCTCTCTGCAATGCCTACCACTGGACAGCCTGCAGAGAGGGAAGGATGAGGTTATTCAGAGAACTGCCTTGGGGAACATTTGAATCATATCTGGGGCTACTGTGTTTATTTGACACATAAAATGTAAACCCACATGTTCTCAAGGACCAAACTGCCCGTGTGCCTCTGTAGGAAAAAAAAAAAAAAATTGTATCCATAAGCAGGAGAGGCTGAACATCACCTATAAGTCAAATAATAAGCACAGTGAACACATAGAATCTGTGGCTGCCCCTGGATCCCTGGAAGTGTCCAAGGCCAGGTTGGATGGGGCTTGGTGCAACCTGGGATAGTGGGAGGTGTCCCTGGCCATGGCAGGGGATGGGATGAGCTTTAAGCTTTCCCTTCCTACCCAAACCATCCTGGGATTCTATAAAACTTACCTCTTCTGTCCTATTTCTGCTTTCCATCTCCTGATGGGTGCTTTAACTACCTAAGAAGAGCATAAACCCACTAATACTTGTTTTAGATGGGCAGAAAGGTTGGTCTGTGGAGGGAGCCTGAGTGAAACATTTGTCCCAGGTTGGCTTCTGAATCTGTCATTGGTGTTTTAGTCCCCATGACTCAGTCCCTGCTTCTGGTGGGGATTTCAGTGTAAATTCTCACTTTAATAAATGACATGAAGGTAAGGTGGAAACAGCATCTTAAATTCAGGGAGAATGTGTCCTTCAGGCTCTGGTGCTGAAAATAGTGTTGAGCCAAAGGATGTTCTGTTATCAACAGAAAACACAAGACACCCTCATCCCCAATGTGATTGGGGTACAGCTCAGATCCCCTTTGATGTGAGGCTGCAGAAGAGATGACTTTGGCTGACTTGAGGGTAGAACTTGTGTAAACTCCCCCATGTCCTTGGGAAACTTCACCTGGCTCTGGAGATGGAGAGCTCTGCCTTGGGAAGGCCTGAGGAGGAATATATGGCCAAAATCTGTAGTGATATTACATCCTTGGGACATAGGAAAGGTCTACCTGACCTGGGAGGGCACATGAATTAGTCCAGCAACTGGAAAGTCTTCCATGAGGGAGGAACTTGGTGACGTCAGAGTGAAGTGCAAACTCTGTTCCTTCCAGCTGGGAATGAGAACTGTCAAGGCAGTGTCTTGGGTTATGTAACCTAAAAATGTGTATTCTATTTCATCTGTTGAAAGCTGTTTTTTAGGAGATGTTTTTTCCTTGTCTCTTGTGACTCCAGGGGGGAGGGTGGCAGATGCCTTCTGATAATGGCCCAGCCATTAAAACCAGGTGGGGCACTGTTTCTTATCTCTTTCACCACCCCTCCATCCTCCAGAGGGACATCTTCTGATAATGGGCCATTAGGGCCCACCAATGACATGACACATTCCATCATCCCATTTCGAGATGCTCTACCCAGTGGGGGAGGAGCCAGCTGTTCCTGGCTAGATAAAAACTGGGTCTGAAGGACACAAGGTATCTGGTTTTTCCACTGGATTCCCAGAGGAAGACAGCACCCATCTCGTCACCACTGGACTTTCTACAGGACCATCTCTACTCCACAGAACCACATCTGTTACTCCAGGAGGACTTATTTGGACTGCTTCTAACACCCTGACAAACAAGGTGTCATATCGTATCCCTGACTTTGTCATTTTTTTTTTTTTTTGTTTTTTTTTTTTTTCCCAGGATTTTTGTTTGCTTGCTTGCTTGTTTTTGGGGTTTTTTTTTTGTACTACTACATTTGTATTTTCCTTTTTTAATATTCCTAGTAAATAACTGTTACTCCTATTCCTATATCTTTGCCTTAAAGCATCTAATTGTAAAATTATAATAATTTGGAGGGGAGAGGGTTTACATTCTTCACTCCAAGGGAGGCTCTAGCTTTCCCTGGGAGACAACTGTCTTTCATAACCAAGACAGGCAGCCAAATTCCAGCTTATTTCTTCAAAAGTTAGTGATATTTCTTGTGTCCTTCCCGAGAGCTGTTTCTCTGGGACCCATTCCATGTTAGGACTCTCTGGGGAGAGGACATGGCACAGGAAGTCTGTCAGGGCTCTGAGGGATGGTGGTGGTTGCCTGGGCTCACCCAGATTGGGAGACCTTGTCAAAGGGTTGTGTTTTCCTGTCCCCTGATCCTCAGGGCCAGCTGAGTTTTTTTCTCCCGTTTTCCCAGGAGCCCTCCTCAGGCTACCTGGGGGTTCCTAAGGAGAGAAAACTCGTTGGGATTTATCTCCTCCATGCCACCTTCTGTGAGATGGTTTAAATTTTAGTTACTTTCCAAAGCACAGAGCAATGTTTTAGGCTTTTAGCACTGTTATTTCTTTGGGCAACACCTTGTCCTGACTCTGGCAGATACCTGGGCTGCTTTTCCAGCCTCTTGTTTCCTCCCTGGATCTGAAAACTGTTCTAATTTTATTTTACCTCCCTGTAAAGTTTCTTTTCATTCACTGCCTTTTCTTATTGCTTTTTATGCTCTCATCTTCATTATGCAATTGTTCCAACCCTGCTCTGTATTTGATGTTTTATAACTCATGTCTGCCTTTTCTTCCACTGTTGATTACTTTAATATTTTGATGTTCCTTCACACTGGCTTTATAGGAAAAAAAAAAAAAAATATAGAAAAATCAACTTGAACATCCTCCGTGCAATTACTGGGAGGTGGCCCACACAACCCCCGGGCGTACATTAATTTATCTTTGAACACTTTCTATTTCCTCTGTGTCCTTTCTCTCCCCAGATTTATCATGTTGAATTTCACCCTGCACTTACTCTCCCAACTTTGCTCTGCTAAAATCTAATCTACTTGTTTTCTAACTTCTGGTTGAACGTTAATTCTGGTGAAATCCTTAAGGGCTGAGCCCAGAGTCTACCCAGCACTCGCATCCACTCACAATTGCAAGTTATGGGAAGAGACTGGACAGATCATGATAAGAATTTTGACTTGCAGTGAAGGGCCACAAGGGGAAGAGCTGGTTTTTCTCAGGAGCTGCTTTTCTGGGCACCAGAGCTGTATCCCCCCAGCCAGAGGGATGGGAATGTCAGCCCTCCCAGAGAAACACTCTTAATTAGGGATGCAAGATGCTGTAACTTTTTACACTCCTAGAATCTCAAATTATGAAGAATCCTGACTTCAATACATTTTCTTTCTTACCCATTGCTGGACTCTGGCACTCCTAGAATGTGACAATGGTGGCATGGCAATGTTATAATGTGATCACGGCACGCAAAGAGATAACACGGAGACAAGAGGTCTGTGGTGCAGAGTTGCTCCTCTAGAGAGAGAGCAAGCCTGTTTATTATCTTACATTTTTATACATTTGTGGGTCTGGTTGTGGATTGGCTTCTGGGGTTACTACTCCTTACCCCACTGGCCAGACTAGCTGTCAATTTCAGGCTAGAAATATGTAAACAAAGGACAGGGAATGAAAACAAAAGGTTTGTTTATGTTCCCATGCATGAGAAAAGCTAAATACTGCTCCTAATTTTTTGCAAAAAAAAAAAAAAAAAACACGACTCCATCTTATGAACAAGTAGAAGGCTTAAAAAACCTCAGAAAAAACAAGGTGACATTATAAGCTCCAAAATCAGGGCAATTCATCTTTGTGTCTCTCCAGCACAGGGCAGGTACTGTGACAGGTGCAGTTTGCATTAAGGAGTGAAGGTTTTTCCCAGGAAAATCTGCAGCAGGAACGGAGGACCACTGTATAGGTCCAAGTATGATATTTTTTTCAGGGGGTGTGTGAGGTTCTTTTCAGTGGTGTTTGGACTGATGTGCTGGGACAGTGGCAGCTGAAAGGTGGACCTGGAGTCACCAAACTAAAGCCTTAGGGCAAAAACTTTGAATTAATACATCATTAATAACTGAACAAGTTCAGCACTTTTCATCAGCATTGATTGACCTTGCTTTTCGTGTTAAATGTGGAAAAAACAGGCTTCCCAGGGCTTTGATTTGGTTTTGCTTCATTTAGCTGGGGTCTACCTGGGTTCTGGAGCTGTCACCACTGTGGAATAGGATCATTCCAGCTCCTGATGAAGCTCTGTCAGTAGGGCATGGCAAGGTTTGATGACAGATGTGACAAGAGAGTTTTGGTTGGGTTTTTTTGAACCTTTCCTCTAACTCTTCTATTCCTCTTATTGCTAAAAGAGAAGCTTTAAACTCCCAAATAACAAAAACCAAACACCCACAGCACCCTCTCCATAAGTCCATGTTGCATTTTTAATGATCTCTTATGTTTGTGCAATAATCCAAGGCAATGTTTCAAGGCTTCATATTTGGAAGTGATTAACAGGGACTGTTTTAATCTTTCCTGTAGTGTATTGTTGGGGATTAGATTTGTTCCTTTTTGTCTTAAAGAATTTTCCCCTATAAATTACTAGGAAACAAAGTGCTGATACTTAGAGGGTACTTGACTAACACAAAAAGACGTGGCCGGGAGGGAGACGATCACACGAAGTTTGAGGGAGGGAAAAAGGAGAGGGCTGGGGGAAGCTGGATTTCTTTTTCCTGCTTGGGGCATCAGAGAGGCACGGTCGAGTGGCTGTTTACTGCATGAAGAGTCCACTGTTAACGGAGGGTCCGGTCCTGGGAATTCTACCACCATCCATCATCTGTTGGAGTGCCCAGGAATTCGAAGCCCCTTCGCCTGCCCTGCTGGAGCTGGACCAGCCCCATCCAGCCGTCACGGCTTCTTCAGCACTGCTCACTTTGCCGGGACACCCCCCTGCCTGCCAGGATACCCCCCCACCTGCTGGGGACAACCTGCCGTTTCCAGCCATCAGCCCCGGAGTGTCCTACCGTTCCAGCTTGGTGCTCTTGGGGAGGGGCCCAAGAGATCAGACTGCCCCAGGCTTGTGAAACAAAGCCCCTCAAAGTTGTTGGTTCTGTTTATTATTATTATTGCTGTAGTTGTTGTTGTTTGTTTGTCCTGTTATATTTACTAGTAAAGAACTGTTATTCCTTTCCCCATACCTCTGCCTGAAAAAAACTTCTTTAATTTTCTAAATTATAATAACTTGAGGGGAGGGGATTGGAATTCCCCTATTCCTAGAGAGGCCTCTCCCCTCCCTAGCAGATACCTGCCTTTCAAACCAAGACGTATAAACTGCTGGAAAGCAATCCAGCAATCCAGAGGCAGTTATGTTTTCACTGATTACTGGAATTGAAATACTCGTTGATTTTTAATTTTTTTTGGCAACATTTCTACTTGAGGAAAGAACTTGAGTGCAATCAATTAAAGGAAGGATCTGATTTGCTTTGTAATTGTTTTTCTGTCTCTATGAATGGTGTAAGGGTGTTTTGGAAGAATTTTACTTCACTACTCTGTCTTTTCTAAAATAACAGGTTTAGTGTTTGATTTATGGGCTGGTTGTTTTGTTTTTGTTCTGTCTGTAAGTGAGAAAAAGGTTCATTTGCTTGAGAAATCATGTCCATGCTAGAGAAGGTCAACTTGTTCCATCATTGTGTTCTGCCATTGGAGCTGACCTCAACCTAAACATGGTGTTTTAAGGCAGGAATTTGGCATTCTGTTTTTCTCCATGCTTTTCCCAGCATTTTTCTCCTGTTGTCGTAGTTTCTCAGAAAAGGCAGGAGGGTGTAACTCCCAGGAATGAATTCTGTTCCCTCTAAAGTAATATTTTTGACTCTGTGCTTCAAAAACTTCAATCTTTGCTGTGACTGTGCCAAGCTGTGTCAGATGCAACACCCTACGAGCTAAAACACCAACAAGTCTATTTGGGAATTGTGTCAAAGGCAGGAAAAAACTGAAAGCGTTAAAATTGGGAAAGACTGGGAATATTAACTTTGTCAAAGTTAATATCCATGGATGTTGGAGTCCAGGGCATTACTTTGGCTGCCCTGGAGGGTCAGAGACCTGGACAGGGGGGTCTGGGACCCCGGCCCAGAGCTCAGAGGGACACTGGCTTTGATCTCAGTCCATGGGAGAGGCTTCCTGCACTGCTGGAGGGGTTACAGGCCACAAGAGTGTGAAAGATAGTAGTTTAGCTTATCACAGGGTGAAAAAACAGTAAATTTAGGTTTTTAGCATTGAAGTGAATGGGGGCAAGATGGAGGATTTGGGGTGTTGTCTCCTGCTTCTTCTTTCTTCTTCCCTCACTCCATTTCAGCTGTGATGGTGGCACAAAGTAGTTCAAAGAGATTGGGTCAGAGTAGGGATAACCTGTTTAGTATAAGTGATAGACATTGGCAAGTAATGATAAATAAAGAATATGTAGCAATTAGTATAAAAGATAATGACTGCCCAGTTCAGGAGGAGTCGGAGTCAGAGTTGGAGTCGGGGAGTTGCCAGATGCCTGAGCAGCTGCAAACATCTTTTGTGGGGCACTAAGAAAATAGTAAGATAAGAAACAATAAACGAAGCATGCAACCTTGAAAAATCAGAACCTGAAGACTCCGTCTCTTTCTTCCAGTTGGCACAGAGCTTTGCAGAGGGCAAAAGACTCTAAAACCACTTGAATGTCGGGGAAAGCCCATGACACATGGATATCAAAGCACAGTGGCCCCTGTGGTTCCTGGGGATGTCCCAGCTCCTCTTCCTGTGCTATTTCCATAACTTGTAGGATGCTGACCACAAATAATGGACCAAGGCATCCAAATCCTGCTTCTTGGAGCTTGGATTCAACTCCTGTCAAGGGGAAATGTTCTAGGAAGTGATTAAAGATGAAGCAAATTCCCAGTAATGACTAGCTGCAGAGTTTAGGAGAGGTGGCAGAGGAAATGTTTAATCAAAATGTTTAATCAGTCTGTAGGATTCCTTCTGAATGTGTCAGAATTCATAATGGCTTCTCCCTATTTCCATTTCTTGTTCAAAAGTCACCAGAAGTTTGGAAATTGGCTTGGAGGTTGCACCTCTCATGCTAAGTCTGGCTGGGGGTTGGGGAGGGGGGGGGGGGTCAGGTTGTGCAGCTCCCGGTCTGTGGTGGAGGAACTTGGTTTGGTTTGGGGGAAAGGGGCAGCACAGGAAGTAAGAGCTAGATTTAGTTGGGAAGAGGACAGGACAGGGCACTGCCAGAGGGGAGGCTCTGGCTGGAGACTTGTCTCCACCCAGACCCAACTTCTACAGTAGATTTAGGAAATGAATGTGAACTAATTTTGTGACAACTTAGTGATAAAGTAGTGGTTAAGAGGGTAATGTCAAATTTGAGATGCAAGTCAACAAGTGTCTCTGTGTGTGTGCACAATTTTGGTGTGTTCTATCTTGTTTCCTGAAAGATCCACATGGAAAAAGCAGCAATTCAATAACCTAAGGGGGTTTTGCTTTTGTGGGTATGTAATTGCTGTTAAGTTACAAGGGATGCTGCAGTGAGGACTGGAAAGAAAATAAGGTTTTTTTTTTCCTTTCTTTTACTGGATAAGAGTGTAAAATGTGATGGGAGCTTGTCAGCATGGAAACAAATGTCTGAATTTACTTGCAAGTCTTTGATATCTTCAACTTTTTCAGGTGTAAAACCCCCTGCAGTAAAAGGCACATGCACAGGTCTCATAGGTTTAATTTTAAACTGGGCAGAAACACTACTTAATGTAGTGGTTTCACATTCACTAAATTTTGGTTTTGGTACTTACACTTTTTGTGAGAGAGAGACTAGGAGAAAAACAAAGCAGGCTTAACCTTAAAATTAACAAATAGTTTATTAATTTACACTAAAAGAATAGAAAAAAAGAAAGTTGGAAAAAACCTAAAATGGAATGAAACTTCAAAAAAACTTTTCCCTCTCCTTACAAACTGTTCACTTTTTTACAAAACAACATAAAGAGACAAAACTTGTAATTTTCAGTCAGTTTCACTATCTGATAATAGTCTTTCATCAATTCATTAGGGGAAGAGTATCTTTTTGAGTCATGGATCCCACTGACAACTTAGAACAGTTCTCCTGTGGGTTTTAAACTGTCACAAAAACAACCGCCCAGAGAAACCTGCCTTTGTGACCCTCCCAGGAGCAGTTTCCCAAGCTGCTTATGGGTCATAGGTTTTAGACTTTTGCATACTGGGGTGTCACTTTTTAAAGATAAATAACTCCAAAGAATAGGTTGGGGCTGCTGGCACTGAAGTGGTTTCTAGGAGCAGCACTGGGTAGTGGGAATCACTGCCTGGCTCCAGCAAAGGAAGAGCAGTTGAGGTTTTAACTGTGTAATTGATTACCACAGATTAGGATGGGGAGAGGGGAGAGAATTTGGGCTTCAGGGCTGAGTGAAAATATGGGACATCCCAATTGACCAAGTATTTCCTGTAAGATGAAACCAATGAGACCAAGAGACAGAAAGATCTTAAAAACAAATATGCTCTAAAATTAAAATAAACCCAAATTTGCTCCATCCAGTTTCCTTGTCAAAGATTTTGCTCTGTGCCTGCAGGTAGAGCATGGGCTGGTATCACTCTGTGACTTAAGGCTGGGAGTCACCAAGATTCCTTGGTCTGTTTTATGGACCTGGAGGCCCAAAAGCTGCAGAGCTGAGCTGGAAAAGCCCCCTTTGGTCATTCTGGAGCCTTTTGTTCTGGGGCATCCACCAAGCCCATCACCAGGGCAGGGGGAATTAACACCACTGCAAACCCCCTCCTGTACCTCTGACATGTTGCAGAGATGAGAAACCAACTGACTTGGCTGGGACAGCACCAAATGTTTCCAAAATCCTGGTAGATAAATTCAGTATCTTCATATCAGAGGCATCAGTGGAGGCCAGGAGCTTGTCTTTCATGTCCACTGAAAATGTTATTTTTAGTTCATTACATCTTCAGACTTGAAAGGAGAAAAGCCCAACACTAGCTAATAATTAAGTGATTAACTGTAATAATATGCTGCACATTTTGAAGTGAGCAGTATAGGTTCAGATGAATCAGGAGTGAATTTACACGTTAATACGTATTCAAAAGTGTGTTTTATGATTTAATTACAGTTCTGAAGGAACATAATGCCCTGATGTTTGCATTACTCTTGCACAAGAAAACATTCAAAGTTTGCCAGTTAATTAATGGATTCTGCGTAATTTATTTGTATCTGCACTGCCTTTCCCATTATGCTGCTATGGCTGATCTTGGGAAGCAGAGAGGGGAGACTGAGTTCAGGAAGGGATCACTCCTCATCCCAAAAGTGCTGCTGTAGCAGAAACAGCTTTTGATCCCAGAGAGATGGTTGTGAGATTTAGGACTCACAGCATTCCCATTGCTGAATATGTAATTTAGGTAACTGAACTATGTTTTGGTGGAAGATAGTTATCTATTCCACTTCTTGCTGATGTCATGTTCTGGAAAATCAGATATTAGAGTGCAAAAATACATGAGAGGCCAGGCTTAAAATGGCATAAAATATAAATGTGTCTGTGACTGGCTGCATTTCCTTGTGGTGGTTGTTGGGGATGAGGGTCACATCCCTTCTTTTCTGCTTCATTCTCCTGCTCCATCCAAATTCTGATTAAAAAAAAAAAAAAAAAAAAAAAAAAATCTGGTTTATCTCTCCTTTGATTTTTAGTGCAGAAGGGGAGCAGAGAAGCCCCAGAGGAAACAGTCTCCTACTTTCTTTGCTTTAACACCTCTGTTCAATTTGGAAAAGTTGAAAGTGTGTTAAATTCAAGTGTTTTCCCTGTATCTCCAATAGAGATGTTCACTATCAACAAGAAAGGTTAATTCAACCCAAAATATCCCTCCTAAAGAGAATGAAGCATTTAAAAGGTGTGTGGACACCTTGTTTTGAAAAGAATTATTTAAATCATGTCCTGGTTTAATGCAGTCATGGCAGGCAGTGATGGTCTGTAGGCAAATTCTCCTCTCAAGGTTTGCTGTGTGCACTGTCAGCTACTTCTGTAGTTTTCCTAACTATTTTTTTCCTTTCTCCCCCCTTCCCCTTTGAAATCCCCTATATTTTTACTTTAGGGAAATTGTTAACAATGAGCAGACTTGGAGGAAGATATGGAGGGGCTTATCTTAGTTGTAAAACTACTCAGAAGTTCAACTGATAACAGCAGTGCAAATTTAAATAAGTAATAAACACCCTTCAAACCTCACCCTTGGGTAACAAAAAGAAAATATGGCTCTGAGATAATTCATCAGGCAGTGCTCAGCAAACACAAAGAGAAAAATACATTTTTTTCCCCTTAATTCTTTCAGGGTAGAATTAAAAATCAGGAAGTTTTCCTCTTCCATCTATGAAGTTTAACAAATAGAGATCAGTAAAGCAGTTGTGAGAAATATCAGGTACTCTTGTTAGCTAGTATTTGAAAATCTCTAATTTATAGCAGCTGCCAATGCCAAGATAGCAATCTGGATTTTACAGATCAATCTCCTGTAGCTGCTGAGATCTGAAGTATCAGAACTACCAAGTTCACATTTTCTGTATTTTTCTTTATCAGATTCCAACCCATCTGTAAGAGTCCCCAGCTTTCTGACACTGTGCCTATTGAACAATATAATCCAGAGTACCTGCAAATTGTTAACGGTTCACCTTTGCAGTGAAACCTGAAGATTTTGGAGCAAGATTTTCCTTACTTCTGATGTTCCCCCGTTCCTCAAAGATGAACATATTGTAAGAATGTTTATATGAATAATGTCTATATAAGCATTATATTCAAATGTGCATACTTACGTTTATTATTAGTTGGCTGTACTTATTTGTTCTTGCTAATGATTAATTAATTTTGGAAAAACTTACAACGCTAATGATGTATATAGTGCTAAATTCCATGCTAAATCAAAGATATCAGCCTAGAATTTACTGTGAGGTGGTAATTGCTGAGGTTATCAAGTAGAAGGTATCTGCAGTTTGCATAATTTATCATTTATAACAACTCTTACTAAAAGTTCCAGGATTTACAGATGAGTTGATCCAGATCACCTTTGTACAGCAGTTAATTATTAGCTCCTGCACTACCAGCTTTCACTTCTAAATTACCTCCTTGCTCCTTCAGTCTTGCTTTTAAAAACAGTTGAAGATTATATTTGCCATGAGGCTGCTGAATTTATCTTGGGCACTGGTGACTCAAACTCCGCACTGAACTCTCTCAACACACCTCGTAATGAAGCTGTTGCTTGGAATTCGTCTCCAGAATTATTAAAGAGATCATTTTTTAGGAGTTTGTGGCACAAATACTGATGATCTCCCTGGCAGACAAAAGGCACAAATAACCACTGATCTCAGATAAATTCCTAGAGTTTCCCCTTTCTTCAGTAGCTTGCTATTGTGAAATTAAAAAAAAAAAAAAAAAAAAAAAAAAAAAAAAAAAAAAAAAAAAAAATCACGTCCAAAATAATTAGGAAGCATCAGGGAGATTTCCTGCAGCAGCAGGGACACTGTGGAATTCAAACTGCAATTCCAAATGTTCCTGAGCCTCTTCAACTCCTCCCCGATTGCACAAACACCGCTACAGTGGGGTGGAAAATAAACACAGGGATTATTCACCAAACCGAAATTTAAACTCATAGTCCATGAGACGAGGGTGAGATTTTGCTGCTGGGGTGGGAGGAGATGGGAAAGGGGAACAGACACATCCAGGGATTTTCTGTTTAGCACTGCAACTCTGTTTCTAAGTTGAATATATGTTATGGTGCAAAGAAAAAGTCTTTTGGAATTCCTTATCTCAATATTTTTTCGTTGTTTTTCCCGGATTATAGTAACTTTTTGTTTTCTGGTATTTGGTTCCTTTAGCAAGTGAGATATATTGAGACATAATTCAAAATGACAGGACAGGAGTAACCAATACACGGTGCACAAATGACTCCCTGTTAACATGTCACGTATTACATCCTTTATTAAAACCAGCCCCTGCTCTGTGTTGGCAAACAGCATTTCCAGCCATCCCCCAGCACAGCTTTATGATGGATTGTCCAGGAGCTTGGTTGTATGTGGAGTAAAATATTAGCATTCGTATAAACATACAAGGTTGTTATAATGATGAGTTTTTTCCTTTATATTGTATTTATAGGGATTTACATTCAAACAATCATTTTAATCACAGCTCATAGTTTTAAATAGGCTTCCCAAGGCAGCCTGGATTGCAAAGCTTGGAGGTATTTCAGCATCCCTCTTCTGCACAATCAATTAATCTGAGGGTTAAGGCATACCTGACCAGCTGTCTGCCTCAGGTCTGCAGTGTCCTTGAATTTTGCCCAGTATCCTAAGTTTTTGTACAGCTTCCCTTGTACCTGGCCCAGTGACTTTTCAAATAATATTTTCCTTTTATCATATTTGTTTATTTTATATAATTTATCACTTGAATTCCATTTAAAAAACAAATAGAGCTTTGCATGAATCCCAAATTGCTCTATAAAGGATTCATAATTCCCACACACTCTGCCTAACTTTACCCTCTGTGCCTGGCTGTTTTCTTTTGTGCTGAAGTTGGAAAATCCTGACTCATTACTCTGGTGTTAGTGCAATAGATGTTTGAGTCCCATCTGCAGCCAATGCTTCTGGAGCAGCCAGTGAGCAGGGATGTTATTACAGGGATGTTATTACTGCAGGATAAGGGAGGACTAAAATGTCAGGGGTTTTCAGACCCTGTGTATTTGTTCACTAGGTGCCAGGCATTCTTTTAAAGCTGAGCCTATAAATAAGAATATGTGCTAATATTATTATTTATTGATAACGTCCCTTATACAACAGGAAAGCTTTTATCAGAAAAAAATGTAGGGCATGATCTTTACAAATATCCATAAAAACCCCCAAACCCTAAGGGGTGTATAAGTGTGGGGAAGAGGATGGAGGGGAAGTGGAGCCAGTGAGTCTGGCTGCCACGGGAATCCCACCCTTGGGTACATACCTGGCAGCTCTCCATCCCTACAGCAAGCCCAGCCCTGGAAAAACGCCCCATTCCCGTGGTGAGAAAGGTGATGGTGTGTTTATCACGCAACCAAGAAATAAATGAGAGCCATTACAAAGGTGTATAATTCAGCAATTACAGTTGTTTTAGCTGACATCCCCTGCAAACAGTTATCGCTTCAGTCAAACATAATCAAATTATCTTATTTTTCCTTGTCATGGGTTAGTACAGTTTAGTTTTTAGTTATAAAAGAATGTAAAATAATTCTCCAGGTCAGGACCTGGGAATTGCTTTGGAAGAGACAGAGACCTATCAGAGAGTTAGTTAGAATATTGACATCTATTCTAACCACTGAAATTGTTAGCTGCGACTTTGGGAAGTACCATATAAAACCCCTTGATTTCCTGTAAATAGGGTTTTTTCTTTCTTCCTTTGGCCAGAGAGAGACAGGTAACATCGAGCTGGGCCTGCTGCTCCCCCCTTTTTGCGGGGGGAAGCTGGCCTGAGGCCTGGCCGGATTCCATCGGCTCCCGGGTGAAGCGGGGGGAAGGAGAAGCTGCTGTCTTGTGGCAGCCGCTTTCTTCAAGTTTCCTTAGAGCAGAGAGGGATCTCTGCTGGGCCCTGATGGGAGCTATGAGCACTGTTTGGGCTGAGGCCACCCCAATTTGCACCGAGGGATGGGCTGAGAAGGCATTTATGATCTTGCCTAAGATTTTTCCTGGACTGCCCGGGTGCTCCAATTTCTAATGTTTCTGCGTGAGTTTTTTCTTATCAGCTCGGCCTTGAACAACTAACACTACAAGCTACAGAGAGTGAAAGACAAAAACTCTGAGCAGATTTAACTCTTTCTTAGCAACATGAAGCTTCCAGAGCTTGGCCCTTCTTTGAGAGAGTAAAGAAAGACAGAGTGAACATAAAGAACAACAGCATGAAGTCAGTAGCAAGAGTGAAAAGACTATTGGGACAGAGGGTTGAAGAGTTGGTTGTTCTATTCTTACTTGAGCCATGGAAATGAACTCTAAGTTATTCCTGTAAATCATGGGAAAGATATGCATTTGGGGAGATGATTGTTTTGCGTGTAGATTTAAGCAAAGGTGTTTGTGATGAACTAATATCCTATAAGATGCTTGAACAGAGATAAAGATGAGAAGCCCCCTGCACCAGTGAAGAAGAGAGAAGATATCTCTGTACCTTGAGGTGAAGAATCCTTTGCTTTAGAGTTATTTATCTTTAAAAAGTGACACCCCAGTATGCAAAAGTCTAAAACCCAGGACCCATAAGCAGCTTGGGAAACTGCTCCTGGGAGGGTCACAAAAGCAGGTTTCTCCGGGAGAACTGTTCTAAGTTGTCAGTGGGATCCATGACTCAAAAAGATACTCTTCCCCTAATGGATTGATGAAAGACTATTATCAGATAGTGAAACTGACTGAAAATTACAAGTTTTGTCTCTTTATGTTGTTTTGTAAAAAAGTAAACAGTTTGTAAGGAGAGGGAAAAGTTTTTTGAAGTTTCATTCCATTTTAGTTTTTTTTCCAGCTTTCTGTTTTTCTATTCTTTTAGTGCAAGTTAAGCTATTTGTTCATTTTAAGGTTAAGCCTGCTTTGTTTTTCTCCTACTCTCTCTCTCACAAAAAGAGTAAGTACTAAAACCAATATTTAGTGAATGTTGGTGGAGAATGCGGGCAGTTTTCTCAAAACAAACTCCGCGCTTCTCCTTGCTCTTAGAACCAATCTTAAAGGCACAGGACTCAATATACAGCACAAACAGAACAGACGATTGGGGATACAAGCATCATAAAGTTACCCTAGGACATTCCTTTTTCCTGGTGATGTAAATTAACAGGGCAAATATAAGAGAAAATAGTGCAGTCCCTTGTAATAAAGAAAATAGCAGCAAACTATTAATGCTCTTTGAAAAGAGTAGTTTTAACGAAGTAAGCAAGAATCATTTTCTTTGGCTGAGTGTTGATTCCCCAGTGTGCTCTCAGTAATTAATTAGAATGGCCCAGTGAATATCAGCATCAGCTTGTTTATTCTCATTATTTTATCATTTTAAAAACCCTCTAGGTGATGAGACATGCAGTATAGAACATAATTAACATTATTAGCATACTAATTGGACACAAAAATAGGCCAACTACAAGGTAGCCAACTGAATAATTTCACATTAATCAAACACCATAGTGAATAAGCCTATTGTTAAATTGACAGCTACAATAATTGGCAATATCTTGCTGTGCAGTGTAAGAAATTCCTTGTACTATCTCTGCCACAATATATAATTTAGTAATTTCCCACATTTCCAGCCTTAACTTTGTACACTAGTTCAAGTTCAAGAAAGCATCATGATAAGATTATTGGTCTGTTGTCAAGCGGACAAAGTATATAAAGACTTGCTTGTTAACGTTCAGGAATAGATTTGCTTGATAAGGAAACAAAAAGGCTCCCAATTTAGTTACTTGTTGCTTCAGCATTGAAAATGTATAAAGGTTCTTGATAAGATTTTTTAAACTGTGTATTAAAGTCCAACTTACCTGTTTAAGAAACAGAGAAAATGGTAAAGAAATTTTTAAAAGTAAGTGGTAAAATTAAATAAAATAAAACCCAAGTGAAAACTGTGACTTTCAACCTCCAGGATAATTTTCTGGTTGGGATATGTCTGATGCCATCCCCATCTCATTGAACAGCTAACTGAAAAGTTGCAAAGCCGTCACCAGAAGTGGGTATTCATGAACTGCTCAATTAGCAGCAGGCAGGAAGGGAAAGCTGGCCCTGGCTGGGCTTCCCTTTGAAAACCTTGGGGGAGATAAGACAGGAAAGGAATGAGT
The DNA here is from genome assembly GCA_025960845.1 of Tachycineta bicolor. Lineage (NCBI taxonomy): Eukaryota > Metazoa > Chordata > Aves > Passeriformes > Hirundinidae > Tachycineta > Tachycineta bicolor. Next base: position 1,230,170 of record JANEHK010000099.1, read on the forward strand.
GGAAAGGAGAGGAGAAACAGGGATGGGGAAGGTGCAAGAGTTGGAAAACGTGGGTTGTGGCAAAGGGAAGGAGAGCGATAAGGAGAACAGAACCAGATGGTGAAACCAGAGAAGCAGAGGCAGGAGAGGACAAGAGGAAAGAAGAACAGTGAGGAAGAAAGAAAATAGTCATCAAGAAGAGGGAGGAAGAGAAGGTAAGGTGAGAGTCGGGGAAGGCAGAACAGATTTGGAGGAGTATGAAACAGTATTCTCCTTTTAAGAATTCAAAGGCGAGGGGAAACAAGCATCTCGCTGAAAGAAATGTTTCCTTCCCACTCCCTGGGTTTGGGAGGTGTGGAGGCTGGGAAGAAAGGCAGAAAGGAGTCACTGAAGTCTCTGTTTATTTCAATAAGGAAAATATTTTGGGAAAATTGTTATAAAAATTATGTTTCAAGCAGTTGCTCACATGAGTATTGGGCGCCTGTTAAAGGTGGAGCACATGGAATAGGACAGGTTTGGAACCCCCCAAATATTTCTGGGTGACTTCTTGGTTACAAAAGGCTTGTAGAAATTCGGAACGGTGTGGTTAAACTTGATGCCGTGTAATTTTAAAGAAATGAAAAGGAGGGTCAGAATAAGAAATAAGAATGGCATAGCCTGTACAAAGTGCCAGTTTTCACAGAACCAGACGTGGCCTCTCTGGCAGCATGTGGAGAAGGGAGGCTGCCTTGAGCATGGGCCAGCAACTGCCTGAAATGCCCTTCTTTCAGTCAAACAATGGAATTATTTCAATTTCAGTCACCAAAGAGGCAATTTTTGCCAAGGATTCATTCTGGTAGGGGTGGCTCTTGAGATTCTGCTGATGTAATTAAAGGCAGAAGAATTTTCTGGAAGAAGGAACCTCTAAGTTTGTTGAAATTTGGCTGCTTATTTTGAATTAAGCTGTACGGAGAAAAAAAACACTGCCTCATGAGCGAAAACAACATATTTTTTACAGCTATTCTTTGCTTAATAATCTGTTAATGGGTAATTCTCTGCTAATGGTTGGGGATGCCTGTTAATATATCACAATCCCAGAGTATTGATTAGCTGCTTTATTTCCCTTTGCACGGCCAGGCTCTTCAGTAGCAAAGTCACAGGAAGAAAACAAGTAAGCCTGTACTTCAAATATCTCTGGGTACAGAGAGGAGTCACCATGGGATATATCAGTGGGTACTAAAATCAGCTAAAATATGCAGTACGTGCTCAGACTTTTCTTAAGCAGGAATGTACAAGCTCCAGCTTTGATTTACTCACTGAATTCAGGAAATACATCTCTGCGCACTCATTGCTGGGAAGTCTCTCCTTGAGCCAGCTCTGCACTTATAAATGACTAATACCTGGGTCAGGGGGTTTTGGAAAAGCTCTCAAAAAGTGATATAATCCCACCTTTTATGGAGCAAAACTTACAGTGGGAAAAGGGAAGAGTCCTGTGCCAGGTTTACAGCAGAGTTAAGGATAAAAGCCAAGGCCATTCTTTTGCTAATATATTAGGATGGCTCTGAAATGTACCAACTCCGAAGCTTGGGATAAAGCAAATGACAAAACTGAAAATATCCTTGACAAGATGTCTCTCTTAACACATTAAGAGGCTGTCCAAACTGAGAAAAAATCCTCAGCAGTTCCTCTCCTTCTGTCACAGAGTCTGTGTTTGGGTGGTTGGAATTGTGGGTCTCTGCCACACATCAGGTGCTGGGAGAGGAGCAGCTCCTGGGCAGCACGTTAGACACAAATCGTGTCAGACATAGAGGGCACTGCAAAATCCCCCCAAAAACCTGGTGAATTCTCCAGGGAGGTCTGGGCTGGAGGTTTGGACAGGCATGCACAGCCATTGTATGTTGTTATTATATCAGGACATTGCTAATCAGATGTTTTTGCATCCCTAAAATATACCTGGATGATCAATGAAAGCCCTCCCCCACACTCTGCTCCCCAAAAACCCCAGACAAACCCCAGACCTGAAAGCAGAAGGTGAGAAGAAGGATATTAAGCACATTCAGGCATGATAAACACTGAAGAAAAACACTACAAAGGATAATTGTGGAATACATTTGAATAACAAATACATTTGAGGAAATCCCAGTCTGCTTGGGGACAGAGAAAAACAAAATAAATTCATCACATTATTCATTGGAAATTATTTGTTCAGCTCTGCTCCTTAATGTGTCAGCTAAAGATGATTTCCAAGAGTGAAGATTTTCCTTTCTTGCTTGAAATGACTCAAAAATAAATTAATATTCCAGCCACCGAGTGAGGTTAATATATGAGTTTCATAGGCATTTACTCACCACTGCTGTTCCCCGAAGAGTAATGGCACTGGAGGTGCATTCTGGGAGTGCCAGGGGTGAAACCAAAGTAGATGTTCCTGAACAATTTAGTGGTGTATGAAAGCTTATTTCATCATCATCATCAACACAGTAATACCTTGCACCAATGGAGTGCTTTACATCTCTGGGCTCCAAAGCTGTGCAAGTATTAGCATTTCCATTTTTCAGTTGGGGAAACTTGAGATTAGAGGGGGAAAAAAAAAAAAAAAAAAATCCAAAGGGAGTGAAGGCTGTGGCAGAACTGGGATAACAATTCAGGTTCCTAGGAGATGTCACCTGTAATGTCTGAGTTGAGTGTGGATGAAGATTCTGCAGTTCAGACCTGTTTATGCTTAGTGAAAAATGAGAAATATCTAAAGGAAAGTATTTTTCTCTTTCCTTTTTACAGTAAAACAATAATTAAATTAAATGATAAATTTCCAGGATAAATGAAATTTCAATATATCACTTTTTTTCCTGCACACTGGTTATTCCAAAGTGGCAGAGCAGGTTCACATCCAATTCTTGGAATGGCAGGAGGCTCCACTTCCATTACCCAGTGATTATTTCCATTAGGCTGAAGGAACAGAGCCCCTCGTGCCTCTCTTTGGGCTGTTTACACATGCATGTAGCTAGTAACTTTGTGTTTAAGGAGTCTAACAGCTCATCAGTCTTATTCTTCCCTGAATGTAGCTTGGTCTTTAATGAGATCAATGAATAGTGCTGGTACTTTGCTGGCCAAAATTATAAATGTGCTGTTCCATTTCCTATTTACCCTGTAGCACAGGGATTTTGATGTGTTACTGCTAATGTGTTTTGCATTCTATTGATCTCCTACAAAATTTATGGCCAGAGAGAGATTGGAAGAAACAGTATGGGCAGGGAGAGCTGGATTCTAATCTCTCTACTGCACTTAGGGTTTTTAAAAATATGGGGGTTTGGAATAGTTGAAGAAAAGGGAAATAGCAAAGAGGGAGCTGGGAAAGGATGTAATATTAGTTTAATTAAAACAAAACTTTGGGGGTTGAGGTATGTCAGAGACAGAAGAAAGTGTGGCTTAAAACAGCTTTAATAAAGATGGGATGTAATGGAAGTGCCTTTAGTCAACCTGGCCAAAAGCAGGAGAGAGGAGCTGTTGGGCAGGGAAATGTGTGTTGGAAAAGCATCCAGTGTTAATTAGAGCTCTGGAGTGGCCTGAGATGACAAGTGCTCTTCCAGCCCAGTCCCTTCTCCTCACTGCCCTTGTTAGTGCTGTTTGGTCCTGTTCCAGCTGTGCATTAACCTCTGGAACCACCACCCCAAATCCTGGAGGATTTGTCTCTCCTGCAGCAAGAGCCATACAGACAGCCCTGAGGTCTGACTTGGAGGGGTTCCCCTTGGTGTATGGGTATGAAGGTGAATACTGAAGAACCATGTCTGGTTCTGTGACCATAAAGTGATGATTTCTGTCTTTCATTTTCTCTTTTGGAGCTTTCCCCCATGACCTTTCCTCCTGAAACAGCTCTCAAGGAAATTGTGTCCCACAGGGATACACTTAGAAAACCTCACTGTGCCAGGGAAAGTTATTTGGCATCCTTTAAATATTAATCTTTTTTTCTTTTTTTTTTTTTTTTTTTTTTTTTTTTTTTTTTTTGGTGCACAGTGATCCAAAGTCAGATAAAAGGTGTAGTCTTGTGGGCCTGACATTTCTAAGTCTGAAGAGATTTTAGCCTGCTAGCAGTGCTGTTTCCCAAGGGAAAAGTTCTTGAGAAAGCCTCTTCTCAAAACAACCATCCTTTCCCAAAACAATCTTTCTCCACGTGGTGTTTTGCTGTTTCTCCAGTTTCACCAATGGGATTAGAGAGGTGATGTTCCTGTTCACCAATCATGTTAAGTCTGTATCAGAACACTTTATAAAAGGTGGTAAAAATTAGACAGTAAAGCCTTCTATACTCTTTGCCTTCTGAAATACTTGGAGTCTTTTGTCTTTCTTTCATGTCCAACAGGGACATAGTCTGAACCTCTGACATGAGTCTGTATTATATGGGAAATCAGTGCAGAGGGTTGATAGCTTTGATAGGCTTCTCTTGGCCCATTTGGGGCAGGTGTGTGCTGAAGGGAATTTCCTACTGACCATCAACTTCACCCAACAGGTGGTAGAGAGGCTGGATGGGCTGCTTGATTAACTCAGTGAAATGATTCCTGGAATTCCTGCATACCAGAGGAAATGCAGCCTGGCCACTCAGGGACCCTGCAAATATCCAGGTGACAAATGTGGTATTACTGTCCTACAGCATATTGTGCCTATTAAATCTGAAATATGGGGAGGACCCCTTCTTTGGAAGGCAGGCAAATATTCAACCACATAGAAATGGACTTGGGAAATTTTAGAGAATGGTATTGTATATGTTATCTGTCAGGAAAAGTGAAATCCTTCTGAAAAGGGCAAAACTGCAGAGGAAAAGTGACTCTGCCCACCCCAAAGCCTGTACTGATTGCAGAGAAATGCAGCCACAAATTCCAAGGGCTCAGTGAAATCCTCCCACTGGGTTTGATGGTGCCAAGCCTCTATAAAGCCAGTAGAGATGATTTTCTGAAAAATCCCATCATGAGGGGAAATCCCTCAGCAGCATAGAGCAGAGAGGTGTCTGCTCATCTTTTGGCTTTGGCAAAAGTGGATGCCTTGGACATAAAGGATGAAGTACAGAGCTGGGGCAGAAAAACAGGTTATGCATCCCCTGTTCACCAGGAGGGATCCACTGGCAAGTGGAGGTGATGTGTGGGAAGAGTCAGTTTACAGGAACTTCAACATCTTCCCTTGCACTGGGAACAAAGTGAGGCCTGGACTCGGCATTTTCTTGGCCAAGTCAGCAAATTGGGCTCCAGACCATGTAATTTCAGGAGCTGAGTGGAATAACGTAGATGGTGACAGCAGAGAGAAGAAAATATGAATGGCTTTTTGGGGAGGTGGCCCAAATTCTGTTCTTTTTTACTGTGATTTAATAACAACTCCATTTGGATCAAAGCTTTCTCAAAAGTTCATATTAATCTTAACTGATTCTGATATTTAACCTCCATGGTCTGGACAATATGGTTTACCATGCACTTCTTCCATGTGAGGTGCCTGTTATATCGTATGTTCTTACCCAAATTTCCTCTGCAAAGAGCAATTAATCTCTCTGCTGCTTTATCCAGGATTTAAGTGCAAGTTCTCCCTTTAATTCTGCACACTTCTTTTTTTACCTTCTGTCTTTCCATCCTTAAGTATCACTGAGTTGCCAGATAACACAGTTATTGTTCATATTACCAGAAGATTTTAATGGATTTATATAAAACTCAGACAGTGCCATTGTTCTTGAAGTCCATTTTATTGTAATGAAGTTCCACTCTTAATATTCCATGATCTTCAATGTCCTTTACAAGTAACTTTTTATAAATTAATCTATAATAATCTAATTCAAGTCAGTTAAAATGGATAACTATACTCCAATTATGATATCGGGAAGGGTTTTTACATAATGAGGGGTTTTATATAGATGGTTAACACTAATACTGTAGTTTACAACATACTGTATGAATTACTAACTAAATGCCTAAGTAGCAATAATGGAAGTGGAACTATCAATACAGAGGCGATGTCAGTGATGTAAGGCATTAATAAAACTTTATGGTCCAATTTAATCTTTTTTTATAGGTACTCCATTATGTCAGTTGAAAGAAAAGGCAGAAAAACAAGAAAGTGAGGGAGTGGAACTTAAAGGGACAGGGACACAAAAACTAAAATGGGCTTTCCCTTGTACCATGCTCCCAATATGGGGCAGATAGAAAAGTGATGAGAAAACTGTCCAGTAGAAATAAGTTTATCACATTTCTAAAAATATGGCTGTTGACTGCAGCTGGATGGTTTAAATGTTCCTTAACCCATAATCTATGATTTAAGCAAAGGGCAGCTTAAAGAGTATCTTCAAAGAGGAATCTGAATTTAGCACCACTCTGGCCCAAAAGGAACAGCTCAACTGTTGTGCTCCTGCCATTGGCCAGCAGAGATGACTCGAAGGGTAAATACATAAACATTTATATTGGAAGGAGAAACTATTAGCAAAGGTATTTTATTTTGAAGCCAAAGCACAAGCTTGGCTCTGGTGCTGCCCAAGGAGTGTTTGAGGTGGCCAGGCTGTTCTTCTGACAGGACATCTCCTCTGTGTTCCTTGGCCCCCAGCCAGTGTCCCCTGCAGGAAAGCAAGCTGTGCATTTGCATATCAAAGTAGAGGTATAAGCCAAGCCCAGCAGACCTCTAAAGGGAAGTGTGTTACCGTGACAAGCAAAGCAGTCACAGGGGGAGAGAGGTTTCGCAGGGCAAAGGTCCTTCTCCGATCCAGCTCAAAGCTGAGACAGGGCGGAGAGAGCCTCTTTGTTTATTTCTTACTTTTTATACATTTGTGGGTCTAGCAGAAGATTGGCTTCTGGGGTTTTTCACGTTTCAGCCAAGTGGCCAAACCAGCTGTCAGTTACAATTGTTTTCAGGTTGGAAATATGCAAACAAAGGACAGAGAATGAAAAACAAAGGATTTGTTTATGTTACATATGTGGGAAAAAGGTAGAACTGCTTCTAATATTCTACAGTAACTAAAAAGATCTGACTCCATTTTATGAAAATTCAAAAGGCTATAAAAAACTCAGAAAAAACAGGGTAACAGAAGTGAGAGTATATGAGAACTTTTAGTTTTAACTCTCAATTAAAGAAAAAAAATTAAAAAAATAAGACCACCTCCATTCCTTTCATGCAACAGCCTCTTCAAATCTTTTGCAACACATTTGAGCAGAAAACAATTCAACCCCTCAAATCCACTCACAGGGTGTTTCAATCCTAGCTGTGTTTAAACAAATAAAGGGAAGAGATGTTTTCTTTTCCTGATGCTTGATATCAACCCTTAGAAAATCATTGCACTGAGCCCTTTAACACACCTTGACACACATTAGGAGTGTGCAGTGCCAGGCTCGTGTTTCATACTCACTGCTGTTGAAGTGACATGTTTATTTAGCACAAAATTTCCAGCATGGTGCCTTTTTGTGCCTCATAGGAGGAGTTTGACATCACCTGCATCGGTTATCAGTGCTGAGGTTTGGCTCTGAACTCCACCTTTTCTGGATGTTCATTGCTGGGCAAACTGGAGCTGACAACCAGGCTCACAGCCTCTGATAAAAATAAATCTTTCTGTATTATTTTAAAACTATGACTTCAATATGGGTAGATGAAGAGGCTGTGAAAATTCTGTGCCAATATCAGTGAAGATTAGATCCGAGAACTCGTGTCTCTGTGATAAGGAATTCATTACTCCCTTTGCCCATCAAGTACAGCTGCTGGCAATGCTCTGCCTCCATACATGGAGTGGAGACAGCAATAATCCTGAAAATTTGCAACTGAAACCAAAACCTTTGTGCAACCCCCTTTCTCCTGTGTATTGCTCCATTTCACAGCCATCCCTTCTACTCTATTCAAACACCTTTGGAGCACTGAAGTTCAACTTGTAACTTTCTGGCTTTTTAGGTAGCCCTCTTTCCACTGAGTGGAGTCGGATGTGTTTTGTGGAATGGGAAATGTAGCTGAAATGCAGGAGCAGGAACAGCTCTGCCTCTTTGTTCCACTTGACAAACCCTAGGCTTGCCATGAGTAATGTAATCAAACCTAAATAATGTTTAAAAGTTACCTAAAAAATGATGTGGGTTTTCCTGTGAGTCCAACCTTATAATGTGAGCAGAGCTCATCCTGGTGTGGAGGCTGTTAAGCCAGACAGTGTTAATACAAACACACTCCCCTGGAGAGAATCCAGACAATAATATAAACACGCCCCCTTGGAAAGGGAGCAGTTAGGCCAGACAGAATATAAACACAACCCCCTAAAGGAGAAACCCTGGCAAACAGCTATGTTATGGTGAAGAAATGTGTTAATCAGTTATACCCCAGTGGTTCTTTTTTACCCCAGCCAATTGGTCCGTTTTGGATCCTTCCCCTGATTGGTCCCTTTCCCATTTCCTCTCCCCATTGGCCAAGTTGTGAAACCTCACCCTTAGCTACTCTATATAATCCCACTCGCCTTGGCTCTTTTCTGCTCTAGACCTGTGGAATAAAGAAGCTTTCCTGGAGATCAGAAAGACCCCATCTCGCTTTTACTCTTGCATCACCCAGGGTGGCAAACACAGCTCCGCTGCTCAGGCAGCTCCTCAAAGAGCAAATCACTCTGCACTTGAGAGTGCACTAGAGAGCAAATCACTTTGCACTTGACAGTGCACCAAAGAGCAAAATCACTTTGCACCTAAGGGTGCACAAAGAGCTGAATCACTCTCTGCCTGAGAGTGCCTGTGCCTCCGTCGATCTAGGTGTCTTTTTAAAGATACTTCTAGCGAGAAAGGTCATGGCACCTTCACCACTGGACCAGACTGCGACATCCCAGGTCACTGGCTTTTCTTCATAGAGTGGTTTGGGCTGTGTCTTGGTTTGGAGACAAATTTGGGGGAAAACCCAAATATAGGATCCCTCTGGGAGGCAAACCCAAGTGGCTCCTCCCTCCAACTAGTCCAGAAAAAAAGAAAACCTTTGTGGAGAAAAGTGGAAAAAACTATTTTACTAAACAAATAAAGTGCATACAAGTATAAAGAATGAATAATATGAAACAATAAAACCTCTCGTTCTGGAGTGAGATGGCAAATTGAGAAAGTCCTTGCCGTGGGTGGAGCTCGGCTCTCTCTCAGTCTCTCCTCAGTCCCAGTCCCTCCGGCGCTGCTGGAGAATGCCGAGGTCCAGGCCCCAGTGGGCCGCAGGTGCAGCCCCTAGTGCTCCCCTGGGTTTTTAGTCTAGAGCAGGTTTAAACAGTTCTAAGAAAAAGGAAAGAAAAAAAAAAACAGTCCAGGGAACTTCTCTGCCCTAGCTAGCTGAAACTAACTAAAAGCAAAAAGATCTCTGTCCTGCAGTGTCTCCAAGCCTCCGCCGAACACACCGTCCGGAGAAGAATGTGGAGGAGTCAGGCAGTTTTCTCAAAACAAACTCCGCGCTTCTCCTTGCTCTTAGAACCAGTCTTAAAGGCACAGGACTCAATATACAGCAGAAACAGAACAGACGATTGGGGATACAAGCATCATAAAGTTACCCTAGGACAGGCTGGAAGGGACCTTAAAAAGCATCTAGTTCAGTTTTATCAGCAGTTTCTCTAAAGCAGCCATTACCTTCTGGCTACCATGGAATAAACTACTTATTAGAGAAAAAAAGCACCATTCAAATGATTCGTCATGACCAAAGGTTTTCTGGAATTACACAGAGGTCTGTGATTGTCCTTCCTGTTCTGCAGCTCACTGAAAGTTCTTCCACAAAGCTTCAAGTCCTTCAATATTTTTTAGTCTTTCAATAGCTCGTGTTTTTTTTCCACAGGTCTCTTGGTAGATCATAACAAAAATAAGATAAAAAGATCAATGAAGGTTTGCTCTGGTTTAATGATTTTAGGCACAGTCCCCTCCCTTTCAGTGGTCTTGTCCCCCATGGCAGCTGAGCACTATAAGATGCCATAAACCTAAGACCTGGTGGTAGTTTGTGTCAGAAATCCAGAAATGGCACAAATGGGCAACAAAAAAATAATCAGTGAGAGGAATGGAGGCTCAGCTGTGTCAGCAGAAATGGCTGGAGAGCCTGAGCTGAGCAGGGGGACCACGGCAGGACCTAGCCCCACGTTCCTCTGGCCCAATTTGTCTAAATAAACTCCTGGTGTAAAGCCCCACTGAAGACATAGGTTTATACCTATGGAAACTGAGACTGTGATCTCACTTTTACCTGCAGTTTTCACAATAATTTGATTTTTGGTGTTTTGTGGGGACTCTAATGCTTCTTTCTGCACGGGAAGCTCTGTAGTCTCTATACGGGGGGGAAAAGTTACTGTAGGAACTGTCTTAAGCTGGGACAATTTTTTTTTGCTTATTTTAAAGGGTGTTTGGAGAAATATTGAGACTGAATGCAGCTTGTTCTGCTGCATCTGTTCCCTTTGAACACACCTACACATTCAGTGTCACCTCCATTTGGTTTATCATACAATAAGATGTCAAGTTTAATTTTATTTATGGGCTTAATATTCAAGTTTTTCACAAGTTATTTTCCCCATATGGGCCTTTAGAAATATGTTAGAAAAATCATCATGTACTGCTGTTAGGAGCAATGCATTAATAAGTAGATGAGCCTCCTGCTGATGGGCAAAAATCTGTTTTTAGCACCATGTGAAGGCACTTGATCCAAAATGAGCCAAGAAGCAAAGAGGTTACAGGTTATGGATGACTGGAGCATTGTAATAGTTTGTGTACCAGCAAGTGCAATGCTCACTCCTGTTTTAAAATTAAAAGATCCTCTTAAATGTGCATTGTGGAGTCACCCTGACTCTGTTAATAGAAGTTTTAGTCTGATTTCTGTCTCCAGAGTGTTTCTGTGCTCTTGGGAGCTTGGCCAGAGCCAGCAAGGTGCCTCTGTTGTCAAAGGGCTCAGTTTCAGCCTCTGGGTTAGAGCAGGAGCCTTCTGGGCTCTGAGCATTTGTACAACTATGAATGAATAAAGTCTGCCTGATACAGTATTTTTTAATTTTTTTTAAAATAATTCATCAAGAAGCAAATCTGGCTGTCCTGGAGTGACTGTGTATCCCCAGTCGTCTGTTGGGTGCAGGGGGGAGGGCAAGCGCAGTTTGTTTTTCCCTAGGAAAACTCTGCTCATCAGAGTGACCTTGAAGCGGGCGAGTTAGAACCCAGCAAGACTGAAGAAGCTCTGTTGTTTTTTTCCCCAGGAGTTAGTTAGTTTAGTGCTAGCGTAGTTAGACGCTGTAGAATAGTGTCTTGGTTTGGAGACAAATTTTGGGGGGAAAACCTAAATATAGGATCTCTTTGGGAGGCAAACTCAAGTGGCCCCTCTTTCTAACCAGTCTGGAAAAAAAAAACCTTTGTAGAGAAAAGTGGAAAAAACTATTTTACTAAACAAACAAAGTGCACACAAGTATAAAGAATGAATAATATGAAACAATAAAACTTCTCGTTCTGGAGTGAGATGGCAAATTGAGAAAGTCTTTGCCATGGGTGGAGCTCGGCTCTTTCTCAGTCTCCCATCAGTCTTAGTCTCTCCGGCGCTGCTGGAAAATGCTGAGGTCTAGGCCCCAGTGGGCCGCAGGTGCAGCCCCCGGTGCTCCCCTGGGTTTTCAGTCCAGAGCAGGTTTAAACAGTTCCAAGAAAAAGGAAAGAAAAAAAACAGTCCAGGGAATTTCTCTGCCCTAGCTAGCTGAAACTAACTAAAAGCAAAAAGATCTCTGTCCTGCAGTGTCTCCAAGCCTCCGCCGAACACTGTCTGCAGAAGAATGTGGAGGAGTCAGGCAGTTTACTCAAAACAAACTCTGCACTTCTCCTTGCTCTTAGAACTAGTCTTAAAGGCACAGGACTCAATATGCAGCACAAACAGAACAGACAATTGGGGATACAAGCATCATAAAGTTACCCTAGGACAAATAGCTAAAGTGCTTTTTTTGCTTTTTTTTTTCTTTTTCTTTTTTCCCTTTTTTTTCTTTTTCTTTTTTGCCCTCTCCTCAGAACTGTTCCAACCTCTCTGGACTAAGGCCCGGGGAAAGCACCGGAGGCCTCCACAGGAGACCCACCCCACCAAGACCAGCCCTGCACATCTCCTTTTCTCCCAACGCCAGTGGAAACGGAGCGGTAGAGCACAGTGACGATCTTCAAGAGGAGAGACTTTCTTTAAGTTTGTTATCCCTCCAATCTTCAAGAGGAGAGACTTTCTTTAAGTTTGTTAACCCTCCGTAAGCGGCACGAAGCTCTTGTCATCGGGTATTGTGCTGAGAGTGCTTTGCCTGTTTAATAAACAGGTTTTTTTCCACTTCTCTCTGAGGAAGTTTTTTCCCGAACCAGTTAGAGGAAGGAAGGGGGGCCCCTCAGGAGCATTTCTCCCAAAATCTGCCTAAAACCACAACACTGGCATAAGCACCTAAAGTGATGACAAAGATCAGTTTTCTGTTATGGTCCCTTCCTGGCAGCCTGTGATATCTCTGCTGGCTGGGAGAGTTGGTTCTGTCCTTGGAGGATGACTCTTCAACTTCTCACGTTCCCCGTGTGCTGCTGTGCATGCGGAAAGCACCACTTTGGGAGCACTTTTGGCCCTTCCTAAATGAAACCTGTTGCTGGTTTGAGCCTGGGATTGACAGAGGAAGGGGAACAGCTGTGATGTTCCTCTAAAGCTAAATGCTGCCTCTTTTGCATAATCTGCAAAAATATGTTGTCAGGATGAGCACTCCAGCTGGCTACCTGCCACATTCCCCTCCGCAGTGCGTGCTGCGGGACCGGGTGGAGCATCTGGAGAAGCGGAGGGTGCACTCTGACACCGATGTGTCAACCTAATATAGAAAAAAAAAAAAAAAAAAAAAAAAAAAAAAAAAAAAAAAATTAGAGAGAGAGAGAGAGGGAGATATTTTAGTGACTCGAGTTTTTTTCTTGCAAGAGCTGGAAACAAAGAGAGCTGCAGCTCCGAATCCCATGGTGCTGGAGGGGTGGTTGGAGTGTGGTGGGAGCAGCGGGATGGCGGCGGGCCGTGGTGTTGGCATATGTGCACCACAATCTCCTTAATACCCATGGTAAATCCTGCTGGCTGCTACAAGCTCTGTGGTGAATGTTAGGCTTGTTTGCCTTCTGGTTTTAAGCTCCTAAACACTTTGGGGCTGAAATTCCCACAGAAGGTAACAAGAGCTTAGTTAACCCTCCACCATGGTCTATTGAAAGGAGATTATCTTGGGCAAGTGGGGCAAAAGGACAGGGTGAGCTGGGGAGTGGTCCGGTTTGGGTGGTGATTACTCCAGGTTTATATTTCCAACAGCACAACTCCATTGCATTCAGCAGGGATTTATGGAAAGCATATGAGTAGAGGATGACAACAATTCTGAGTGGTTGATGGACAGATGTTGCTCATTGGCTTAGACCCAAGAGTCAAGAATTGCTGTTTAAACTTGAATTTTAATTTTAGGCATGTTGCTGCTGTTATTTCAGGCTGACATAGAGGGTTTCATGTGAGGATTCCGGGATTATGTTCATTAGGGTCCATGCATAAGGTTTTATGATGTTATAAAGTGTTCCTGTTCTCTGAGGAAATAAAATTCTGATGGAGATTGCAACCAAGCAGGTGATTTGGTGTTCTTTGATCCTGGTTCCTTGCACCAGAAATCTTCTAGTTCTGATGGAATGAATAAGGCATAAAAAAACCCCACTTTGGACCCTTGCTACAGTTTTTCAACAGTAAGTGTGAAGGTAGCACTTGGTTATGGTTCTTTAGTAACACAAAGAGAAAGATGATGCTAATATCTGCATCTAATTTGCATCTTTAGACCAAAATGCTGTTTGCTTCAAAAAAATTTTAGAGTTGGATAAAAGCTGAGAAGAGGATGAGAGACCAGGAGTGCTGCTCTAGCCAGGGTGTGAAGGAAGCAGGCTTGGCTTTTGTGGGGAGTATCATGGAGAATAATGAGCATAAATCCTGTAGGGAGGATTTAGAAGGGGTTAAGATCATTAAAAGATTGGTTAGAATTTGTTTTACTGCTGCTTAGCTCTATTATTTCAAAGTCTCTGAAATGGGATGAGTTTGGGTGGTGGGTAGAAGCTGTGAGTTTGTTCTTCATGTGAGTGTGTATGCAAATGCTGGCTTGAAAAAGAGGATGAGGGGTGGTGTAAAATGCTGTTTTTCAATATTTGGCCAGAAAATGCCTTTTCCTGGTCCATAAGCCCTTCAGTGAGGTGTTCCCAGCTTTGTCTTCCCAATCCACACCCTGCAGACAGGGCTGGGCTTCGCTTCCCTGCACACATATCTGCAAGAGAGAAAGTTGTTAAGTGCTAAAATACTGAGATTATACAAACACCAAAAGTGGGCTTGGCTTTATCTCATCTAAAATAACACCAAACTCTTTTTTTTTTTTTTTTTTTTTTCCTTTTATTTATAATCCTTTATGTATAGAATGTACACGTATACATCCTGTAGTTCAGTGAGGAGGCTGCTCATCCTGTGATCTGAGCAGACTAATAGACAAATTTTCCCCAAAACTGTGCATTTGTCTTTTGGCAATTCTTGCAATCTGTTTTATTTGTTGCCAAAATATACACTTAGACTGATGGAAGCCTGCATGGCCTTTTTTTGGTGATTTTTTCCTTTTTTTTTTCATCTGACCGATTTCCCTCCTTTGGGTTGTTTTTCCTTCAAATGTGTGTTAAAGGGATGAGGGAAATATTTACTCAGATCTTAAAGAATGGGCCATAATCAGGAAAAGGTAAATTTTCCATCCTCCCTTGGCAAGTGCATTCCAGTAGACCTCCTAATAAATCACCTCTGTGAATTGAAGGTGTGAATAACACCTGGGTCTGGACTATAGGAGGATAAAAAAATAATAGTGCCAGAAATGGGAATTTGAGAAGAACTGGGCTTTTAGCTGTACAGGCAGGGTTTGTAGGGTGATGTTTCAATGAGTTTTTTTCCCTGCAGGCATTTCATCTTGTAATTATTTTATTATTACTAAAGTGTGTAATCTTAAAATATATTTTATTATTGTATACTATGATGTTATTATAGTGTTGCTATATTGCTGTTATAATATATTATCACAGTATAATTATCTTGTAATGTTTCTAGTATTATACCCAGTGTAATAATGCACTAATGCTGATTTATAGACTCATTTTAAATTCAAGATCAAGCAATTCTCCCCAAGTTTGAGAGGAAAGCAGTGCCAGAGTTCTGTTGAGGGCACATTATGGCAGAGAAAGAATTAAGTAAAGGAAACTAAGCAAAGCCCTCAGGTTGGACATCAGGAGAATTTTTTCATGGAAAAGGTTGTTAAACACTGGAACTGCCTAGGGAGGTGTTGGAGTCCCCATCCCTGGAGGTGTCCGAGGAAGGCCTGGAAGTGGCACTCGGTGCTCTGGGCTGGTGACAAGGCACAACTTGGACTTTTCCAATCTCAGGGATTCTGGGATTCACAACCACTGCAACTCAATCCATGCCAATGCCACAATACAGAAAATAATTCAGAGGCCTAACTTTATGTAGCTTTTGGCCAGTTTTAAGCCCAGGTTTCTCCTGTTTCAAATGGTGTTATGGGGTTTCTTTTTGTTTCAGTGAGAAATTTAATTACATGCCTATGCTGAACAATTTCTGTTGGAATTGGCAATTCCTACTCTGCCTGTTCTAAGGTCTCTGGATGTGAGGATGATTCTCATTTGCCAATAATTTTACCATTTCTTCCTCTCTGTGAGGCTGCAAAGGGTGGGTCAGAACAAAATGTGCTTTCAGAGATACAAGTGAAACAATCTTCTTGTAAAAAAATCAGACAGAAAAAAGTGCTTGAAAAAACTTGTTATCTGTACTCCTTGCTAAACCTTTATTAGAAGCTGATAATGCAACATTTTAAATGTGAAATCCAACAGCATATCAAAAGACCTGTGGGATCCCCACAATGCTTCAACATAATCTGAAACAAAAGATTTTGAAATCGTCCTGTGCCATCTCTGAGTAAATTTTTATTTTTAAATTTTTTTATTGGTTTGGAGGGTTTTTTTGGCTGAAAGATTACATTTCCCAACAAGCTGCTCTTAAATTCAGTAATGAAGGATTTAAATGTTATAGGAAGAAAAGGCTACAGCCACTATTGCTCCTTCCAGTGCTCTGGGCATGGTTAAGAAACTTCAGCTCTTTCATGTATTTATTATATATATATATTTATTAGCATATTATATATTTATTTATTATATTAATTTATTTATATTAATTATTTTATCTCAGATGGGTACCTGCTTAAGTCATAACAGCATTTCCCTGCCACCAGGAAAACATGGACAGGCCTCACATAGCCTTAATTTGTCTTGAGATCCTGTCTTTTATCTGTGGGAACTTGCTCCCTCAGCAAGATTAACTTTTTGTGGGAAAGTGAATTGGTTGTATGGGCGTGCTCAGGACTGTTCTCCCTGTGATGCCTCCCAGAAATGGGGGAAGAAAGGGTTAAATCAGCCTTTAGCATCCCTTATAATTATTCCTGCCCAATTGTCTTCAACTGGAAACTCACATTTTGTTACCACTTAGTTGGTTTTGGTGAATGAAGAGGATTCATTGCTTTTTACTGATGTTCAGACCTTTTGTTCACAGTTTGGAGAAAATTACAATCTTTTCTTGCTACTGTTCCAGCTTTAGCCATGCTTGGTTAAGCCAGTGGTCAGATTTCTCTGGATTCATTCACATCCACTAATCTGGGAGTGAGCAGGGTTGAATTTTCTTTTCTTTTTACTGCTTTTCCTTGAGTATTTTGTTTTCAAACCAACACCAGAAGAACATTTATTTTTGCAATCTTAATATTTTTGCAGTTACTTTCTGAAATTTCCCTCTCTTTATGGGGTGGACAGTTATCTGAATCGTTAATACTTCCTGAGCTTCGCAAGAGACCTAAAAACCTAAACCTTTGGGGCATTTCTGCTAATCACGTTTCTAGAAACAGCACACAAATAACAGGCTTCAGCATTCTGATTTGTAAAACCATGAGAAAGCAACTTGTAAGAGGGGTGGGACTTGTCTGGGTGTAGCTTGGGAGCACAGCCATTCCCCTGCTTGTCCCTAATGGATCAAATTCAAGATTGTACCTGAGCAGGGACAAGACTGAGCCGTGATATCAAGTCTTGTACAAGGGGATGCATCCCACTGGGAGCAGAGCAGCACATCCCTGAATTCCTGAAGTGCTCCTGTCCCAGCCATTTGGTTGATACCCATGTGAAGAAGAAAGTGAGCCAGCTGCGACGGTGATGTTCAAATCCTTAAAGGCCTTCTAGCTTCCCAGGATGGTTCCTGTAGCTATTATTCTTTATGTAGCTGAGCTATTCTAGTGCAAACATAAATCTCTTTATTTATAAAACACAGTGTTTCAGCTATTTTGTGTTATCTTGGTGTCAGTGCTTTCAATATGATTTCTTGAAATTGCTTCTGTCAGCTGTGGGGTGAGTTAGAAATATATGTGTGCACCTTTATATTTCAGTCTCTGCATGTGTACGTGCACATCTCTATTTATATCAGATGCTGTTTTCAATAAAGTTTTAGTCCAATTCTTCCACTGAATCTGTTAATAATAGAAAATTATTAAAACCATCCACAGCATAGTTTTTAAGGAGAATTTCTACCCTCCGCTAGCAATGGAGTTTGAAAAGGACACAAGTGATTATGTTCATTTTCCCTTTTCTGGTGGGATGAGTTCTTTCCTCTGGAGAAATTTCTCAGGTGCATGTTCATGTATATTAGTCAAAACTTATAATTTTCTGTAGGAGTTCTCTGACATGGACATACACTGCTGGGTGTCCATCCCATTCCTGGAAGTGTCCAAGGCCAGGTTGGACAGGGCTTGAAGCACCCTGGGACAGTGGAAGGTGTCCCTGCCCATGGCAGGGGGTGGTACTGGATGAACTTTAAGGTACTTTCCAGCATAAACCCTACCTTGATTTTATGATTGTTTAAGCAATCCTGTCATTAAGGCAGAGCCTGATGGGCAGGGGAGGAATTATCTTTATTTTCTGATGGCTGGTTTTTCCCTCTAAGTCTTGTGCCAGTGCAGTCTTTCAGACATCCCAAATTGTGTTTTTTGGACATACTTGTCTGTGATGCCAATCCTGTTCAACTTCTGCCTTCTTCTGTAATCTATCCTTCAGCAAGGAGCCCGGTCCTGGAGTGGGAAACCCCCTCTTTGTCCAGCCACAGGCAATCACTGAGCTCAGGAGGAACAGGCTCTGACCTCTTGTGTGGCTCAGGGTGGAACCTGTAACCTCAGAGCAGCAAAGTGGGCACATTTTGTTATTTTTAATGCTGGTAGAATGATTTATTAATGTGTATTTTTATATATCCCCACATCTCATGCATCACAGTGTGTCACAACTGTTACCAAACCACCTGTGCTGAGCACTTTAAAGTGCTCAAAGTGGTGGTGTTTGTGGTC
Organism: Tachycineta bicolor; assembly: GCA_025960845.1. NCBI lineage: Eukaryota > Metazoa > Chordata > Aves > Passeriformes > Hirundinidae > Tachycineta > Tachycineta bicolor. The sequence goes on from JANEHK010000099.1 coordinate 1,248,495, forward strand.
TGAGATTTAAATATATGGTGATTCCCATGCAATCATGATGTTCTACATCTTGAGGCTTTTAGGAACAAATTACAGGCTTGAATTAACACTTGGTCATTATTGTTCTATCATGTGCTCTCATTGCTTCATGAGGATTAGGGAGCTGGTGCTGTATTTGCGTGCCAAGGCATCATCATTTGTATTTACTTTGATTACTCTGGTGGAGAAAATACTTTACATTATCACAAAACAGTCTGAAGTGGGAAGATTTTGCAACAAAGCCCAGTAGTACCAGTCTGATGAGATGCTGACAAGTGTTAATATGTTCAATAATCAACATTTAATAAGAGTTATGGAAATAGCTCTTCTTCATGAAGAGTGTTTAGTGATTGTTTTTAGTTTTGATAATTGTTTGCAAAGTGTGTTGGGTTATTTGCTTTGTCTTCTGTGCTGGGTTCAGTTTCCAGGGGAAAAACCTCAAATCTTGATGAGTAATTCTTCAAATTAAAATTAGGAGCAGTCTTTCTGCATGACAACAGCTCTGATAGCTTTATGCACTCCTTCAAAACCCTTTCTCTAAATTTTTTTTGTCACTTTTTCTATTTGTTGTGGAGGAAAGCTGGTTGAAGTTGTGTTTCCCAGCTCAGGAGTGGTGCTCATTGGGGGTGTACAGCAAAATTCAGCTTTATTTATCTGCTACCTGCAAAGAGAGGGATAAGTGCTGCTGAGAGATGGAAAAGTTCATTCTCTCCAGCAAGGTTACTCTTCTTGATGAGCATTAAAACATAGCTTTGAGCCATTATGACCTTGACTAGGAAAATGTAAGTTAATAAGGCTTAAAAAAATTATGGTCTTTTTGGTCGATTTGCCTAGTGAACTGTTAATTGTAAAACTGAAAGACATTATGTTCAGCTTTCTCTATCACATCTTTTGTGTTTTAACAGTGATACTTCATTGAGTGCAATTAACAAAGCCTAGGAGATTTATTAACACACTTCTTCATGGCCAATGATCCATTCCACTTAAGACATAACACTGTAAAATGCACATTATCTCCTTTTGGCACTTACAATAATGCTTCATGAACTAGGAAGGCATATGTTAAAGCAGATAAAATAGCATTATTAGCTGACAAATCTTACAATTTATTAGACAGTTAATTTATCAGCTTAAAAGGCACTTAAAACAGCTGTGCATTTAATGTCTTTTTAATGTATCCAGTAAAACTTGCATAACTGCCTGTAGTGCAATTTAGTTTTAGCTATGTTGCAAAATGTCTGCATTTACTGTTTACATCTTCTTTAGTTTTTCCTGCAAAACTCATCACATCAAGGCACTGCTCTAAAAATAAGGGCAGGTAATCAGATAAAGAGGCTGCTTGTCCAAATGGCCACCTATGAATGATCAATTCACAAGTCCATGCTGAGCTGGACCAAAGAGTTCCTGTGTTTTATCTCCACCCCAAGGGTGAGAGGGAGGGGAAAAAAATCCAGGGAGAGCCCTGTAGGCAATGCGGTCATGGAACATGGAACACAGGGCACCTCGGAGCATCCCTGGAATTAGCATTTGGAGCCCATTCAGAGCCACATGTCTGGGGTGTAAACTAACAAGGCTCCAAGAGTGCATTAGCAGCGGTGTTTCATTTTATAATTAAGGTAACTGCTCCCTGCAGATCCATTGCAGCAGCCCTAAGTAGTGTCTGTGAAGGGAGTGGTGGAGAGGATACGCATTTAATGACTACGATGCATAAATTGGCTGTGTTTGTTTATTGCTCTCTAATTTAATGGAACCTTTTGTTAAATCTTTCTGCATTTTTTTTTTTTTTTTTTCTTTTTTTTTGAGCGTACCACTAGTAATGATTTCTGTGGGAACAAAGGGTGTTGCTTATTAAAATAAAAAGTCAAACATTGCCATTTCCATTAATTAAATGCCAAATTAGCTTAATCTTTTTATAAATATTGGATATAATCTATTTACAGAGGGAAATCAGATCTGCAGATGCTGGGGAAAGAGTGTGGAGGTGTAATTCTCACTTTGCAGAAATCAGGTGGGGTGGGGGATCTGGGGTGGGTCAGACCTGCAGCTGGGATCCCAAAAGAAAGCAGATTTTACCGAATACAAGGAGCACAGGGATATAGATACCTCTTCTGAAGGAATAGGTGAGTCTTGAGAAAGGGATAAAGCACTTCTGGAGAGTTTTGAAATTGAGGAGTCTGAGAGTAGCCAGATTTCCAAATACCCAGAGATTGAAAATGACTGGAATCCATCAACATAGGCTATGGACCAAAAATCCATCAATAAAAGGAGCAAAGGAATGTTTTATAAAATCATAGAGTTGTTTAGGAAAAGCCTCAAAGAAAATAGAGTTCAACCACTCCCCCAGCACTGCCAAGGCCACCACTGCCCCATGTCCCCAAGTGTCACATCTGTACAGCTTTTCAACCCTCCCAGGGCTGTTGACTTCAGCACTCATCAACCTGATCTACTGCAAATCCCGGCTTTCGGTTCAGGTGTGTTACTCTTTGTCCTAGGCTTGGCAAAGTTTTTCACCCCTCTTCTCCCTGTGTTTTGGGAAAGGGCAAGATAAAAGCAATGGGATTTTCAACATGCACATCAATCTTTACAGAAGAATTGAGTTATCCAGGGCTAAATCCTCCTAAAACCCTTTCATCATGTCAGGATGCTTTTTGATTTTCCTTCTAAATGTAGTTATCCACTCAGAATTACTGTGTTCAGTGCAAGCTTACAGAAGTGCTGAGGGTCTGCAGTGACTGTTAATCCCAGTTAGCCTGGAAAATACTATAAAAACTTTTCTCATAAATGACTAATATTAGGACAAAATGATAAATTGTCCAAATGAGGGGATGAGAGGAAAATGAATGGATTATTGAAGTCAAGTATAATAGAGGCATATGGATACCTATAGTCATTACAAGAAAATGTTGTGTATTACATTTAATTAAACCCAAACAGGTAACAGTGCATTATTCATGCAGAGATAGTCACCTAATGAGAGCTGCTTCTCCCTTGCGTTAGTGCAGGATTGTTGACTGTTTCATTGCTGTACACTGAATTCTTGGAGAGGAGTCTTTGTCTCAGTTACAGCTGAATTCTGAGGACATCCCGTTTCTGGTGGAGAGTAACCTGGTAATCTGTAATTCTAAAATTGCAGCTCTTTTATGAGGAATTTAAAAGGCTCCCCCTGCAGAAGAAGGTGATCTTTAAGTTCTCCCTCTGCTTTTAGCAGGACATAATTTGTTTTGTGTTCTCTCAATTTGTCATCATGAATTTAATTTCCAATAATTTAAAGGTAAAAAAAATTTGTGCAGGAAATTCCTAGAATTATCTGTTCAGGCCAGCACGGGTGTTGGGGTGATGCTGTAGCTGAAGAGCAGCTTCAGATTTAAAGCAGTATTTTCTTAGAGTAAAAAAAAAACAAAACATTTGAAATCTTTCTTATGCATAATCCAACTTCTTGCAGGAATAATTGTTCTACAGGCTAGTAGAGTTCTCTCATTTTGTGAGCAGCTTAAAAATAAGCTCATCTGTAATCAAAAACACTTGAAAACCTTTTCATATTCCTTGTTTGGAAGCTTTCAGGCATGGAAAGAGGACAAATCATTGCAAAATGATAGGTTGGAAATACAGTTTGGCTTATCTGGATTTTTTTCCTGCTGTTTAATGGACAGGTATTTTCAAAAGAGATAAAAAAGTTGCAAAACCAGGAATATAAAGCAGTGATTTTTCTTTTTTTTTTTTTTTTTTTTTTTGTGAAACTTTAGGAGCCCTTTTCTCCAAACCTGGTGGGTGAAAGTGGTTTATATATAAGGTCCTCAACACAGAGCATGTGACTGGAGATGTCACCTCTCTTCAAAGGCTTGTTTCTACCTCATGAAAAATGAATTTGTGTGGAAAAAGCACATGTTGGCTCTGAAATTCTGATTTGTCTACAGACCTGTGCAAACCCTGTGATTTGTGAGGTAAAAAGTCAAAAAAGTAATTTTTAGAAAGCACATCCTGGCATGAGAACACAGAAAATCTTGGCATGTTTCTGACCAGTGTGGCGAGTGAAGGAGATGAGGAGCTGGAGGAAACAGGCCTGTTTCCTGTTCTTTAATTTCACCAGGTTATTCTTTCCTATCTTTCCTGCCTGGGACCATGAAATTTGGAGAGTTTAGGAAATCATAATAATCTGGAAACGGGTTAATAATTTCTCCCTGAGGTTGTTAGTTTATTAAACAACTAAACCTTAGTTCCTCTTAACATGGGACACTGTCATAATTAATTACTGTGTCAGAGCCTGAAAATAGTTGGCTTCACTGTGTTTTAATAACATTTGTCTTGAGATTATTTGTAGAAAAATATTGTTTAATCTTCAGGCTATTGTGTCACACATTTCTATTTTACTAGGTGGGATTTGCCTTCCCTGATGTGTGAAATCCCTCCCCAATTTCTCAGCAATCTTGACAAAAGTCTCTTTTTAAAAACCCACATTTGAGCAGACACTGCTGGTTTTGCCAGAAACACATTTTGTGTCATGGGGAAGGGTCCAAGGGAAGCAGGAATGTGTGGGAATCCCTGCCAGGGCAGGAATCTTTCAGGGAGAGGGGTTTTGGGGACGGGGGATGTTCTGAGCCCCCATGTGGGATTCTGGACAGCTTTAGTTACTGCTGCAGCTCTGCTTCTGAGAAACACCCGAGAAAAAAGGAAAAGCAGCAGCTCTTCCCATGGGTTTTTGCAGCGGCAATTCGAAAACTGTATCCAATGAGCTCTCCTGACAAAATCACCTAAAGAATGTTATACAGAAAAAAAAACCAAAAAAAACTCCTTCCATCCTCTCCAATAGTGAAAAAAAAACTGTCCTGTTTTCTACGTGGTTGTGATTTAACCTGCCCTCTGTCCTAGGGTGACTGTGTGTCCCCCAATTGTCTATTGGGTGCAAAGGGGAGAGGAAGCACAGTTTGTTTTTCCCCAGGAAAACTCTGCTCCTCGGAGTGACCTTGAAGCGGGGGAGTTGAAACACTACAAGACGAAAGAAGCTCTGTTGTTTTTTTCCCCGGCAGTTAGTTAGTTTAGTGCTAGCGTAGTTAGATGCTGTAGAATAGCTGAAGCTTTTTTTTTTTTTTTTCCTCTTTTTTTTCCTTCCTTTTTTTCTTTATTGCCCTCTCCTCGGAACCGTTCCAACCTCTCTGGACTAAGGACCTGGGGAAGCACCGGGGGCCTCCACAGGGGACCCACCCCACCAAGACCAGCCCTGCACATCTCCTTTTCTCCCAGCGCCAGCAGAGATGGAGCAGCGGAGCACAGTGACTATCTTCAAGAGGAGACTTTCGTTCTTTAAGTTTGTTATCCCTCCATAAGCGGCACGAAGCTCTTGTCATCGGGTATTGTGCTGAGAGTGCTTTGCCTGTTTAATAAACAGGGTTTTTTCCACTTCTCTCTGAGGAAGTCTTTTCCCAAACTGGTTGGGGGAGAGGAGGGGGGGCCCATGGGAGGATTTCTCCCAAAATCTGCCTGAAACCACAACAAACTTCTTGGTGCCCAACGTGGGGCTTGAGAGAGTGGAAAAAACCCAGTACTGATTAGTATTTAGCAGTCAGTAACTATGCTGCTTGAACTCATGTCTCTTGGGGTTGGGGCCTTGATGTGTTTTGGATCCTTAGGCTTCTTTGAGGTCTTAATACCTTTGTAGTCCTTAGGTTTATTTGGATATCCAGAGAGAGCCCCAATATTGTCACTAAGACGCAGTTTTTACAGTAGAGGGACATGTATTAGAGTAGCTATTGGCCTTGGTTTAATGATAATAATTTGTAGGAAGTTTATAAAGGTGCTGAGATCTTTTCCTACTATGTATGGGTCATGGTTATGGTTATTCACCCTGTTTGTGGGAGGAGGAGCAGAGGATGAAGCATTGCACTCTTTCGTTTCCTTCTTCTCTGAATCGGTTAAATCATTGTTGGAGAATGTTGAGTTTCCCCTGAGTGTTAAAGAGACCATCTTTCTGGTATGTCATCTGGTAAGCCTCCTCTATACAGTCTGCAGCTTCTGTAGAATATGGGCTGAGATTTCTAGAGGGGCTGATGAAACTCCTGACCCAGGCAGAGGAAATCCTGAGTGGTGTGGAGAATGGGAGGATATGGGCCAACTCCTCAAGGAATTATCTGACCCTGTAGTCTGGGATTTTCCACGGGAACAAATTCAGAATCCAGTGGAGCTGGGGAAATATCTGAAAGACAGGTACCATGATGGCTCTAAGGGGGAAAAGATCGCTGCAGTAAGCTGGGCCCTGGCACATGCTTATCGCACATTGCTAGATAATGTAGGGCAGCAGACAGAGGCAGGGGAGAAGGGATACAAATCAACAGCTACCCCAGTCACTCAGGCTGCAGCCAACACCCCAGTTATGAAGCCAGCAGCTAAACTAGAACCTGAGCCTGAGTCGACAGCTAAACCAGACAGTAAGCCTAAGCCCCTGGCAGTTGCTCCAGCAAAGAAGCACACACTCAAGACCGATCGACCAGTGGACGATGATGACCCAAGAGAAGGACCTTCACCAAAATCAGAGGCCAAAGCTTCTAGCACAGGATCAGAAGCCAATATTGATTCCTTTTCCCTGAAGGATCTTCGGGGCCTAAGAAAGGATTACTGGCAACAACCTGATGAATCTATAATTAGTTGGTTAGTACGTCTTTGGGATGCTGCAGACGAGGCTAAAATTCTGGACGGCACTGAAGCGAGACATCTGAGATCCCTGTCACATGATCCAGTCATCGACCAAGAGATGATGAGAGAGGCTAGTCCTTGCAGTCTCTGGGTACGGGTCCTAGGAAGTGTGGCAGAAACATACTTGTGTGCAGATGATCTCTATATGCAGCAAACCCCATGGAAGACCATAGAACAAGGGATTCAATGCTTGAGAGAAATGGCAGTGGCAGAGATGGTCTTCTCAGATGACATAAACACTAGGAACCCAGACTTGGTATCATGTACATCTGTGATGTGGCGAAAACTTATACGACTCGGGCCATTAGAATACGCTTCTGTTTTAATAGTAATGAAGCGGGAGGACATGGAGGAGACTGTGTTTGATATGGCAAAGAAGCTCCGAGCACATGCAGATGCTGTGCATGGCCCAACACACGCCAGAATCTCAGCTGTGGAAACACGTCTACAGAAACTAGAGGATAAGATAGATGAGAATCATAAGAGACTCAGGGAGGAGATTAGAGAGGACCTTCTCCAAATCTCAGCAGTACAGATCAGAGGTTCTGGTACCCAACGTAGAGGCTCCCCGGCTAGGGAGAGAGGGTACACTCCACGTGCTGAGCTGTGGTTCTTCCTGCGGGATTGCGGAGAAAATATGAATAGATGGGATGGAAAATCTACGGCTGCCCTGGCACAATGGGTGCATGAATTGAAGGAAGTCAAGACTCAAAGAGGGAGTTCCACCAAAAGGGAAACTGCTTCAGTTGCCCGTAGCCGAACTGCCAGGTATGATGATGATGACATGTCCGACCCCCTTGAAGGAACCTCTAAGACATATGCTCAAGGAAAGAAGGATAACCAGGCTTAGAGGGGCCCTGCCTCTAGCCAGGTGGAGGCTGGGGAAAACCGCGTATTTTGGACTGTGTGGATTTGTTGGCCAGGCACATCTGAACCACAATGATATGAGGCCTTGGTTGATACTGGTGCGCAGTGCACATTAATGCCATCAAGACATGTAGGGGCAGAATCTGTCTCTATTGCTGGCGTGACGGGGGGATCACAAGATTTTATTTTAGTGGAAGCAGATGTAAGCCTAACTGGAAATGAGTGGAAGAAACACCCTATTGTGACTGGCCCAGAGGCCCCATGTATTTTGGGCATAGATTACCTCTGAAGTGGGTATTTCAAAGACCTGAAAGGACTCAGGTGGGCATTCAGGATAGCGGCTGTAGTGACAGAGGGCATCCGGCAATTGAACACCTTGCCTGGACTGTCTGAGAATCCATCTGCAGTGGGACTCCTGAAAGTACAAGAACAACAGGTACCAATTGCCACTTCTATAGTGCACCGCCGACAGTACAGAACAACTCGAGATGCTGTGATTCCCATTCATAAGATGATTCAAGAGCTGGAGAGCCAAGGGGTGGTCAGCAAAACCCACTCCCCCTTCAACAGCCCCATCTGGCCCGTGCGTAAATCTGAAGGAGAATGGAGATTGACTGTGGACTACCGTGCACTGAATGAGGTGACACCACCACTGAGCGCTGCCGTGCCAGACATGTTGGAGCTCCAGTATGAGCTGGAGTCCAAGGCAGCAAAATGGTATGCCACAGTTGACATTGCCAATGCATTTTTCTCCATTCCTTTGGCAGCAGAATGCAGGCCTCAGTTTGCCTTCACATGGAGGGGAGTGCAGTACACCTGGAACCGACTGCCCCAGGGGTGGAAGCACAGTCCTACCATCTGCCATGGACTGATCCAAGCTGCACTGGAAAAGGGTGAGGCTCCAGAGCACCTACAGTACATTGATGACATCATTGTGTGGGGAAACACAGCAATAGAAGTGTTTGAGAAAGGAGAGAAGATCATCCAAATTCTCCTGAAAGCTGGTTTTGCCATCAAGCAGAGCAAGGTCAAGGGACCTGCCCGAGAGATCCAGTTTCTGGGAGTAAAGTGGCAAGATGGACGGCGGCAGATACCCACTGAGGTCATCAACAAGATCACAGCGATGTCTCCACCAACCAATAAGAAGGAGACACAAGCTTTCCTAGGTGCAATAGGTTTCTGGAGGATGCATATTCCCGAGTATAGTCAGATTGTGAGCCCTCTTTACCTGGTAACCTGCAAAAAGAACGATTTCCACTGGGGCCCTGAGCAGCAACAAGCCTTTGCCCAGATCAAGCAGGAGATCGCTCATGCAGTGGCTCTTGGCCCAGTGAGGACAGGACCAGATGTGAAGAACGTGCTCTACTCTGCAGCCGGGAGCCATGGCCTGTCCTGGAGCCTTTGGCAGAAGGTGCCTGGGGAGACTCGAGGTCGGCCACTAGGATTTTGGAGTCGAAGCTACAGAGGGTCTGAAGCCAATTGCACCCCAACTGAGAAGGAAATCTTAGCAGCCTATGAAGGAGTTCAAGCCGCCTCGGAGGTGATTGGTACAGAGGTGCAACTCCTCCTGGCACCTCGACTGCCTGTGCTAGGGTGGATGTTTAAAGGGAAGGTCCCCTCCACCCATCATGCCACTGATGCCACATGGAGCAAGTGGATTGCTCTCATTACGCAGCGCGCCCGTATGGGTAAACTGAATCGCCCTGGGATTTTGGAAATAATTACCAGTTGGCCTGAGGGTGAAAATTTTGGCCTCACAGATGAAGAACAAGAGCAAGTGACACGGGCTGAAGAGGCTCCACCATACAAGCAATTGCCAGCCGAGGAGACGCATTATGCCCTTTTCACTGATGGTTCCTGTCGTATTGTAGGGATGAACCGGAAGTGGAAAGCAGCCGTGTGGAGCCCCACATGACAGGTTGCTGAGGCCACTGAAGGAGAGGGTGGATCAAGTCAACTTGCAGAACTCAAGGCTGTTCAATTGGCCTTGGATATTGCTGAAAGAGAGGGGTGGCCGAGACTCTACCTCTATACTCATTCATGGATGGTAGCCAATGCTCTGTGGGGATGGCTGAAGAGGTGGAAAGAGGCTAATTGGCAGCGTGGAGGGAAACCAATTTGGGCTGCTGAGGAGTGGAAAGACATTGCAACCAGGGTAGAGAGACTGCCTGTGAAAGTCCGTCACGTAGATGCTCATATCCCCAAGAGTAGAGCTAATGAAGAGCATTGAAACAACAAGCAGGTAGATCGGGCAGCAAAAATAGAAGTATCAAAGATTGATTTAGATTGGGAACACAAGGGAGAGTTGTTTTTAGCTCGATGGGCCCATGATGCCTCAGGCCATCAGGGTAGAGATGCCACCTATAAGTGGGCACGAGACCGAGGGGTGGATCTAACCATGGACAGTATTTCTCAGGTTATCCATGACTGTGAGACGTGTGCTGCCATCAAACAGGCCAAGCGGGTGATGCCCCTATGGTATGGCGGGCAATGGTCCAAGTATAAGTATGGGGAAGCCTTGCAGATTGACTACATCACCCTTCCCCAAACCCGCCAAGGCAAGTGCTACGTGCTCACAATGGTGGAAGCCACCACGGGGTGGCTGGAGACCTACCCTGTGCCCCATGCTACTGCCCGGAACACAATCCTGGGCCT
>JANEHK010000099.1:1258818-1273646 GCA_025960845.1 Tachycineta bicolor
CCCCCAATCTTTCAAGAATTGGGAGCAGCATTTAGCAAAGGCCACCTGGTTGGTCAACACCCGAGGCTCCACCAACCGAGCAGGACCCGCCCAGGCTGAGCCTCTGCATACAACAGATGGAGATAAGGTCCCAGTGGTGCATGTCAGAGGTCTATTAGGGAAGACAGTGTGGATCAGGTCTGACTCAAGTACAGACAAACCCATTCGTGGGGTTGTCTTTGCTCACGGACCAGGTTGCACATGGTGGATAATGCAGAAAGATGGAACCACACGATGTGTACCTCAGGGAGATCTGATTGTTGGGTGGGAATAATTTGTAAACATCACTGTTTGCTGAAACCACGCAGAATGAAATAGAAGGAAATGTGTAAGTGAGAGGGTATGTGTTAAGCGTTGAAGGTATGAGCAAGTGTTGAAGGTATGAGTAAGTGAGAGAGGAATCCTGCTGCCCTGCAGCCTGGGGCCTGGATTCAGTGGCTCAGTGTGGAATGTGACAGGAGCATGATGGGTATTGCTTGTATTGTTTTTGTTTTTGTTTTTTTTTTTTGTGGGGAGAATGGATGGAAGTTTTATACGTTGGTTCTAAGTCAATGATATGGGGATAAGGGGTGGAAGTTGTCCTGGGTTTGACTGTGTATCCCCAATCGTCTGTTGGGTGCAGGGGGGAGGGCAAGCGCGGTTTGTTTTTCCCCAAGAAAACTCTGCTCATCGGAGTGACCTTGAAGCGGGGGAGTTGGAACCCGGTGAGACTGAAGAAGCTCTGTTGTTTTTTTTTCCCCGGCAGTTAGTTAGTTTAGTGCTAGCGTAGTTAGACGCTGTAGAATAGCTGAAGCGCTTTTTTTGCTTTTTTTTTCCATTTCCTTTTTTCCTTTTTTTTCCCCTCTTTTTTTTCTTTTTTTGCTCTCTCCTCAGAACCGTTCCAACCTCTCCGGACTAAGGACCTGGGGAAGCACAGGGGGCCTCCACAGGGGACCCACCCCACCAAGACCAGCCCTGCACATCTCCTTTTCTCCCAGCGTCAGCGGAGACGGAGCGGTGGAGCACAGTGAAAATCTTCAAGAGGAGAGACTTTGTTTAAGTTTGTTATCCCTCCGTAAGCGGCACGAAGCTCTTGTCATCGGGTATTGTGCTGGGAGTGCTTTGCCTGTGTAATAAACAGGTTTTTTCCACTTCTCTCTGAGGAATTTTTTTCCCGAACCGGTTGGGGGGAGGGAAGGGGGGCCCCTCAGGAGCATTTCTCCCAAAATCTGCTTGAAACCACCACACACACTCACCCTTCATCAGCCCCATTTGGCCTGTGCGCAAATCTGAAGGAGAATGGAGATTGACTGTGGACTACCGTGCACTGAATGAGGTGACACCACCACTGAGCGCTGCTGTGCCAGACATGTTGGAGCTCCAGTATGAGCTGGAGTCCAAGGCAGCAAAATGGTATGCCACAGATGACATTGCCAATGCATTTTTCTCCATTCCTTTGGCAGCAGAATGCAGGCCTCAGTTTGCCTTCACATGGAGGGGAGTGCAGTACACCTGGAACCGACTGTCCCAGGGGTGGAAGCACAGCCCCTCTATCTGCCATGGACTGATCCAGACTGCACTAGAAAAGGATGAGGCTCCAGAACATCTACAGTACATTGATGACATCATTGTGTGGGGGAACACAGCAGGGGACGTGTTTGAGAAGGGAAAGGAAATCATCCAGATCCTTCTGGAAGCCAGTTTCGCTATCAAGAAGAGCAAAGTGAAGGGACCAGCTCATGAGATCCAGTTCCTGGGAGTAAAGTGGCAAGATGGACGGCGGCAGATTCCTACTGATGTCATCAACAAGAATACAGCAATGTCTCCACCAACCAATAAGAAGGAGACACAAGCTTTCCTAGGTGCAATAGGTTTCTGGAGGATGCATATTCCCGAGTATAGTCAGATTGTGAGCCCTCTTTACCTGGTAACCCGCAAAAAGAACGATTTCCACTGGGGCCCTGAGCAGCAACAAGCCTTTGCCCAGATCAAGCAGGAGATCGCTCATGCAGTGGCTCTTGGCCCAGTGAGGACAGGACCAGATGTGAAGAACGTGCTCTACTCTGCAGCCGGGAGCCATGGCCTGTCCTGGAGCCTTTGGCAGAAGGTGCCTGGGGAGACTCGAGGTCGGCCACTAGGATTTTGGAGTCGAAGCTACAGAGGGTCTGAAGCCAATTACACCCCAACTGAGAAGGAAATCTTAGCAGCCTATGAAGGAGTTCAAGCCGCCTCGGAGGTGATTGGTACAGAGGTGCAACTCCTCCTGGCACCTCGACTGCCTGTGCTAGGGTGGATGTTTAAAGGGAAGGTCCCCTCCACCCATCATGCCACTGATGCCACATGGAGCAAGTGGATTGCTCTCATTACGCAGCGCGCCCGTATGGGTAAACTGAATCGCCCTGGGATTTTGGAAATAATTACCAATTGGCCTGAGGGTGAAAATTTTGGCCTCACAGATGAAGAACAAGAGCAAGTGACACGGGCTGAAGAGGCTCCACCATACAAACAATTGCCAGCAGAGGAGACGCATTATACCCTTTTCACTGATGGTTACTGTCATATTGTAGGGATGAACCGGAAGTGGAAAGCAGCCGTGTGGAGCCCCACATGACAGGTTGCTGAGGCCACTGAAGGAGAGGGTGGATCAAGTCAACTTGCAGAACTCAAGGCTGTTCAATTGGCCTTGGATATTGCTGAAAGAGAGGGGTGGCCGAGGCTCTACCTCTATACCGATTCATGGATGGTAGTCAATGCTCTGTGGGGATGGCTGAAGAGGTGGAAAGAGGCTAATTGGCAGTGTGGAGGGAAACCAATTTGGGCTGCTGAGGAGTGGAAAGACATTGCTACCAGGGTAGGGAGACTACCTGTGAAAGTCCACCATGTAGATGTCCACATCCCCAAGAGTAGAACTAATGAGGAGCATCAAAACAACGAGCAGGTAGATCGGGCAGCAAAAATAGAAGTGTCAAATATTGATTTAGATTGGGAACACAAGGGAGAGTTGTTTTTAGCTCAATGGGCCAATGATGCCTCAGACCATCAGGGCAGAGATGCCACCTATAAGTGGGCCCAAGACCGAGGGGTGGATCTAACCGTAGACAGTATTTCTCAGGTTATCCACGACTGTGAGACATGTGCTGCCATCAAACAGGCCAAGTGGGTGAAGCCCCTATGGTATGGTGGACGGTGGTCTAAATATAAGTATGGAGAAGCCTGACAGATTGATTATATTACCCTACCCCAGACACGTCACGGTAAGCGCTACATGCTCACAATGGTGTAAACCACCACTGGATGTTTGGAGACCTACCCTGTGCCCCATGCTACTGCCCGAAACACCATCCTGGGCCTAGAGAAGCAAGTCCTGTGGAGGCATGGTACCCCCAAGAGAACTGAGTCAGACAACGGGACTCATTTCAAGAACAGCCTTATTAACACCTGTGCTAGGGAACATGGCATTGAGTGTGTGTACCATATTCCCTACCATGCATCTGCTGCAGGCGAAGTGGAGAGGCACAATGCATTGTTAAAAACCCAGTTGAAAGCATTGGGTGGGGGATCTTTCAAGAATTGGGAGCAGCATTTGGCAAAGTCCACCTGGTTGGTCAACACCCAAGGCTCCACCAACCGAGCAGGCCCCGCCCAGGCTGAGCCTCTGCATACAATAGATGGAGATAAAGTCCCAGTGGTGCATGTCAGAGGTCTGTTAGGGAAGACAGTGTGGATCAAGTCTGACTCAAGTATAGACAAACCCATTTGTGGGGCTGTCTTTGCTCAGGGACCAGGTTGCACATGGTGGATAATGCAGAAAGATGGAACAACACGATGTGTACCTCAGGGAGATCTGATTGTTGGGTGAGAATCATTTATAAACATCACTGTCTGCTAAATGCTATTGCCATTGGCTGTACATTAAACCACGCAGAATGAAATAGAAGGAAATGTGTAAGTGAGAGGGTATGTGTTAAGTGTTGAAAGTATGAGCAAGTGTTGAAGGTATGAGTAAGTGAGAGAGGAATCCTGCTGCCCTGCAGCCTGGGGCCTGGATTCAGTGGCTCAGTGTGGAACATGACAGGAGCATGACGGGTATTGCTTGTTTTTTTGTTTTTTTTTTTTGTTTTGTTTTTTTTTTTTTTTTGTGGGGAGAATGGATGGAAGTTTTATGTGGATAAATACACGATGTGGAATATACATTGGTTCTGTCCGTAAGTCGACGATATGGGGATAAGGGGTGGAAAATGTCCTAGGGTGTCTGTGTATCCTCCAATTGTCTATTGGGTGCAAAGGGGAGGGGAAGCACAGTTTGTTTTTCCCCAGGAAAACTCTGGTCCTGAGAGTGACCTTGAAGCAGGGCAGTTGGAACACTGCAAGACGAAAGAAGCTCTGTTGTTTTTTTGCCCCAGCAGTTAGTTAGTTTACTGCTAGCATAGTTAGATGCTGTAGAATAGCTGAAGCTTTTTTGCCTTTTTTTTTTTTTTTTTTTTTTTTTTTTTTTTCCTTTTTTTCCTTTTTTGCTCTCTCCTCAGAACTGTTCCAACCTCTCCGGACTAAGGACCTGGGGGAAGCATTGGGGGCCTCCACAGGGGACCTACCCCACCAAGAACAGCCCTGCACATCTCCTTTTCTCCCAGCGCCAGCAGAGACAGAGCGGCAGAGCACAGTGACTATCTTCAAGAGGAGACTTTCTTTCTTTAAGTTTGTTATCCCTCCATAAGCGGCATGAAGCTCTTGTCATCGGGTATTGTGCTGGGAGTGCTTTGCCTGTTTAATAAAAAGGTTTTTTCCACTTCTCTCTGAGGAAGTCTTTTCCCAAACTGGTTGGGGGAGGGGAGGGGGGGCCCGTGGGAGGGTTTCTCCCAAAATCTGCCTGAAACCACCATTAGAAGATGAACCTGTAGTTAAAACTAGTTTTGGGTCATGTTGTTTTTCCCCCTGAGCATCAGAAGCCAGATGCTTTCAGTACAAAGGATATTAATGGCCTAAATAATGAATATATTGAAGCACTGTGTGAGGGTTTTGGCTTTTGTTCTTCTTTGCTAAGGTCAGGATTAATAACACGGGAAACAAAGATGTCGAGTTCAGACTTGGAATGTTTATTATATCTTATCTATTTACAGTATTTACAGACTCACGAGCCATGAGCTTAACTAGCAAGCTAGGGTAACGAGGTAAAATGGATTGCTTCTAACTCTTTCTAAGGTTATTTAAGCGATAATCCCCCAATAATGAGATGACACCTATATTATTTATGCTTTTGACATAATAATGACTACTCAAGGCCTGTAATGTGGACCTTTTCCACCCAATTACAGAAAAACACCTAAACCCATGAAGAAGGAAGAAAGACAAGAAGAAGGATTTAGACAACACCTAAAATCCTCCATCTTGACTTATATGTATTACTATATACTAAAATCTTAAATCTAAGTTTTTAGTATTCCAACAGCACTGTAGCCACAGTCCATCTGCTTCTTTAGGCACTGCTACTGGGGAAGCAGGATCAGATCCTTTTTAATTTTTAGATTATATTTGTTATAGCTCTTGTAAATGTGAATAAAAAGGAAGATTTGCCAGGTCTGTGAGGAGCTGTCAGCTACTGAGGAGTAAGGAATGATGTAGAAGGGATTGTACCAGCTTGGAATAGCTGGAGAAATCACATGGATCCCAGTCTTTCATGGCATCTCCTTGGTGTCCTGACCCATCCCTACAGCTGAGAGGGGACCTTTGGTCCCTCACCAGACCAAGTCTTGCAGCTCCCGTTCCAGCACTGTCTACCTGGGAATGTTGTGAGCCCTTTATTTCTAAGAATGCTTTTGCTGTGACCCCACAGGAAGCTCTAATGACCATTCCAGAGCATCCTGAAAATAATATTTTATATAAAAAGCTGTGTGGGCAGAGCCCTGAGGAGGGAGAGGCACTAGAATAGAAAATAACTACAACATTTTAATTTGTTTTCCTGGAAGCTCTCTTTTAAGGTGGTTTTTTTGTTGTTGTTGTTGGGGTTTTTTTGTTTGTTTGTTTTGGTTTGTTTTGGTTTGTTTTGGTTTGTTTTTTTGGTTTTTTGGTTTTTTTTTTCATTATTATACATGGAAATTCCCACAGAAAGGCAGGATATTTCCAAAGTCCAAAAATGGTGATGCCTTGACAAATAAGCGTCTTTCCAGCTGATTTTGTATTCTCACAGTTTGGGTTCTTGGCTGGAGTCTGGTTCTTTTGGATGTGCTACGTCCATGACTTGATTGCATCACTTTGATTTCAAGTCCAGTGAAAATTTGCTCTTTAAATCTTGGAATTCACCTTTTTACAGTTCTACTGTCCTTGATTTTACAGAATGTTCAAATGCCTGCCACCAAAACAGCCTAGTAAAGTTCCAGCTCTCCACCAGTCTTTTGTCATAACCAGACTGACCTGGCCTAGCCAGCTCTGTTTAACTACAACCCCAAATATCTATGTAATGAAATAGAAAACATTCATAAGTCCTGGTCAGAGCAGTTGGAAGGTCAGCTTCCTGCTATTCTGCCATAAATCTAGGAATGAGCCTTTATTTGCTGAAAGCGTGTGAGAACTTCACACAGATCCAATATTAAAGAACAGCAGAATCAAGGATAAAAATCCTTTTTTGTTCATTTGAATCCTGAAATTTAAAGATTGCTGCTTACAGAGGTTGGCAAAAATATACTTTTAATGTGCTGGGAGGGAAATCTGTAAAACATATACAGGTATAAATGGAAATTGAGGGTTTGAATGCATACAGTGTTTATTTATGTTTTGAAAACTTCAGGAAGTCTGCCTGGGTAAGGAACTGGGTGCTCAAAAGAGTGGGAAAAGATGCACAGTATCTCTTCAAAGTTCTGGTGGTTTGAAAGTCACAGGAAGGGAAGAGGTCTGCCTCCTGTGGAGAGAAAATATTTTCTTGCACCAGGTCAGTGATCTTCAAAAAAAGAAAAAAAAAAAAATCTGTAAATAGGTTTATAGATATTAGAGAACAATATCTCCTAAGAAATCCTTTCAGGGAATTGGCCCAGTGGTCTGAGTCAACAATGGGATTTTATAGCACTTTTCCTTTTGGGGATGCTTCTGGAGGAGCCTTTTTGGGCTCCTGCATAATCCTGGAATGCTGGAAATATTCCCTCATAATTGGGAAATTTTGCCCAATCTGCAGAATACAGACATGAAACCAAGGTGATACAGTGCCAGGAGCTGGGGGTGTACTGTGAAAAGCAGGAATTTAGGCTGGAAAATTTAAGCTCTGGTTCGTGCTCTTATACCTCTCCCCCGACCCCAGTTTTGTTCAGTTGGTACCAGTGTGTCAGGCTGGATTTTCAGCCCATTTAATCATCTGCCTCTACCTTTGCCTGTGTTTGTTTCTACCACCAGGCTAAAAAGCCTGCTCTGAATGGGTTATTGGATGAGGCAGCGCTCTGTGAGCTGCAGAGCACTTTCCCTTAGTGGTGATAAAATAGTGATAACGAAAAATGACTCTTCATAATGTGTGCCTGTTTTTAGACTTCAGTGCATATTGCTTTTTCTCCCCCAAACACAAGTCCTTATTTTTTCCCTTCGACAACTGATGGCTTTGAAAGAGAAGAAGGATGCACATATGGCACAGCAAGTCTTCCCAATATCTACTGGTATGATCTGCAAAAATGTGACCCATCAACATATTTGAGCCTCCAGAAGCTCTTAACATTTAGAGAATTTTCTCTGCTAGAAAGGTTTCCAGCTCGGCTGTTTCTGTGGCTTGTACTCACCAGTATCCTGCAGCTGCCTTGGGGGGATGCAGGACTATATTAAAATTGTTTTGAGTTACGTCTTTATTAGGTTTACAGCAGCTTTGCATCACCCAAGAGCCCAATTTCAGGAGCATTTGCCCCCCACCTCCCTTCCCACTCTCTCTCTGATGGCTTAAACCAGAATAAGAGTTGCTGCATTAATTATTCTCTCTTTGCAATTAATTAAAGAGGCTCAGAACATGGATGTGTTGAAGTATGGCTGCAGGGACGATTGGCAGGGAAAAAAAAGAGGCTGAGAGGGACTCCACAGAGCTGCCCTGATGTGACCCCACTGGTGGTACCCCAGTCTTCACACAGACGGTTCCATTTTCTTCCCCAAACCCTAATTTTTACCTCACTCATATTTTCTTCCTTTCTCTCTTTGTATTAAGCTTTCTGATAGTCTAAAAGCTTGTGTTTGAAAGAAGAAAACACTTTTTGCTCCCCATTCTCTGCCCTCAGCTCCTAAATCTGGGCACCTTCACAAAGCAGCACGGGTGTGTGTGTGTGTGTGTGTGTGTGTGTAACACTGTCCCCTGTAATTTTTCTCAAAGCCTCTCCTCATGTTCATGTCTGTTTGTGCTTAAAACATTTTGCTATGCTGCCTCTGCTGTTTTTTCTGAAGCCTGGGGGCAAAAGAGGGTCTGAGTGCTGCAGGATCCCTTTTAAAACAGTTCTTTAAGGATATTGTGCAGGAATTGGACCTCTGAGAAGGACCAAAACTGATGAAAGATTCAGAAAAGTGGGTTGGAGACAGGGCTTTAAGGAGCTGGGTT
Source organism: Tachycineta bicolor (assembly GCA_025960845.1). Taxonomy (NCBI): domain Eukaryota; kingdom Metazoa; phylum Chordata; class Aves; order Passeriformes; family Hirundinidae; genus Tachycineta; species Tachycineta bicolor. Next base: position 1,267,385 of record JANEHK010000099.1, read on the forward strand.
TGCTGGCAGAAAAGTCAGTATCTCTTTCTCTCTGTTTCGCTTAGGAAAAGAAGGAATTAGCTTCCTTTGCAGCAAAGATTTTGGATAAAAAAGGGTTGTTAAACATTAAAACAACTCTCCTCAGAAAGTGAGGGCTTTTCTTTTCTGACTTTTGTTGAACAGATTTGTTAAATTCCTGCTGGTTAAAATGTAGTTGAAGCCCTTTCTTCTTGGCTGGCAGGGAAGTGAACTCAAACTTTCTACCACCTTTCTCCACTTCTAATGTCTGTGTAAACACGAGAGCATAAAAATCTTGCCTTTTTCCACACAGGGCTGTGGAAAAATCAAGTCAAATATGGTTAATATTTTATGACTGCTCTGAGCTATAAAAAAAATGGCACTGCTTCCAAAGTTGCTGCAGAAAGGATGGATAATTTATAAGAAAAATGGGGGTACTGTCCCATCTTATGTTTTCAAAACCTGTCAGGTTGGAATTATGATCCCTAAAGTGCCTATTTTGATTTGGAGGCAGGTGAAGTTGATAAGAACATGTGAAATTGTCACAATAACCTTGCAGAAAACTTCATTAATGTGAAAATCCCAGGCAAATGGCCAAAGATTTCCTTCACACATTGGGCACTTAATGCAACATCAGCCCATGGCAGGTAGAACCCCAAATAATTCTTTTGAGTGCTGAAAGAGGGGGTTTAGGTGTGGTGGTTGATACCTGATAATGTGCAGGTGTTATAATAAATGCACAGATGCTCTTTTAAAATGAAACATTTAGAGAGCTATGTTTGCCATGGTTTCTAGTGCTTGGCCAGGGCTTGAAGCAAGCTGGACTGGTGAAAGCTGAAGGTTACCTGCAGATAGATCCAAAGGTCAAATGGAATGTTCTGTCTCACCCCGCAATGTATGGTTCATCCCACACCTGTAACCCTCTCCTGAAGTATCAGGTATCTGTAACCCCATTGGCCCAAGTCTTGTTCCAGCCCACCTTGAAGCGCCCTGATAAGGGGGCTGAGAGATTGGCTCTTTCTCTTTGCCTGGCACCCTGCCCCTAGGATCTTCCTCTTGGAATTTCCTCTCCCTACATCTCCCTTGCCCCACTCCATACCTCTCCCTTCCCCCACTCCCTAGGCCTTGCCACGAGTTGCATCTGGCAACTCTAAGCAAGGCCTCACATCCTTTATAATAAACCTCATCTTCTAAAACCTAACTTCAGAGATCTCTCATCCACATTTCATCCATACCATCCTGGAGCCCGAAGCAATATCTACACCTGCCCATGGCAGGGGGTGGCACTAAATGGGATTTAAGGTCCCTCCCAACCCATTCCATGATCCTGTGATTCTGCTCCCTGTCCACATCCCCTCCTCAGCCCTTTGAATGCCCACAGCTCACCCCACTGCACCTCCCTGAATAGCCCACAGTGAGAAAAGGAAGAGTGATTATTTTTTTTCCTTTGGTTCTGTCATAACCTTAACGCAGCTTTAAAACTGAATTTTGCAATTCATGATTTGTTTTTCCCACACACACACAAATACATATTCCCACTCCCCCTCAATGAGGTAATTGCATGACAACTAGATTAATATCTGTTTCATACTTATTAAACTCAATAGTTGGTCCTGCGCAAACAATTGATATTTAATTATTGTATTATCATCCTACTAAATTTTAAATTACTATTCATTTAAAATACCTCATATGTTATCATTCATGGTAATGCAGATTTGTTTCTCTGTAAATGTTTCTCTGTAAATCTTAAATTCAGGTTGAAGTAACCTGCAAAGTAATTTGGGTTTCTTAGGCTAATGGGATGTTTAATGCAGGTCCAAGGTATTCCAATACAATATAGAAAGAGAAAATTGAACCACCAGTTGGTGCTGTTCCAATTAAAAAATGTAGTTTTGAACCAAAACTCAGAAAAGGTTGAGTGAATTTACCTTTCAAATTGCCTTTCAATGTCATTTCAGCTTAAAAGATCTGCAACCAAGAGAAATTAATAATTAGCAGCTGACAATAGCTGATTGTTATGAACCAGAACAGTTACAAACTGGGCAAGGAATGTGAAAAAAAGCTTAAAATCACAATTCTGTGATAAACTTACCTCTTCCACTGATCATTGTTTTTACCTCTGACAAGTATCAATTTTCTAGATCTCATCCGTGAGTCACAACTACTCCTCAGAGAAAGGAAAATATGTGGTAATTTCTGCAGTGAAAAAACAACCCCCTCTGAGGTAAAACTATCATACCTGCAGCAGAAGGCAGAGACATGGAGTCTTGTAATTGGATTTGCCTAAATCTCTTTGGTTTTGTAATTTATTGATCAAGGTATTAAAATAACAGGGGTTTATTTTCTGTATTTGTGAGTACAAGAAGTGGAGCAGATGTTGATGACTGCTGAGAAAGGTCACAGGCTCTGAATCAGAGCACTTTGCTCAGCTCCTTCTTGCTCTTACATTCATTGAAATTAAATCTCTTCAGAGAGCTCTTCAAACCCATTGTGCTTTTCACAACCGGGCACATGAAACTATTAATATCTGTACTCTGACAGCAAGATTTCTCAAATTTCTGCAGAATATATCTTTTTTTCTCCTCATTTTTGCAGTTTCTCTAGGTGGTCCTTAATCCCATCTATTTATTTTCATTGTGAAAAACAGGTTCAGCTTGTTCCTTATAAAATTTATAAGGTTTCTTCTTTCACCTAAAACATATTTTGTAAGAAGGAAGTTTAGTAACAGCTTGGAAAAAGCTTCTTCCACATGGTTTGGTAATTTGAGGGGATTCAACTTTGTAGGGTTATTTTTGTTGTTGCTTAGTTATCTTCCAGAAAAGTCCATGGAAAAGGTCAGCTTCTTGTATCAATATGCTAAAAATACACTTTTTTACTGCAACCATGAGATTTTTCTTTGGCAATTAATTGTGCGACTCAGTCCCATAAGCTCCTGTAATGACTTCATAGGCTGTCAGTGATATATAACCCATTGACTTGCCTTTGATTATGGGACTACTACTTTCCTGATTGATTTAATCATTCCATGCTACCTTTATCTATCTCCTTGCTCTTATGAAATATGATTGACTCCCTGGTCTTTAAAGGACTAATCCAAGGGCAAGGGAAATCAAGGGGAGGATATGGCAGCCCTTAGATGTCTCTTGGTTTTGCTCCTGCATTAGGTGGACTTTACACCTGGATAAATTCCAAAACAGACCTCTGAGTATGATAAAATAATAATAATGTGGATTTCTATTGGGGTATTTATCATAATTGAGAACAGGTAATTTTCCCACTTCACAAAGCACCAGACCTGAGTTCCTGGGGGAATTATTGCTTTACTAATTACACCAGATTTCTATTCATTTTTTTACTGAGACAAACAATCTCATTCCCTTCAGGTGAGTTTATTGGAATGAAATGTGAAGTCTCAGGATTGGCATTTCTATAAATCAGGAGGAAAACCAGAGTTGATGATAGCCTGTGTATCATGGGCATACTAGAGCCTTAATTTCCTTATGAACATTTAATATGCAAACACTTCCCTGAGACTGATTTACTGATTGGAATGAAATTTATGCAAACTAAAATCCTGGAAAAAAACCCTGACAGAGTCAGGGATATGACCTGGCACCTTGTTGGTCAGGGTGTTGGAAGCAGTCCAAATAAGTCCTCCTGGAGTAACAAATGTGGTTCTGTGGAGTAGAGATGGTGCTGTAGAAAGTCCAGTGGTGACAAGATGGGTCAGGTCTTCCTCCAGGAATCCAGTGGAAAAAAACGGATACCTTATGTCCTTCAGTCCCAGTTTTTATCTAGCTAGGAACAATTGGCTATTCCCCCACTGGGTGGAAATGCTGTAATGCATTAATTGGGTTTATATTGTCGTTCATTGGATTTGTAATGTTTTCTTCCCTGTTCCCCTTGGAAACTGTATCCCGTGGTTTGTCCCTGCTCAGCCGCGCCCATCCCCCACACTGGAATGTAACCCAACTCTGTTCCACTCCCACCTTGTCCCTGATAGGGTAGTGGCTTTTCCCTGCCTCTAGGCCCTGCCCCTCAGGGAAAAAGCCCCAGGATGGGCGGGGCCTCACTCTCTCTGGCACTGGCGAGGACGGGAAAGGAGCTAAAATAGCTCTGGACCATATACAGCTATAATTTCCCCCTCCTGGACAAAGAGCAGGCTCTTTCCTTTTGCCATTGGTGGTCATCTGGGTCTCTCTAAAGAACTACCACAACTGGCGCCTGAACATGGGGCTCGAAGCCACAAGGGGCTCCCAGAAAGCTGGAGGAACCACGCAGGGAGCACGTGGCCAAGGAATCTCACGCAGGCACGTGAGTCACGAAACATAGCCCACACACACAAAGAGACAGAACCGTCAGGGTTGGCGTTCACTGTGGAGTCTCTGAAACACAGGATTCCACAGGCCAGGGCTGTAGCTTTTTCCTTTGGACTTACAAAACCCATCGGAGTGCTGCGAAGAAGCCCCACAACCAGCAGGCTGCTCCCAGAGAAGGTGACCACGTGTTCATGGAAAGCTGACCCTGGGAACCAAGACTGGAAGCTCTTTTTTGCACCAAAAAGGGTCAGTCTCAGGCAAAAGGAGTGATTGGGAAATAAAGGAAAGACTCGTCTGAACGCTGGATTTTTGGTGAGTACCACTTTGGGATATCTGAGGAAAAATCTAATTCAGAGGTGGTGTTCCTCAGGTAAAGGTTTTTTTTTTTTTTTTTTTTTTTTTTTTTTGGAGGAGTTTTTTTGTTTTATTTAAAACCAAATTGGTTGGGGCGGCAGGGGGGGGGAGGGGGGGTGTGGAAAAGGTAACTGTTTCCCCTTTGGCTTTTTTTTTTTCTCTCCAGCGAGGGTTTTTTAACTTTAGGTTTCCCAGTCACAGTTAAAGGGGACACAGACACTTAAAATCTGAGCCAAAAAATGGGTGCTAAGTTGTCTGTGTCTCAAAAAAGAGTCTATTATCAAATTTTAAGTGCCTTGGATGATGGCGAGACCCATTGTTCAAAGAAAAAATTTTAAAAATAATTCATTGGTTGGTTTCTCAATTTCCAGATGTATCATTTGAGCAAATAAGCTCCCCGGAATTTTGGGAAGCTGTTGCAAAAAAATTGTCTCAATCAAGCTCCCGTAATGATAAGGAAAAAGAAAATTTTGCTCTTTGGAGCTTGCAGATTTTATTTGCAATGCAAAAACAAAATGAAAAGAAAAAGAAAGCCATTTCATTGTGGATTTTCCCCAGTTTCCTCAGTTTCTGCCTATCCCGACCCAAAAATCCCTTCCCCAAAATCGGATATTCCTCGAGAAACCCCTAAACTTTCCCCAAAACTCCCTTCTTCCCCAGTTTGTAAACCGCAGGTTCAGTTTGCTTTTGCAGGCAGTTCGAGTACACAAAACCCCCATCTTAGCGAATCCCAAACTAGTCTTAGTTCAGAAGGGGGGGGTCACAAGATGGAGAGAACTCCTTTGTTCCCCAAAATGGGCGAAGCCATGTGCTCTCAAGTCATGAGGAGTCTCTCTCTTTGTCTGTCCCTCCTTCCAAAAATCCCTTTCACAATCCCTTCCTCTCCCCAGACCCCTCCTTCCCTACGGTGCTGCGCCTGGCACTGCCCTCTCCTCTGACTCCGCCCCCTACACTCAAACCTCTGCCCTACGACTCCTACCCATGTGACTCAAGCCTCCAGCCCCTCCCTGCCTCTGGTTCCCACGATTTCCCCGCGCACAGTCCCAGTTCCCACACCCCAGGGTGTGATCACAACAGGCAAAGCAACCACACGGAGACGAGAGATTGCAGGGCAGAGATGTTCCTCCGAGAGACCCCAAGGCTGAGCCAAGGCCGAGAGCCCCACTGTGACTGGGATATGCAAAGCAATCACACAAGAGACGAGAGATTTTCACAGGGCAGAGACTTCCTCCGAGCCAGCTCAAGCTGAGCCAAGGCGGAGAACCAGGCGGAGAGCCCTCTGCCTGTTTATTTCTCACTTTTTATACATTTGTGGGTCTGGCTGAAGATTGACTTTTGGAGTTATCACCTCTCAGCCAACTGGCCAGACCAGCCATCAGTTACAGTTGTTTTCAGGTTAGAAATATGCAAACAAAGGACAGAGAATTAAAAACAAAGGATTTGTTTATGTTACATAGGTGGGAAAAAGGTAGAAACTGCTTCTAATATTGTACAGTAGCTAAAAGGTCTGACTCCATTTTTATGAACAATCAAAAGGCTTTAAAAAACTCAGAAAAACCAGGGTGACATCTCACCCTTTTAACTTTAAA
>JANEHK010000099.1:1273746-1289124 GCA_025960845.1 Tachycineta bicolor
TTTAAAAAAAAAAAAAAAAAAAGAAAAAACAGAAAAAGAAAAATGAACAAATTTACAAAGGGAATACATACAAATTCAATCACTGTCTGTGGAGGAATCATCAGAGTGATCACTCAGGATTCATCCACTTGGTGGTTTTCAAGTTGATCACGGCTTCCACCTTGCCTGTCAGCTGAATTCTGCCTCTGTGGTCGCAGGTCAGGACGGACACACTTTGAAGGTAGCCAGCGCGTCCCAGTGTCCGTGGACACACACGCATACCCTCGCCCCATAGCGATTAGGTCATAGGGTCCTTCCCATTGCTTGGTGACTAAATTTCGGACCTGTACATTCACTTGAGGCTGTTGCTCACCGTCCGAAGCCTGCAACGAGAGATGATGGTTCAAAATGACAGGATTATTTGAGTTCTGCGGCACCGTAAGGTGATTGATGGTGTACAAAGCCTTTGCCAACCGTGTGGGGTTTCACCCTGCATTCCCCGTTTCTGCTTCTGAAGAACACGCTTGAGTGTACCATGATTGCGTTCTGCAATCGCCTGTCCTGTCGGAGAATGAGGGATGCCAAAGTTATGTGACACACCCCATGACTGTAGGAACTGCCGTACCTGCTGCGAGGCATAAGCAGGACCATTGTCGGTTTTCACAGCAGAAGGTATGCCAAGAACAGCAAAGGCCTGCCTCCAGTGGGCAATGACATCACGGGCTTTCTCTCCTGTGTGAGCAGAAGCCCACATCGCAGAGGAGAACGTGTCCACCGTGACATGCACATACTTGAGCTGGCCAAACTCGGCGACCTGGGTAACATCGGTCTGCCAAAGCTCCAAGGCTTTAAGGCCTCTGGGGTTAACCCCTGCCGGCAATGGCGCACCAAGGGCGTGACAGTCGTCACACGACTCGACAATTTCACGAGCCTCAGTGGCCGTCAGTTGGAACTGCTTCTGCAGCGTATGCGCATTTTTGTGGAAAAACCCATGCGATGCCTTGGCCTGAGCGAGCACATCAGGCTGAGGGGCTACCCACGCTGGGTTAGCCAACTTGTCAGCCCTTGCCTTACCTTCCGCTACAAATCCCGGCAAATTAGTGTGACTCCGTACATGCAGAATGTAGTATGGATGAACTCTGGCCTGAATTGCACACCACAGGGCCTTCAGTAAATTAAACAAGGCAGGGTTACTGACCTCCTTCAACACTGAATAACCCAATCGCTGTGCGATGTCGGCAACATAGGCGGAGTCCGTGATCAAATTGAAAGGTTCCTGGGAAAATTTCTCAAATGCCACGACAGCAGCCTTTAGTTCAGCCAGTTGGGCTGACCCATCCTCATGGCCTTCCAAAACCTGCCACTCAGATCCATCCTGCCAGGTAACAATGGCTTTTCCTGTTTTGCCCGACCCGTCAGTGAAGACGGTGGGTCCTTGCACTGGCTCTTGGCTATTTTTGGGTCATAGAGAAAATTGAGTATTTTTGGCCACTTGCAGTAGCTTGTGGCTAGGCAGATGATAAGTGATCTGCCCTGAAAAACGCTCGAGAGCACTTTGCAGCAAAACATTGTTCGCATAGCTCCAATCAAATTCCTCCCTCTGAACCGGGAGTATGATCTTTGAGGGATCTGCACCCATCAATTGCAAACAGTCTTGCCGGCACTTGATTATCAAGCGCGCAATCAATTCAAACTGCCATCGCCATCTTATGCGGCTGATGAGGCAGGAAGACCCATTCCAAGACGTGCAGAGGATCAGTCCAATCATCATTCCATTGGCCGATGATACCTGTAGGATGTAAATCAGGAGTGGTAATGAACACAGTGACATCAATGGAAGGTTCAATGTGGTACACCTGGCAAGCCGAAACAGTTTGCTGAACCTCCTCCAGCACTTTTCATGCCTCAGGGGTTAATTCACGAGGTGACTTTAAATCAGTGTCCCCTTTCCACAATTCAAACAAGGGAGACAGTTGTACTGTGGTTAGTCCCAAGTAAGGACATAACCAAGTGATAACACCTACCAGCTTCTGAGCATCATTCAGTGTCTTCACCAATTGCACAAATTGCACCTCCTGGTGATGGATTGTCCGTTCCAGAATTTTGAGCCCCAAATATTACCAAGGAGGTTGTTGTACCTTTTCTGGAGCCACCTGCAGTCCATGTGAATGCAGAGCATTCAACAACTGAGGCTGTATCCTCAGCAGCTCATCCTGGGTGGGCACAGCCACCAAAATGTCGTCCATATAATGATAGATGTGAGCATCAGGAAACTACTTGCGAACTCCAGACAAGGCACAGGCTACATACCATTGGCATAACACTGGGGAATTACGCATGCCCTGATTCAAAAATTCCCATTGATACCACTGTGTGGGCTCAGCATTATTTATTGTTGGTACCGTGAAGGCAAATTTTGGTCTGTCATCGGGATGCAGAGGGATTGTAAAAAACAATCCTTCAGATCCACAATGAGGACTGGCCAGTCCGCAGGAAGCATGGTACGTGATGGCATGCCGGCCTGCAATGTCCCCATGCCTTCCATCACGGCTTTGACCTTTCGGAGGCCTTGTAGCAACCTCCATTTCCCAGACTTCTTTTTGATACAAAAGACAGGAGTGTTCCAGGGACTGGTAGATGGTTCCAAATGCCCCTGATCCAACTGCTCCTGTATGAGTTCACGAAGGGCGATTAGCTTGTCATGAGGGAGGGGCCACTTGTTCTCCCAGATGGGTCTGTCCACCAACCACCGTAAAGGAGGTGTGGGACACTCTGCGCCCTTCATCACAGTGGCCCCAGTCAAAAATCTGTTCCCAATCGCACATCCCATGCAGCCAAAACATCCCTCCCCCAGACATTCTGAGCAATCTCAGTAACATGAGGCCAAATTATGGCTGTCTGTCCCTCCAGGTTCGTGATGGCCACGGGATTCTGGCTCACGTAGCATTGCTTCGTTCCTCCTAAGCCCGAGATCGATGTCTTTGCCAGGCTCAAGTGCCACTGTGGGGGCCAAGCAGCCAGGGAGAGAATGTTCACGTCAGCCTCAGTATCTAGAAGGCCACGAAGGTGAATCTCCGATTGTATGGCACCAACCATGGACACGGTACACAGCATCTCAGGACGGTCTTTGGTCAGGACAGCAGTCCAGCGCACTTGAGGTGGCCCTGTAGAGCTGAAGCCACCGTCACCTCGCGACCGGTCCTCGGTTCTGGAAACAGAAGACTTTAAAGGAACAAGTTGAGCAATTTGTGTGCCTTTTGGGATAGTCAGAGGGGGGGTGGGTGTGGAGACCATTGCATGAATCTGCCCTGAAAAATCCACATCAATCAGTCCCAGGTGCACCATGATACCCTGAATGGTGGCACTGGACCTCCCCATTAGGAAGGCACTCATGCCATCACCCAAGGGGCCAAAGGCATCCAGGGGAACCTTGTGTGTTTTGTCCGAATCAATCACAATAGACTCGGCTGTGCAGACATCAACACCTGCTGAACTGCGGGTGCTGGCTGCAAGCCTGCTGAGCAGATGTCCATTGGTTGGGGCTGAGGCAGAGACATTTGTGTCGGCACGCGTCTCGCCTTCGCGCTCCGTGTTGCGTTTCCCGAACTGACCAACGAATGACCATTCACATGCACTGTTGCCTTACACACATCTGCAGCATGGTTCGGCCTTCCACATCGTGCACAATGAAACAAGACAGCCGTAGGCTTCTGTGCCTTTCTGCCCTGTTTCTTCCTGGCCCGAGCACCCCTTTGCTGCTGGTGCACCCCTTGGGGAGCAATCCAGGCAGGCTACACAGCAGCAGCCACAGCCGGCTTCATGGCTGTAGGCATAGCTGGATGGACTGCCGTAGCCACTGTTGGTTGGACAACCGTAGTCACGGCTGGCTGTACAGCCGTAGCTACGGCAACCATCTGTTGGCTGGAAGGGGTTACCGTCGCACAGGCGTCAACCATCTGCGACATGGATTGTTCCCAAGAAGCGCCTCAATTATCCTCTTGCAAACAGCATTGCAGTTGCTTCGAGCAAGGAACTGAAGCATGAGCTTCCTTGCTGCAGGATCACTCACCTTTTTCTCAACCGCAGCAGTCAGCCGTCCTGCAAAGGAGAGGAAGGGCTCATCAACTCCCTGGACAATCGTTGCAAAGGACTGCTGTGGAGTAGCCAGCTGTATGGTCTGAACCAGGGCTGCCATGCCTGTCTGCTGGCACTGCTCCTGGACCAAGGGCTCAAAACCAGCTAGCCCGACGGCCCTGGTATAATTGCCTGTTCCCATTAGCATATTGGTATTAACCATACACCTGGGATCACTTGGACCTAGTGTTGTTTTCCGTTCCACCACTCTGACTGCCAACTGAGTCCATTTATGCTCAAAGAAGTCATATTCAGCTCGTGGGAAAAGGGCCCGAGCCAAGCTCCGAATGTCAAAGGGCGTCAAAAGACTGGCATTAAAATAACAGAGAACCTGCATCACCTCGGCTGAGCCCAGACCATACTTCCTGACTGCATCATGCAGTTCTGTCAAGGCCTGCCAAGCCAAGGGTTGATAGGTATTATGAGTAGCACCCTGAAGGACAGGGAAGGCCAGAAGACCCTCAGATGAAGCAGCAGCACGTGTCTTATCCTGCCCTGTGGACCCCACAGGGTCAGAGGCAGGCACTTGGCTGGGGACCGACTGAGTACCAGACACTGCAGGTCCAGCAACAGTATCAGCACCATTGCTCAGTCCTTCAACTGAAACTATACTTCCCTCTAGCCACCCCCGGCTCTCGCTAGCTCAGTTTTTCAGGGGTTTTACGGAAATATATTTCAGAGAGACAGAATAAAGATTTCAAAAGAGTGGCTTTCACCCCCAGCTTCCGTCCAAGCTTTATTCTCAATGTGATGTTCCAGGAGGCTGAGGAGAGAGCGAGAGAACCAGGAAGAAACAGGGGTATATCTAGTTTTGGGCCAAGGAAAGATATTGGCCCTGAGCCAATAGGGTCAGGAGTAGGTATGATAGGGAAAAACGATTGAACTACATAGCACAGGTTTCAGGGGGACTCTGAGGGGAAAAACCATTCCTCAGAGGAACACAACATTCAACCTTAGCTTTCACCTCTCCCCAGAACTGCCCGCGGTCTTTCGGGTGTACAGTCACCTGATGGGGGGGGAGCGTCCACCAGGCCGTGGAGTAAGAGCCAACAGCGCGGGACCCTTTGCTCTTGTCAAAGACAGGCCGCATTCCGGCCGTGTCCCCATTGGCGCTAAACTTAAACAACCCGGCGCCCGCAGCCTCCGTAACGCTCGCAGCGGGAAGCGGAGGCAGGGCCGGGCCAGCCTCTGGTGCCGGGCCTGCCGCATCCTCAGCAGGGCTGGAGCCCGCCAGCAGTGCCGCGGCACCGGCCGCCGGAGACTGGTCAAAGTGCTATGCGGCAGGCACACATCCTGGCGCAGCCGGGGAGCTCGGGCTGTATTGAGGCGGAGACGACGACAGCACCTAAGCCACTGCCGGGGTCGCGCCGGTCCCCGCCGGCAGCCCATTGCAGTTGGCCGTGCCAGAGTCTCTCCCCGCCCCGCGAGCACCACCCCCCGCCACAGCCCACAGGGCTGGCGCAGGAAGCAGAGGGTCCGGGACCTCCCTGAGAAGAGTCCCTGTGGGGGGGCGGAGGCCTGCAGGCACCGCCACCCCCGAGAGGAGCAGAGCTGTCAGCCCGCCCATGGGGGCGGTGTCCATGGAAGAACTGACTCGGACCTTGCCTTCCTCAGCAGGAGGCGCGGGGACAGAAGCTGTGGATTGGCTTCTGGAGTTTTCACCTCCCAGCCGAATGGCCAGACCAACTATCAGTTACAATTGTTTTCAGGTTAGAAATATGCAAACAAAGGACAGAGAATGAAAAACAAAGGATTTGTTTATGTTACATGTGTGAGAAAAGGCTAAAACTGCTACTAATATTGTACAGAAGCTAAAAAGTCTGACTCCATCTTATGAACAATCAAAAGGCTTTAAAAAACTCAGAAAAACCAGGGTGACACCAGGGGGGAGGGGAGAGCCGGGAACCCGGAAGCAGCAAGTGATCCCGGCTTTTCTGCCACCCCTGTCACTATCAATGGTCAAAAAGGGGGGGTGCTGTCCACAGAAATTGGGAACCCTTCCCCCAGCAAGCGATTCAGGATTTATGCAAAGCTCAGGTCAATTTTGGACGTGAAAGTGAATACTTTCGCAGCCTTTTAAAAGCAAATTTAGCAGGGAATCCTATTGTTCCCTTTGACCTCCGGCAGCTTTTTTCTTCCCTCCTTTCGTCAACACAGTTTAGGCTTTGGGACTCTACATGGAATAAAAGATTAAGAGATTTACTCCCGGAGCTTTGGCAAAATCCTGAAATGGCTGTTGATAATAATATTTTGTCAATTCGATTAGAACATCTATATGGTGATGGTGAATGGGTCTCAGCCCTCGAGCAGGCTCAGGAAATTCCTTTAGCTGTTTTGGAGTGCATTAAAGATGCTGCTTCCAAAGCATTCTTTTCAATCCAGCCCGATGGGCCTTTCCAACCTTACAGTAAAATAAAGCAGCTTCCATCAGAACCTTTTGTAGCATTTGTGGAGCTATTAACCCGAGCTATCGAGTTACAGGTTAAGAATTGTGATATATGTCCTAAAGTTGATTCGTGTTGGAATATATATGTATTGTAATTCACCCCTATAAATATAAATTCTATTTCTACTCAAATATATTATGGGTAAACTGAGACGAAAGCTGCACGGAGAGGGGTACAAGGAATTTCCTGTTGGCAGAGCATTACACAAAAGGGACACGAGAAACTATGCTGAGAATTACACCAAAAGGGACATGAGGATACCTCTGCTGGGAATCGTTAAGAGGAGAACAAAGACAATGGAAAAGGGAGATGGAGAACCCGGAGAACCAAATGATCACATCAGATCGATATCTCATCCGTCTCCTCCGGACATTACCCTCTCTACACCACACCTGGACTCAACGATTAAGGACATTGTTTTCCCGGGCAAATCCATTCAAGACACCATAACCCGAACATGAATATCTAATGAGGCTGCCTCGGACAAGGCAAATCTCGGAGCCCCGATTTTCTCTCAGCAATCCAGTGTATAAAAAGAGGCAGCTCCAAGCCAGAAATTTGAACTTGGGAGTGGCATACTGGCAGAGTGTGTTACCGTGTTCACCCGGCACCGATCCCGGGCTCGACGCTGTCCTTTTAATTGTGGCTGTCCGAGACTGTAATTTTGTCTCAATAAAATTCTAAAATTTTGATTTCTAGAATTTGGTCCATCGTATTTATTACAAGAATGAAGGAGCCCAAGAACAGGTCCTAGAAGAGATGACACTGACCAATGCGAACAAACATTGCAAGGCAGCCATCCTCAGCCTCCCCTTGGAACCACTGCCAACCTTAGATGACATGCTCCAGGTGTGTACCAAGAAAGTTCCCTTCATGACAGCTCACCTAAACCACAGTTCCAGAGATGCATTCAGACTACCACAAAGAGCTGCCGCAGCAGACGCCATGCCCCCTGTGCCTGTGCCACGGCCAACACCCAAGAGAAGAACAATATGTCTCCTGTGCAATCAGGCTGGACATTGGGCATCTCAATGCCCTTTAAAGAAGAAATTTCTGGACTTTCAGGACAATGGGGGTGGGGTGTCTCAAGGGTCCAAAGGGAATTTTTCAAAAAACTAAAATGTGAGCTCCAGCTTCCCCAGCATGCTGACATAAAAGGGGCAAGTCCGAGGAGGGCGGATGAAAAACTAGAAAATGCAAATGTTAAATTAAATAATCCTGTTAAAATCAGTTCTACCTTTCAGCAGAAGTCACCAGATATGACCCTTTCAGATCGTGACGTGAGCAGACCCTGTCTAACCACTGAATGTCTCCAAAAGACTTTTAGGTCGCAACTGACAGAATCCTTGCACCTAAGTGACAGACTGGCATTTAGGTTCATTGGATCTACAGGTGTCAGGCTCCTGGCAATACATTGGCAGTAAGTATGCCATCCTTGGGGACACCAAGTACACACCGAGAGAGATCAAGATCCTTCCTGGTCTCATCTCATCAATCCCTAAACAACTAGTTCTCTGGCTGCGCTGTGTCCGTCCACCCTTGTTTCTGCCTAAGGGGCAGATAACAGCTCAGGCAATTCCAGCACCTGACCCGTTCCCTGAAGAAAACAGCACAAGGAACAAACACCTTGAGGTTTGCCCCACACAAGTTATTGGGAGGGACAAACTCATAATAGGGTGTGAGGTCCATCATGGTGGGGAAGCCATAAACCTCAAAGGGGTTTTGGACACAGGAACATATATAACGATTGTACCAGAAAGGATGTGACCCTCACATTGAGAACTGCAAAATGTGGCTGGGCACGTAGAAGGTGTAGGGGGGATGAAATGGGCAAAACAATCAAAAAATGTTGTGCAAATTAAGGGGCCAAATGGACAATTAGCTACACTGTGTCCATTTGTTTTAGATTTTTCAGAGCCCTTGTGGGGGAGAGACCTGATGGCCCAGTGGGGGGGGTCACGACTGGCATTCCAGATGTCCCCCCGGTTTTTTGGGCTGTGGCCACTGAAGAGCGCCCTACCTAGAAACTCAATTGGAAAACTGATTCACCAGTCTGGGTAGAGCAGTGGCCACTCAGTAAAGAAAAACTGAAGGCGCTTCAGGAGCTAGTGGATGAACAGCTAGCTAAAGGCCACATTGTGGAAACCACATCTCCATGGAATTCCCCAGTCTTTGTTATCAAAAAAGCGAACAAAGGCAAGTGGCGGCTCCTCCACAATCTCTGTCAAATTAATACTGTCATTGAGGACATGGGTTCCCTCCAGCCATGGATGCCATCCCCAGCGATGCTCCCTCATAATTGGAATTTGGCAATTATTGATATCAAAGATTGTTTTTTCCAGATCCCTCTGCACACTGACAATGCCCCATATTTCACCTTCTCAGTCCCTACCCTCAACTGAGAACCCCAAGGAAAAGATACCACTGAAAATTTCTTCCCCAAGGGATGAAAAACTCGCCATCTGTTTGTCAGTGGTACCTCTCTTCCCTGCTGTCTCCAGTGCATGCAGCTGTAGGAGAAGCCATCATCCTGCACTACATGGATGATGTGTTCGTGTGTGCCCCCAATGATGACTTACTGTCCCACGTGCTTGACCTGATAATCGATTCTTTGGTTGCTGCAGGGTTTGAGCTTCAGGAAGAAAAGATTCAAAGGATGCCACCTTGGAAGTACCTGGGTCGGGAGACTGGTAAGTGGACCACTGTGCCGCAAAAATTGGCTGTCAAAAATAACATCAGGACCTTAGCAGATGTCCAGCAGTTGTGTGGGTCCTTAAATTGGGTAAGACCTTGACTAGGTCTGACCACTGAGGACCTAGACCCCCTCTTTAATCTGTTAAAAGGGGCAGAGGAGCTGAGTTCCCCCAGGACCCTTACCCAAGAGGCAAGAGCAGCCCTAGAAAAGGTATAGGACTGTATGGCCACCAGACAGTCCAACAGGTGCAAATCAGACTTGCCATTTAAATTCATCATTTTAGGCAAATTGCCACACTTACACAAGATGATTTTTCAGTGGGAAAGAGTGGAAAGATCAAAAAAGGACAAAGACTGTAGGGTGTTGGAGTCCAGGGCATCCCTTTGGCTGCCCTGGAGAGTCAGAGACCTGGGCAGGGGGGTCTGGGACCCCAGCCCAGAGCTCAGAGAGACACTGGCTTTGATCTCAGTCCATGGGAAAAACTTCCTAAACTGAGAGAGGGTTTGCAAGCCACAGGAGTGTGAAAAATAGTAGTTTAGTTTGTCACAGAGTGAAAAAATAGTAATTTTAGGTTCATAGCATTGGAGTGAATGGAGACAAAATGGAGAATCTGGGGCGTTGTCTCCTTCTTCTTCCTTCTCCTTCCCTCACTCCATCTCTGCAGTGACGTTGGCACAAAGTAGTTAGTAAGGATTGGGTCAGTGTATAGGTGACCTTTTTAGTAATAGTGATAGACATTGGTAAGAAATAGTAAATAACGAACACGTAGTAATTAGTATAAAAGATTAAGCACAACCCAGCTCGGGGGGAGACGTGAGAAGTCCATGCACCTGCAAACATCGTGTTGGACTGTGAAAAATTTGTAAGATAAGAAACAATAAACGAAAAATGCAACCTTGAAAAATCTAAACCTGAAGACTCCGTCTCTTCCTTCGGCTTGGCGCGGAGCTGTGCAGGGGGGAAAAAGACCCTGAAACCACCTGAATGTTGGGAAAGCAGCCCCCGACATCTGGCGTCCCTGGGTGGGCTCGAACCACCAACCTTTCGGTTAAGAGACCGGAGACTGCCGGGCCGAGGTCGGCAGGGGCGGGGTGGGCGGAGATGGAGCGGGCAGGGACGGGGCGTGGCCAAGGCGGGGAGAGTCTCGAAGGTGCCACCCCCAGGCAGCGAGGGCTGCGGGGCCTGACCACGCCCACCGGCAGCTATGATTCTCAGCCGCCTGCGTGCGGTGATTCAGAGACAGCTGCCGAGCTGTCGCGGATGGGACCGCATCCGAAAATATCTCAGATTTTACAGGCTTTTCCAGAACTTAAAAGATACTTCAGAACTCCGAGCCCGCAGAGAACAGCTGTCGGCGTGCCGACGTTACCGAGGGGCGGGGCAGAGAGGCAGCAAGCACGGAGATCATCAGTCGCATCGACTGAAGCATTGGTTTGGGAGGACACACCCGCGCTGCATCGTTTTTTTCCAGTTTCATATAAAGAATCAACCACTTCAGAACAGCGATTCAAACAAAAGCCGAGAGAACCTTTGCCAATGCTGAGGGATGATGATGCTGTTGATGAGGACGAGGAGATGTCAATCACAGATGAAGATATAATTAGAATCACAGCATCAGAGGGAATTCCTGCCAGGAAAGTAAAGGAATTTGAGTTCACATGGCGAGCTTCATCATTTTTGTTATCTGAGGACTTTATGAACAAGTTTTTTTGCAAGTTCACTGAAACAGCATTTCGCCACGATCCCACATCTTTTTTCTCTCAAAGTTTTCTTTCAGGGACAGATGCTTCAGGAAGATTTGAGGATGTTCAGCAAACCCTGATCCCTCTCCAGAGAGAGAAAGAGAGAGAGAAGGAAAGGGAGAAAGAGAGAGAAAAGGAGAGAGAGAAAGAGAGAAAGAAGGAAAGGGAGAAAGAGAGAGAGAAGGAAAGGGAGAAAGAGAGAGAGAAAGAAAGAGAAAAAGAAAGGGAGAAAGAGAGAGAGAAAGAGAAAGAAAAGGAGAAGGAAAAAGAGAGAGAAAGGGAAACAGAGAAAGAAACAAAACCTGATGAGGTGAAGCCTGCAAAACAAGTGGGTTCAGGGAGAGATGAAGCAGCAAAGGAAACAGTTGTAGAGGCAGATACCGCACAGGCTTCTGCCAAGCCTGGATTCCGTCCAACAGACTGGACAGACATAAAGAAATACGCATTGAAAGAGGATACACTTTCAATGGGTCCAAAGGGCATGGCAATGCCAGTGACATATGATGCACAGGATGCAAACCCAAGATGGGAAAGGTTAGATCGTGAAGTAGTCAGGGATCTGATGAAAGCAGTTCGTGATAATGGATTGGGGTCTCCCTACTTCAAACAACTTTTAAAAGGGACATTTAATATATATGATTTAACACCATATGA
Organism: Tachycineta bicolor; assembly: GCA_025960845.1. Lineage (NCBI taxonomy): Eukaryota > Metazoa > Chordata > Aves > Passeriformes > Hirundinidae > Tachycineta > Tachycineta bicolor. The sequence continues at coordinate 1,285,398 of JANEHK010000099.1, forward strand.
CCTTCGATCTCTTGCTTCAATGATCCTGACTGACGCACAATTCATCGTTTGGGAAGCAAAATGGAGAAAAATTTTAAATGATTACAGAATCAAATACCAAGGAGGAGCAAATGCAGGCGTCACAGTGGCACAATTGGCCGGTGATCCACCTCTTGACAGTGCAGCTCATCAAGCCAGGGTTCTTCCTCGAGATGTGTTGACAGACATCAAGGATGCAGCCAGAAAAGCAATGGTGCAAGTTACACCAGCAGGAGTCACAGAAAGTAGTTTCACAGAGGTGAAACAAGGTCCTTCAGAACCCTTCAGTGCATTCATCAATCGTCTCACACAAGCAGTAGACAGGCAAGTTACAGATGAAGCAGTGAAGTCACATTTGATTCGGTGTCTTGCATTTGCAAATGCCAACCCAGAATGCAAGCGTGTCATCAGTGCAATGCCAGGCCAACCCACCATGGCAGAAATTTTAGAGGCATGCAACAAGGTGGGGACACCACAGCACGTTGCAACAATTGTGAGAGATCAAGTGGAAAAAGCTGTCAAAGACGCATTTGCAAATTTTCAACAAAAACAGTGTTTCAAGTGTGGCAGACCAGGACATTTCAAAAAGGATTGTCCACAAATTACACACGATGCAAATGCAACAGATCATTGTCCGACATGCGGGAGAGGGAATTATTGCTCTGCAAAAAACAATGCGAGTGGAAAAACTCAGTCGGGAAACTCCAGAAAGAGCGCGAATCATCAACGCACGACGACACAAATAATGGCGATGACTCAAGAACAGGTTCCGCAAGGGGGACAATCATCAGGGAACAACAATCCAGCGCCCTCAGCAGGACAATTTGTAGGATCCCCAGCGACCCAGAATTACTCCCACTAGGGGCGCAATGTGACTTGGCAACTTCCAAAGTGATATGTTTTTTGGATGACAATTATGCGGTGATACCCACTGGTGTCACTGGATCCTCGTGGAAGAGACAGGACTTTCTAATTATAGGTAAGGACAGAAGCAGTGTTTTGGGACTTGTTATTTACCCTTCTGTCATTTCAGCAGATCGCAATGATGAGTTGACAGTTTTAGCGAAGCCTCATCAGCCACCATTGGTCATTCCTCCAAACACCTCGATTGCTAGGGCAATTGCATTTCCACCCCATGCAGCAGAACACGTCTTGCCAGTGCTCTGGGAACAAGATCCTCCTTCAGGTGAGCACATGGAGGTTCATGCCTCCTGGGTGAAACACATAGGCCGAGACAGACCAATTCTCGTCTGTGAATTGACCCAGGGTGACAAGACAATCGCAGTCAAAGGGATGCTGGACACAGGAGCAGACATCACAGTAATTTCATATCTTTTTTAGCCCAAGAACTGGAACTTAATTGCTCCCTTGAGTCCTCTTTCAGGCATAGGGGGGAACACCTTATGTCTGCAGAGTGAAGATGCGGTTGTTGTCTCGGGGCCAGGAGGTAAGACTGCAATCATTCGCCCATTTGTTGTGCAAAGACCCATCACAGTGCAGGGAAGGGACATTTTAGTGCAATGGGGCGTGAGGTTGGAAGTGGATTTTTAGTGGGGGCCACTGTGGCACTCACCACTTTGAAATTGACCTGGAAAACAGACAATCCTGTCTGGGTGGATCAGTGGCCCCTCGAAAGAAAAAAAATTGAGTGCTCTCAAAAATTTAGTCAAAGAACAATTGGAAAAGGGACACATTGTACCAACAAACAGTCCCTGGAATTCCCCAGTGCTTGTCATTTGCAAGAAAGCCTCTGGATCATGGAGATTGCTTCATGATCTCAGAAAAATCAATGAGGTCATTGAGGAAATGGGACCACTTCAGCTAGGGCTTCCATCTCTCTCAATGATCCCGAGAGATTGGCCACTTGTGATCATTGATCTCAAAGACTGTTTTTTCAACATTCCACTTCATCCAGATGATGCTCCTCGATTTGCCTTTTCCATCCCAAGTGTCAACAGGGAAGAGCCTCTGCAGAGATACCATTGGATTGTTCTTCCTCAAGGACTCAGGAACTCTCCGACCATCTGCCAATGGTTTGTTGCACGGGCACTGTCTCCAGCTCGAGAGAAACATCCAGGAGCAAAAATCATTCATTATATGGATAATCTGCTCATTGCAGCACCGACACAACAGGAATTGCAGAGAGCTCGTGACTGTGTGATCACAGAGATGCAACATGCAGGTTTGGAAATTTCAACTTCAAAAATTCAGAAAATTGCACCTTGGAAATACTTAGGATAGAAAATCACTGAACAAACAGTGAAACCACAGAAAATTGAAATTAAAACAGGAGTTAACAACTTACAGGATTTGCAACAACTTTTGGGGGAGATCAACTGGACGAGATCCATCTTAGGGATCACAAATGACGAACTTGCGCCGTTGTTCAGTCTCTTGAAAGGGGACAGTAACATCAAATCTCCCAGGAGTCTCACTCCTGAGGCTCGGGAGGCCCTTGAAAAAATTGCTGGAGCCCTCCAGCAGAAACAAGCACATCGCTTTGTAACATCTTTACCTTTTTTTCTTGCAGTGTTGGGGGAAAAAATACAGTTGTATGGGTTGATTTTTCAGTGGGATTCATCGCAGAAAGACCCATTGTTGATTTTGGAGTGGATTTTTTTATCTTACAAGTCTCCGAGGACGATCCTCTCAAGTCTGGAAATGATAGCTCAGATCATCATCAAAGCTAGGACCAGGCTGCAAACAATGGCAGGCAAAGATTTTACAACAATTTACCTGCCTTTAAAAAAAGATTATTTTGATTGGGCTTTGCAAAAATCAGAGGATTTGCAGATTGCATTGTTAGATTACTCAGGTGTTTGTACTATTCATTTCCCAAGTCACAGGCTGTTGAAAGCAAAAATAAGTTTCAGAGAAAAACCAAAAATAAGTGAGGTGCCGTTGGATGCAATAACAGTTTTTACCGATGGCTCAGGAAAGACTCACAAATCAGTAAGTACATGGCAGGATGACATCACGGGGGAATGGAAATCAGATATAAGAATAGTACAAGGGTCACCACAAATAGTGGAATTAGCAGCAGTGGTCCAAACTTTTGAGCTGTTCCAGCAACCTTTTAACTTGATCACAGACTCAGCTTATGTAGCTAATGTGGTCAAGAGGCTTGAGGGTTCACTTTTGAGAGAAGTTGACAATGAAAGTTTGTATTCATATTTGCTGTGCATGAGGACATTGTTGCAAAACAGAAAACATAAATACTTTGTCTCTCACATCAGAGCACATTCATCCCTTCCAGGTTTTTTAGCAGAAGGCAATGCACACGCAGACAAATTGACCATGCCAATTTCAAGGACTTTACCGAACATTTTTGAACAGGCAAAATTGAGTCATGCATTCTTTCATCAGAATGCTCAAGCACTAATGGAAGGTTTTCACATTTCCAAAAGTCAGGCAAAAGAAATCATTAGTGCTTGCCCAGATTGCCAGCTTGTTCAGCCTCCTGCATCAATGGGAGCAGTCAATCCAAGAGGATTGCACAGTTTGCAGTTATGGCAAACTGATGTCACAAAATATCCTTCTTTTGGGAAGCTCAAAAATGTTCATGTTTCAGTTGACACATTTTCAAGTGCAGTCTGCATCTTTGCACACAGGTGAGACAGCACAACATGCTTGTCGACATTTCTTGCAGGCATTTGCATCTTTAGGCGTGCCGCAAGAAATCAAAACAGACAATGGACCAACATACATA
>JANEHK010000099.1:1304124-1316048 GCA_025960845.1 Tachycineta bicolor
TTCAGGAGAATCTGGATGATCTTCTCTCCTTTCTCAAACACTTCCATTGCTGTGTTCCCCCACACAATGATGTCAGTGATGTACTGTCGGTGCTCTGGAGCCTCACCCTTTTCCAATGCAGCCTGGATCAGTCCATGGCAGATGGTGGGGCTGTGTTTCCACCCCTGGGGCAATTGGTTCCAGGTGTACTGCATGCCCCTCCATGTGAAGGCAAACTGAGGCCTGCATTCTGCAGCCAGAGGAATGGAGAAAAATGCATTAGCAATGTCAATAGTGGCGTATCACTTTGCTGCCTTGGACTCCTGCTCATACTGGAGTTCCAGCATGTCCGGCACAGCAGCGCTCAATGGTGGAGTCACTTCGTTCAAGGCACGGTAGTCCACAGTCAGTCTCTGTTCTCTGTCAGACTTGCGCACAGGCCAGATGGGGCTGTTGATAGGTGAGTGGGTTTTGCTGACCACCCCTTGGGTCTCCAGCTCACGGATCATCTTGTGGATGGGGATCACAGCATCTCGAGTTGTTCTGTACTGTCGGCGATGCACTGTTGAAGTGTCAATTGGCACTTGTTGCTCTTCCACCTTCAGAAGACCTACAGCAGATGGATTCTCTGATAGTCCAGGCAAGGTATTCAACTGCTTAACATCCCCTGTCTCTACAGCTGCTGTCCTGAATGCCCACCTAAATCCCTTTGGGTCTTTGAAATACCCATTTTGGAGGAAGTCTATGCCCAAAATGCATGGAGCTTCTGGGCCCGTCACAATAGGGTGTCTCTTCCACTCATTTCCAGTCAGGCTCACCTCAGCTTCCTCCAAAGTAAAATCTTGTGAAGCCCCTGTTACCCCAGCAATGGAAACAGATTCTTCCCCCACATGTATTGATGGGAGTAATGTGCACTGTGCACCAGTGTCAACTAAGGCCTCATATTTTTGTGGTTCTGATGTGCCAGGCCAACGAATCCACACTGTCCAAAAAACACGGTTTTCCCTAGCCTCTACCTGGCTAGAGGCAGGGCCCCTCTAAGCCTGATTATCCTTATTTCCCCGGGTAACCGGGGCTGCTTCCTTTTTGCTAGAATTTCCTCTCACAGTCTTGCCATCTAACAATTCACGCACCCGTTGTGTCATAGCCTCAGTAGATTCTCCATCCCATCTTTTCATGTTTTCTCCACAATCACGCAGGAGGGACTACAGCTTAGCTCGTGGAATGCTTTTTCCCTCTCGATCTAGGGAACGTTTGTGTGTAGTGCCAGAGCCCCTAACTTGTACTGCAGAGATCTGGAGAATGTTCTCCTTGATTTCTTTGAGATTCTCCTCCACCTTGTCAACGAATCCCCGCATCTGTGTTTCCAGAGCTGCGATTCTTGCATGTGTTGGACCATGCATGGCATCTGCATATGTTCGGAGCTTCTTTGCCATATCAAGCACAGTCTCCTCTGTGTCATCCTGCTGCATTATTGCTAAAGCAGAAGAGTATTCTTGTGGCCCAAGTCGTATAAGTTTTCGCTGCATTACAGGTATACATGGTACCAAGTCGGGGTTCCTAGTGTTTAGGTCATCTGAGAAGACAATCTACGCCACTGCCATTTCTCTCAAGCGCTGGATCCCTTGTTCAATGGTTTTCCACTAGGTTTGCTGCATATAGAGATCATCGGCACACAGATATCTTTGTGCCACACTTCCCAGGACCCGTTCCCAGAGACTGCAAGGACTAGCCTCCCTCATCATTTCTTGGTCAATAACTGGATCATGTGATAGGGATCCCAGATGTCTCGCTTCAGTGCCATCCAGTATTGTAGCCTCGCCTGAAGCATCCCAAAGACGGACTAACCAACTAATTATAGATTCATCAGGTCATCGAGTATAATCCTTTCTTAGGCCACGAAGGTCCTTCAGGGAAAAGGACTTAATAGTATCTCCTGATCTTGTAGCAGTTTATCGGGCACTTGATGTTGTAGCAGCTGGTTGGGTTCCTGATGTTGTAGCAGCTGGTTGGGCTTCTGATCGTGTACTAGTCAGTTGGACTCCCGATTTTGTACCAGTTGGCTGGGCTTCCGATTTCGTATCAGTTGGTTCAGCTTCTGACTGTGTATCATCAGTTGCTTCAGCTTCTGATTGTGTGTCAGTTGGTTTGACTCCTGACTGGGTGTCAGGAGGCACTGAGGATCCTTCACCTGAATCATCGTCTACTGGTCGATCGGTTTTGTCCGTGTGCTTCTTTCCCTTCTTTACTGCAGCAACTGCCGGTGTCTTAGCCTCACTGTCTGGTTTAGCTGCATCCTGAATAGCTGTGGGGTTGGCTGCAGCCTGAGTCACTGATTTATCTCCCTGCTCCCTTGCCTCTATCTGCTGCTCTACAGTGTTTAGCAGTGTGTGACTCATTCTAGAAAAGCTATAAGCCATACAGAGGAAAGTCACCAGGTGAAATACCAGGAAGGTGGTATCTTTAACATTCAAAAGACCCTGAACATTCTCCAAAAGTGATGTGACTGACTCAAAAGAGAAGAGGGAAAAAAGAGGCATAAGAGCCTCATCCCCTACTCCTCCTTTAACAAACTGGGTGCAATTATTAATAAATCCCCAAAACATGCTACTGGATCTAGGACGCAGGGTAGGACGAAAAAACCATAAACTGAACATACCCAGAACAAACTCCAGTATCTTTATAAGCTTCTTGTAAACCATAATCACCGAACCCAGCAAAATAACTATTCTAATTTGTGCATCCCTAGTGTAAAAGCTGTATGTTAAGGACAATATTGGAGCTATTTCTGGGTAGGAAAACAAACCTAGGGACCAGAAAGGTATTAAGACCTCAAAAAAGCCTAGGGAACAGAAATGCAGAAAAGACTCTATTCTAAGAGACGTTAGGACTTCAAGAAGCAACATGGCCACTGTCTGTTTAATCCCTACCCAAAGGACAACAAAAAAATGCAGTTAATAATAATCAGTACAAGTTTTTTCCACCCTCTCGAGCCCCGCAGTGGGCGCTAATTAAAGGTATGTCCTGGTTTGGAGACAAATTTGGGGGGAAAACCCAAATATGGGATCCCTCTGGGAAGCAAACCCAAGTGGCCCCTCCCTCCAACCAGTCCGGGAAAAAAAAAACAAAAAAACCTTTGTGGAGAAAAGTGGAAAAAACTATTTTACTAAACAAATAAAGTGCATACAAGTATAAAGAATGAATAATATGAAACAATAAAACCTCTCGTTCTGGAGTGAGATGGCAAATTGAGAAAGTCCTTGCTGTGGGTGGAGCTCGGCTCTCTCTCAGTCTGTCCTCAGTCCCAGTCCCTCCGGCGCTGCTGGAAAATGCCGAGGTCCAGGCCCCGGTGGGCCGCAGGTGCAGCCCCCAGTGCTCCCCTGGGTTTTCAGTCCAGAGCAGGTTTAAACAGTTCCAAGAAAAAGGAAAGGAAAAAAAAACAGTCCAGGGAACTTCTCTGCCCTAGCTAGCTGAAACTAACTAAAAGCAAAAAGATCTCTGTCCTGCAGTGTCTCCAAGCCTCTGCCGAACACACCGTCTGCAGAAGAATGTGGAGGAGTCAGGCAGTTTTCTCAAAACAATCTCCGTGCTTCTCCTTGCTCTTAGAACCAGTCTTAAAGGCACAGGACTCAATATACAGCAGAAACAGAACAGGCGATTGGGGATACAAGCATCATAAAGTTACCCTAGGACAACTCCCACTGACGCCTGCATAGTCAATCAGCATAAAGTGTTAGCACTTCAGGGACACAAAGGCTCTGAGCCTGATAAAAGAGATTGGACTGAGAATTTTGACCTAAGAATATAATAATGTCTTCCAAGATCTCCTTATGCCCGTGCCCATTTTGAAACCATCTGGGGCCTGGAATAATAAAAGGAGTGGTATTAATTTATGAACCCATAGATCCAGCCATGCCCCCTTGGATATTGTGTTAGATTAGTAGATTTACTGCTAATCGAAACATTGTGGGCAAAATTGTCTTTACATCTGCACTGCGGCTCTCGCGGAGCACGTCCTCCACATCTTGCTGTGGCACTTCTCCAAAGGGAGATGCTGCTGCCTCCTGAACGAGAGGGGCTAGTGAAGGAAGTCACCACTGCTGCCTCTGCCAGGTGGGAGCAGTGCAAAGAAGGCACAGTTGGCATAGGGAGAGATTGATCCATCTTCTTCCAGTTGCTTCAGGTGCAGAGCCCAAAGAGAAGAGTCTACATTTAATTGGGGGTGTCTTCAGCTAAATAAAATAGTCATATGCAAATCCTTTTCCTAAGGGGCATCCATGTGGAGTCGTGACCTTTCTTTGAATAGTTTGGAGCCCAGAAATCAATGATTACACTAAATCCATAATTATATCCTTTTCATCTGTGGCAGGATACTGATAGCATGACAGATGTGTGACCTTGAAAGCATGGGAACTTCAAAGACCGTTGAGATGTGTTATACACCGTGGACATGTGTAGCAGGAAAAAATAAAATTAAAAATAGCGAAAGGCTGTTCTACCAATGCTTTGGGTGAACCCTCTCCTGCAGACCTGTGTGCACACATGTACACATTTACACACGACTCAGGTCCCCAGTGAACAGGACAGCCTCAAAGAATTTAATATTTTCATTGTTGTTTCATTTTATCTGAAGAGGCAATGATATGGAGGATGTTTATGAACATAAAAATACAGGATTTTAGAAGCAACTTTTAGTGATTTTGTAAAAGTAAAGAAACAGCTTGTACTGAGGACACATAGAAGATTAGCTATTAAGCTTGGTTGTTAGGTAGTTGCTAAGTAGAAGTCATATAGGTAAGACGGATAATGTTGAAACACAGCAAAGCAGGACCTAGGTGTCCTAGGTTACAATGTAAGATGTGCCCAAAGTATGTATTCTATCACCATCTACATGAGATGTTGAAACTAGGTTGGGCAGTGTTTCCCTTGCCCCCTCCCTCCAGACTATCTTCTGTTAATGGCCCATCAATGCCTTCCTGCATGACTCATAGATAACTCCCTCCAGGAGCTATCTCTGTTTAATGGGCAGTCAAGGACCCATTGCAAGACTCATAGAATGATACCAGCCCATTGTGAGATGCTCCGCCCAGGGGGAGGAGCCAAGCATTCCCACCTGGATATAATCTAGGATTTGGGACAGCACAGGCAGCCTTATCCACTGGATTTCCAGAGGACAAGAGCCACCAGACCTTTCTGCAGGAACAGTGCTTCAACAAGACCACTTCATCTGGACTGCTACCACCACAGTTTCAGCTTGTATTCTGACTCTGTCAGTGATCTTTTGTACTATTGCATGTGTTTTATTTTTATTTTACCTTTTTTTTTTTTTTTTCTCTCCTATTAATTTTTTTTTTTTTTTCTGACTTGGAGTCTCTTGCTGGTTTTGCCTTCAAGCCAGCACACTAGGCATTTGTCAAAGATTGATAAAGCAGAACTTTGTGGCTTGAATCCAGCAAAATCAAGCTCCTAATCTTTGTCAAGAGCAAAGTGACCTGAAAAATAGCCAAACCTCCACCGCGCCTGCCCAGAAGCAAAGATCAACCTGAGGAAGACATCGGCCTTCCTCCCAAGACCCCAACTCACACCCACCAGGAGGCATGGCAGCTAGTTAGAATACAAAGCAAGCCAAGGTGGGGAATGGGCGGGTGGGGAGGTGTGGGTTTGTGGGATCAATGTGTATTTAAACCTAGACCTTGTCTTAACTAGGTGCACACAGTTTGGAGGAGATATCCCCATGTGTGTCCCAAGTGGAAATAAAACCTACCTGCTTTACAATTATCTAATTGTAAAGTCCATATTCTACACTTCAGCTTCCCAAAGAAAGAAGGGGATGGGCTGCAGGAGCCATGGCTGGACACACTGGGGGAATCAAGAGACGTGAGTGTGTACCAGTTCCTCTTGTGCTGCTGCTGGGGGACATGGCCAAGAGGGTTTGTTCTTCCAGGAGATGTTGCACAACAATATATTTTTGCCTTTCAAGGCCAGAATTGTACAGGATGGTTACTTTTGTGCCTTGTAATAATATGTTCAGAAAGAAACACTGGGTCAGTGTGAGGAGGGTTTTCAGTGGGGTGTGAAGGAATCTCAGCCTTTACACCCCAGACCCCAGAGAGAACAACATAGGTCCCCACCTGGGATAGGTGATGTTTGGGGGAGCCGTGAGCCCAGAGATGGTCCCTGGAGGAGGCTGATGTGAAAGGTGTGCAAAATTCAGGATTACTAGATAAGTGACACATTCCCTGTGTGCCAGGGTGCAGCTGCTGTGGATCCTGGTGCTCTACAACTGCAAGGAGAGAAAAGTCTGCATAGGTAGAAATTTCTAAAAAAATAAATAGTGCTTTCCATTTATCCCATGTGGTGGTCTCAGAATCATCCTCAGAGAACAATTCACTCCCCTGGAGAGTGCACAGCCCCTAGGCTGCCTCAGTTCATAATGACTCCCCTTTGAGAAGCCTCCTTGGGAGAGTTCCTTGTAGCTCAGGGTGAGCAAAAGGGCTTCAACCCATGTGCAGCCCCTAGGCTGCCTCAGTTTGCAGGGACTCTCCTTTAGGAAGTCCCTTTGAGAGTTTTCCTTGTAGCTCAAGGTGAAGAAAGCTACTTCAACCCATGAGCCTTTGCACTTCTATGTTAATGTTTCAGACCCCATTGGTTATTTCCCTCGTTCCTGGTTTTTACCCCTCCTGATTGGTTCTTTTTGGATCCTTCCCCTGATTGGTCCCTTTCCTAATTCCTTTCCCCATTGGCCAAGTTGTGAAACCCTGCCCAAGCTACCCTATATAATCCATCTCACCCAAAAGCATTTGGCTCTTTCCCTGTGGACTTTGTGGAATAAAGAAGCTTTCCTGGAGATCAGAAAGACCCTGTCTCACTGCTTTTACTCCTGCATCACCTGGGGTGGGAAATGCAGTTCTGCTGCTCAGGCAGCTCCTCAAAGAGCAAATCACTGCACTTGATAGTGCACCTAAGAGCTGATCACTTTGCACCTAAGGGTGCACAAAGAGCTGAATCACTCTCTGCCTGAGAGTGCCTGTGCCTCCGTTGATCTAGGTGTCTTTTTAAAGACGCTTCTAGCGAGGAAGGTCACGGCACCTTCACCACCGGACCAGACCACGACAATCTCACATTTATAAGTTTTAATTTTTTTTTTTTTTATATTCAGTCAGTGACCCACAGTCTTGGCAAGTAGAGAACAAATGTGTTAACAGGGAATGAGAAATGACCTTCTCAACAATTCCTTGGTATTTGGAGCTGGGAATGTAAATCAGCATCTTACTACTCATCATACTCAAAGAGTTGAAGGCCACAATATAGATATTTTTTATTTATTGCAACTTCAGTAAATAGAAAAACTAATCACTATTTATCAATTTTATTTATTGGTTGTGTTTACTTCTTAAAAATTTTGTGCAAATCAAAAATTTTGAGTGTAATGTTATAAATAAATTTGCATGAACTCTGCATGGTACTGTGTCAAAATCAGAGAGTAAATGCAAATATTTATATGTTCCTGGCATTACATATCACATGAGTACTCATAACCCTAAGCAGATCAGGAAATGATGTTACAAGGGATACAGATAAGATAAACTGAAGATTTTTGGTGGCTGACATTAATACAAGGAAGATTATAACCATATATTTCAGTCTTAGATGAAATTTCATAACATTAATTATGTGAAAATGTGTTCTGCATTATTTGGGTTTATATTGTATTTAATTTTTATATTGGGTTTTGTGATAGTTTCTTCTGTACCCCTGTTCCCATGGAAAATGTGTCATCACGAGATTTGTTCCTGCTCCTTTTCCCCACCCATCCTCCCACAATGGAATGTAATCCAACTCTGTTCCACTCCCACCTTATCCCAGATTGGGTAGGGGCTTGTCCCTGCCTCTAGCCCCTTGCCCCTGGATAAAAGCCAGGAGACCACGTGGAAAAAACCTCTCTATTGGGATGGGGACTGGACTGGGCTCCTGACCCTGCGGGGGCAGGACCACAGACTGAATAAAGCCATGCTTTCCCCCTGGACCAAGGGCAGACTCTTTTCTTTTGCCATTGATGGACACCTGCTCTCTCTAACGGAAAAGGTTGCAGCCGCTCTGGGATCTTTAAGGTCCTGAGGAAAAAATCCTTCCTGCTGTAGTTTCTCTCTCAAGCCAGCCGAGGCAAAGACGGAGCAGGGGTTCCGAGAGAGATGCAGCAGGTGACACCCAAGCATGGGGCCCAAAGCCACAAGGGGCGCCGAGAAGGCTCGAAGAACCATGCGTGGAGCACGTGGCCGAGGAACCTCACACAGGCACGTGAGTCCAAAAACGTGGCCCATCCACGCAGAGAGACAGACCTGTCAGGCTTGGCATTCACTGTGGCATCCCCGAAACACTGGACTCCCCAGAGAGAGGCTGTGGTTTTCCTTTGGACTTAAAAAAACCATCAGAGTGCTGCGAAGAAGCCCCCCGAACGGCAGGCTGCTCCCAGAGAAGGCGACCACGTGTTTGTGGACAGCTGACCCTGGGAACCGAAACTGGAAGCTCTTTTTGCACCAAAAGGGTCAGTTTCCGGCAGAGGAGTGACTGGAAAGTTTTTTCTTCTTCATGCTTGAGTTTGGTAAGTATTCCCAACTCAGGAATCTTAGGAAAAAATATTTCAGAAGCTTTAAACCTCAGGGAGGGTTTTTCCTTTGGGGGAAGGTTCTTACCTTCAGGGCAAACCTTCAGGGTGCTTTTAAAAGCAATTTGGTTTAGGCTGCACAGCCCCTGGGTGGAAAAAGTAACAGTTTCTCCTCCCGGGTTTTTTCTCTCCAGTGAGTTGGTTTTTGGTGTTTGTTTGGTTTTTTTATTTTTTTGGGGGTTTTTTTGTGGGTTTTTTTTGTGGGGTTTTTTTGTTTTGTTTTGTTTTGTTTTGTTTTGTTTTGTTTTGTTTTGTTTTTGTTTTTTTTGTTTCCCAGTTGCAGTTAAAGGGGACACAAACACTTAAAATCTGAGCCAAAAATGGGTGCTAGGCTGTCTGTGTCTCAAAAAAAGAGTCTTTTACCAAATTTTTAAGTGCCTTGGATGATGGTGGGACCCATTGTTCAAAGAAACAGTTGAAAAAATTTATTCACTGGTTCTTTTCTCTTTTCCCCATGTGTCCTCAGAACAAATAAGCTTCCCGGAATTTTGGGAGGCTGTTGCAAATAAATTAGCTGAATCAGGCACTCCTAAGGACACAGAAACTGCAAATTTTGCTCTCTGGAGCTTGCAAATTCGACTAGCATTGCAAAAGCAAAATGATAGTAAAAAAGAGCCAGTTCTTTGTGTATTTTCCCCAGTTTCCTCAGTTTTTCCCTCTCCCGACCCCAAAATCCCTTCCCAAAGCTCGTGTATTCTGAGTGTGAAAAGTGCATATTATATGGCTCTACACAAGATATTTACTATATGTATTATGTTGTATTAATTGTTAATGTTCTATTAATAGTTTGATAGTATGGTAAATGTAGTTTTGTAGTTAAAATGTAGTTTTTATGTACCAACCACAGGAAAACGTAAATCTTTCAGAGAAAGAAGAATTTACTACTTCCTTATCAGAAGAGACCGACTCCTCCTGCCTCTCTCAGCCTTGTGGTTGCCATAGAGATTAAAAGAAAAAAAGTTATATTAACCAGAGACAATTCTTTGTTTGAATGGAATGTATGCATTATGTATGAAATGGATGACTATTCAATAGGCTATTGCTTTTAAGAGATAATCCTTTGTTAACAGGGTCCTTCTCCGAAGCTTTTCACTCGGGGAGGCACCCAGACGTCTGTAACTTTGTTTTTGTTGTCTCGTATTGTCCTAACTAAAATTGTTCAATTTTTTTACTCTAATTCTATTTTTATAACCATCTTATTTACTATTAAACTTTTAAAATTTTAAAACAAGTGATTGGTGTTTATCACACTGAGGAAATCAGCTCACCAGACAATGCAGGCAAGATGCAGCTCCCCTGGCTTTCCCCGAATTCCTGAGTCCCCCCGCTTGAGTAATCCTGGCCAGATTGCTTGAGAAACTCTTAAACTTTCCCCAAACCTCCCTTCTTCCCCAGTTTGTAAATCCCTTATTCAGTTTACTTTTGCAGACAGTTTGGGTGCTCAAAATCCCCATTTTAGTGATCCTCAACCTAGTTTCAGTTCTGGGGGGGTGGGGGGGGGGGGGTGTCACAAGATGGCGGAGACTATGCTGCATTTTTTTCCTTTGTTCCCCAAAATGGCCGCAACCATGTGCTCCCAAGCCAAGAGGAGCCTCTTTCTTTGTCTGCCCCTCCTTCTTCCCACAATCCCTTTTGTAACCTAAGCAACCCATTCCTTTCCCCAGACCCCTCCTTCCCTATGGTGCCACCCCCAGCACCACCTTCTCTTCCGACTCTGCCCCCTACCCTCAAACCTCCGCCCTCCAACTCCACCTCCACCCTCCAACTCCGCCCCTTGTGAATCATGCCTCCAGCCCCTTCCTGCTCCCGGTTCCCACGGTTTCCCTGCCCACAATCCCAGTTCCCACGCCCTGGAGGAGAGGGGGGCGGAGCCGGGAACCCGGAAGCAGGAAGTGATCCTGGCTTTTTTGCCACCCCTGTCACATACCGATGGTCAAAAAGGGGGCATGTTGTGCATGGTGATTGGGTCCCCTTCCCCCAACAAGCGATTCCGGATTTATCTGGGATCTTTAAGGTCCTGAGGGAAAAATCCTTCCTGCTGTGGTTTCTCTCTCAAGGCAGCTGAGGCAAAGACAGAGCTGGGGCTCCGTGAGAGAGAGAGACGCAGCAGAAATGTAAGTTGAAAATTATCAGGGGGTTGGGTTTTCCATAAAATTAGAAACTTTGATATTGTTTCTTTTTGAGGTTCAGTGCAGACCTCTCAGAAATAAAAAAAGCACATATGAATGCAAAATCTCCCCTGTATTACAAGAATCATTTAATTTCTGGGGCCAGATCAGAGGATTTATCAGTTTAGCCTGATCCTGAGATCCTAAAATACCATTCTGTCACTGATCTCCGAGCCTGAAATGCCTGAATGATACTTGAGCTTGCGCTGTCTTGGATAACAAGCTCAGATTTGAAGGGAACATCCCTTAAAAAGATGATTTTTTTAAATAAATATTTGTTTGAAGCTGGTGGGGCATCTCAGGCTGGAAGTGTCTCCTCAGGGCTGCATTAAGTGGCAGAGAGTAGCACAAATAGCCAAATGCATGTGGAGTTTCTCTCCTTCCTGCACAATTTATGGATAACTATGAAGCTTTTGGAAACAGATGAATTTCAAAACACCAGTAACCCTCCCTGCTCTCCATGTGCAATTCCCAGTCTGAGTGAAGCCCTTCCCACGACCTTTCTCCTTTGCTGTTTTTAATATCTACTTACAATTCATTTTCCAAATGATCCTTCATTAATTTCTCCCCTCATTTCTTCCCTTCGGTTTTTTCTTCCTCGTGCTATTCCACTGGCATTGCTTGGCAGGCACCTCAGTGTTCCTTTCCTGGCCACCAAAGGAGCATCTTCTGGAAGGCCACTCACATAAATTCAGCCAAATACTTGTGGAGTATTCCAAGATACCTGGGCAGGCCCAGTTCCTTCAATCACTGAGGTCTGTTCTTCAAGGCAGATTAATTGTTGGAGTGATGCACTAGTTGCATGGGTATTATAAAGCCATTTTATCACTCCTGTGAAAGAACTACCATCCTCATTCCTCCAAATATTCTGTCCTGGTTTGGAGACAAATTTGGGGGAAAACCCAAATATAGGATCCCTCTGGGAGGCAAACCCAAGTGGCCCCTCCCTCCAACCAGTCCGGAAAAAAAAAACCTTTGTGGAGAAAAGTGGAAAAAACTATTTTACTAAACAAATAAAGTGCATACAAGTATAAAGGATGAATAATATGAAACAATAAAACCTCTCGTTCTGGAGTGAGATGGCAAATTGAGAAAGTCCTTGCCGTGGGTGG